>OX940808.1:3501664-4101664 GCA_954870605.1 Acer campestre | reverse complement strand
AAAAATAAAAATAAATCCCTATTGACAATTGTTTAACAAAATATCAACTTAATCCAGAGGTTTGAAGAATTAGGTGTTTTAGTCCTTAGATTTTCTCTATCAAAAATGACCTTATTATATTATGGGTTGTTTAGAGAGATGCTATTAAACATCCACAATTATCTGTTTACGGTCCATTTTAATATTTTTTTATTAATGAAAATTTTAACTTGAATTAAAATTAATAGACAAGAAAAAAAAAGTTCTGAAAACACTCCAAACTAGTTTTGTTTTTCTTTAGTTTTTTTTTTTTTTTTCTCTCTTTGGTGTTTCGTTCCGTCATTATTATTTTATAATCCCTAAAATATCTTCTTCTTCTTTTCTAATATTTTAAAGTTTTTCTTGATTTGGAGATGATGAAGAATGATATGCAACCAGAGGAAAACCCTAAAGTGATGGAGAATGATATGTAACGAGAAGCAAATTCAATATCATAAAACCTTGTTTCTTATTACAAGCTCTAAAGAGAGAAATGAGTGACAAACCTGAAGGGACTGTTTCAATAACATAATTGCCAAATTGATTTCCTGATGACCTCGATTCTGAATTAGTTTGGGGCAGTTGACTAAATGCAGTTCAATTTCTGGAGAAGTGCAACCTCTTAGAGATACATCTTCCAATGAGTGACAACCTTCAGCCGCTACAAAAAATATATTTGATGGAAGCTCTGGCAATGACCGAAGCCGCCCACAATTCTCTAAGTGTAAAATTCCCAGTTTAGAAAGTCTCTTGATACTTTCTGGTAAGCTGACAAATTTGTTTTTGCTTAAATTCAGCTCTTTTAAAGAGCATAAGGAGTCAAGATCTTTGGGGAGTGTTCCTTCCAAAAGATTGCATTCACTAAGGTTCAATGTTGTTAGATTGCATAAACCTGCGAGAGAAGGCAGCGCCAAATATCTTGTATTTGTTCTCAACAGATATGTTGACCACCATGGTTGTGAATTACATTTTTGAAAAGACAATTTTTGAAGGTTCGTCAACCGTGCAATGGAAGATGTTACTTGAGTTATCGCAGTCCCACCAACATCTAGCTTCTCCAAATGCTCAAGTTCCTCTAAGTTTTTAGGAAATTTGTCTAGTTTTGAGCAACCTTGGAGATTAAGAATCTTGAGTGATTTCAGAACAGAAAATACCGGAAAACTCTGAAGGTTTTTGCAACCTTCCAAATTCAATACACTAAGGCTTTTGAGAACTTCAACCGATTCGTGCACTTTACGCAATCTTGTACAACCTTTAACATCCAGCATCTCAAGGTTTGGAACCATTGTAAAGTCCGGTGTTTCAATAAGGTTGTGTGAGTTACTAAGCTTAACGGTTTTCAACTTCGGAAAATCCTGTTCTCAAATAGCAACAAAAGTTAGATTAATACAAAAATTAATTGCTTCAAAGAACGCACTTAAATTAAGATATAATATTGATGAAATAGGTGCTGCACATTCTAGAAGAAAATCCAAACAAAAGTTCCAGATACTTCTGGTTTCATCAAGTCAGTTCTTACTTAGAGTACTAATTAGAGTTGATTAAAATAATTTTGTAGAATTATAGATAAGATTCTAGAAACTTCAATCAACTTCCTAATGCTGTATCAAACTAAACTAACCGACATAGTGAGCCTATAAATAGGCTTCACCATTGTAAAATTGAATGTATGAAAAACAAAATACAAACTTGAAAACAGAGTACTCATAAGACAGAGTAATGAAGGAGATAGTAAGCTACTTGTTTCTGAATCTTTTCTCTACTATTTCTTGCATTCACTGTCTACGAATACTAACAAATATATATATACCTTCATTCCCTTCCAAAGATAATTTATCTGGCTACCACAGAGGTTGAGTTCAAAAAGATTCTGTGTCGGGAAATTTGACGGCAAAGTCTTTAAAGGGAATCCATGCCATTTTAAATATCGCAAATTATTTGAGAGGTATATATGTTCTTCCGAAACGCCAACATTGCTGAGTTTGAGCAGCATTAGATTTCTCATGCTTGAAAAGGAATTGCAATTCAACTGGAAAATTTGCTCTTTAGACTTGTTAAGCATTATGCCTATCACTTCATCCGTGCCCTAATAAATAAGAAAAAATAATGTTATGTGTGACTATATAATTAATCAAAACTGTCAAAACACTGAAGAAAAAAAAAACACATTACTGTATTGTCTGTCAACACGTGTTGGACATCCTTGAACAACCATAATCTACTCCATTTGCCACAAACATTAGGATGTTTTTCACGAACAATTTCCCAACCCATTTCTTGTAACAAATCATGCATATAAAGTCTATTGTCTGAAATAGTTATAAGGGATTTATCAACGAGCACTTTAATTCCACTAGTTGAATACAAATCGCAACTGTCTAGTATTTCTATAATTCGATCTTTTTTCTTCCCTTTGAAGAAACATGCAATATATAAGAATATGTCCCTCTCACTTTGCTTTAGTCCATGATCATAACTTATTCGAAGTGCTTTCAAAATTTTTCCATCTAGATAGTCTTTTAGACTATCTAACGTACTTTTCCAAAACTCGACAGTTGTATCACACAAATGGGATCCCAAAACTTCAAGAGCTAGTGGAATCCCTCTGGCATAATTTACAATATCCGATGAGAGGTTAACATGATCATCCGTGGGGTGTTCATTCTTGAAGGCATTCATACGAAAGAGTTGGAGAGCATCATCACCATTCAATCCACCAACCTTGTATATATATTTGATTGCATGGCTTTTCAATACCTGTTCATCTCTTGTTGTAACTATGATCCTACTCTTAGGACCAAACCAATCATGACTTCCCGCCAACTTGTTTAATTGTTCTAATTGATCATCAACATCATCAAGAACAATCAAAACCTTTTTGCTACCTAGCCACCTTCTAATCAAATTGATTCCTTCATAAACACTTGATATACGTATTGTTTGCTTCATAGCCTTATAAAGAAGTAGTTCTTGTAAAGCAATTACCCGACCACCACTACTTTCACATTCTTGTCTAACATCACCAAGAAAGCAGCTAACTTCATATTGATATGAAAGCTTATCATATACATATCTAGCAATGGTAGTTTTACCTATTCCTCCCATCCCACAAATGCCAATGAAGCGAACATCGTCCGATTCTACTTGTAAATGTGCATTCATCTTCTTCCAATGATAATCCATTCCAACTACGTACTTTGACTGGTCCCCATCAAAATTTGAGATATGCAATCTTCCACAAATGTCTTTAACAATATCTTCCACCAATTTTGCTTCAGGTCTGTCAATAAGAATAGTAATTATAGTATAAAGATGATGAATAATATGAATTCTTAATCTGTCAATATAATAATATTGTTATGGCAAACCTAGATGGTACAAAGTTAATTTTTTTTAAACAAATTAAAAATGACATGAACATATTTCAATAGGTACGGCAAACTCAAAGCATCGTGAAGAAGCTTATTTTGGATCATGTTAGGAGAGTTCAACCAGTTAAGATGAACAGAACATAATCTAACCTTAAACACCACCAATATATATATAGTGAGTCTCTCGTAAGGGATCTCTTATTTTAATTTCGGTAAAAACCCTGATGAAAACACATTGACTTTAATTAATTTTAATCTGAATTTTTTTGTGGATGATGATTTCAATGAAATCTACGTATGAACAAAATTTGAGAATTTTCCGAATACTAAAACTATTTATCCAAATTTTGTTAAATATGAAGGTATCAGAAAATAAGCGAAATATAGGAAAATTCAAGAAAAATAGTTTTAGTAATCAAAAAATTCTCAAATTTTGTTCATAGGTAGATTGCAATGAACTCATCATCCATAAAAAAAATTCACTAAAATCGATGTATTTTCATCAAGGTCTTTACCGAAATTAAAATAAGAAATCTCTTATGAGAGTCTCTCTCTCTCTCTCTCTCTCTCTCTCTCTCTCTCTCTCTATGAACTCATCATCCATAAAAAAATTCACTAAAATCGATGTATTTTCATCAAGGTCCTTACCGAAATTAAAATAAAAGATCCCTTATGAGACTCTCTCTCTCTCTCTCTCTCTCTCTCTCTCTCTCTCTCTCTCTCTCTCTCTCTCTAGCCAAGCCAAGCCAAAATGTAACCTTTTAAATATTGGTACTTACGAAATTCAAATTTTTGTTTAAAAATCCATGTTTGTAATAAATTAAATAGCTAAAAGAAAACATTCATTAGATCAATTAACTTGTTATATATTTCAAAAAAAAATGTAACTTGTTATAAAATAGCATAAGTGGAACGGAATATCAAGATTAACCAAATCATACAGCAAAAAAAAAAAAAAAAAAAAAGCGACTGTATAGTTTATAAAGAGACATTTGATGTATAAAGAAAATATAATTTGCCAATCGAAAATGAGTTCATGAACATACCCTGTTTGGAATGGATTCAATTACTTTAAGAATACAAAAGGATACATAACACCAATATTAAAATAAAAACTCTAGAAATTATTTTCCAACAACATTCATGGAACGGAGTGAATATTAACAGAGTTACCACAAAGATAAAAGGAACACAAAACACAAAAGGTTTAATATTAAGAACCTCCCCTGACCTTTGAATTATTATTGGATGCCTAGATAAAAATGTTTTTATTTAGAAACATCCCCATTAGCATTCTGCTTGGGCATTGAGTGCAAAATTGACTTTTACAATATCATAAATAAAATTAATAATTGGAAAATGTGAATAGCCACCTGAATAATAGGACTTGTGAAGTCTTGTCACGTCTAACCCTAGCCTTAGACCTAAATTGGAGGACCAATAAGTGGAGGCGGCGACGGTGCCTCCCTATGATATGACCCGAGGACCGGCCTCCTTCCCATCCGCTTTATTAGTAGGAGCCAGGAGGCCACCAACCTCGTCCAAACCAGAAAGGAAGAAGGCTTCCTTAATTTATTTTTAATTTAATAAACAAAATATTGAAGGAACAACTGTACTCTTAACAAAATAATCTGGGTTTGGTGAGATCCTCCGATTCTGGGTTCGATTGTGGGGGTTTGATGTTTTTTTGAAAGGGTTTTGATCGAACCCAGTTTTTCATTTTGAAGAGGTATTTTTTTATTTATTATTATTATTATAAAGAAGGCTAATTGGCACGGATACCCCCTGAACTATACTCGAATTTGTACCTTACCCCCTGAACTTTTTTTTTCACCATTAAACCCCCTAAAGTCTTGTAATTTGGCAATCACTGAAGGAATTTGCCCCCTCACAAGGGGGTAGATTCCTTCAGTGATTGCAAATTTACGAGAGTTCAGGGGGTTTAGTGCTGAAAAAAAAAAAGTTTATGGGGCACAGTGCAACTTTTTGAAGAGTTCAGGGGTTATCTGTGTCAATTAGCCTATAAAGAAATGGATCTGGTCGACCATCTAAATGTTTCATTAATCAAATAGTACCCTCTAAATCTCAACAGAGCTAGTTGGAAATTTTAATGTTTAATTGAGAAATTTACTGAATATATTAAGGAGAAAGAATCAATGATACCTGCCGGCCGAAATAAAATCGCCAACAATATTGGCAGCTCGTTCTAAAGCTGCTCTCCACCTTTGAATCTTGTCACCGTCAATCTTGGGATTTTGTTGATGTTTGTCAAAAGCTTTCTTGAATTCTCCTTTTTGTTTTCGTACATCGGATGGATCTACGTTATAAAAGACTGGAATAACAGTACGATAATTCTTTGTGTCCACGCACTCCACAATCTTTGCAAGTTCTTCCAAGCACCATGTAGAAGAAGCATAATCCTTTGAAAAAATGACAATCGAGAACCTCGATTCTTCGATTGCTTTTGTGAGTTCGGATGAAAGTTTTGTGCCTCTCTCAAGTCTTTCATCATCCTTAAATGTAATGATGCCGTTCCGATGCAAAGCAGCATACAGATGGTCAGTGAAGTTGGTCCGAGTATCCTCACCTCTAAAACTCAAGAACACATCGTATTTCCACTGGCTACTGCCACCAGAAGCAGTAGCTCGTCGTTTGTTACCAGAAGCAGAAGAAGAAGAAGATGAAGCTGCCATTGAATATTGATACAAACCAGACCTTAGCAAAGACAAAGCTATATCAAAGGGTTAATATGTAGCTTGTAAGCTTGTAAGTCAACACAACATTTCCAAGAAATTTTCAAAGGCTGCACTTTCCAGGAAATTTCCTGGTATTATTAAATTCAAAAAGTTGATTCTTTTTACACGTCATTTTTGATATGTATATTTATTTATTGTTAGTGTGTTTAGTTGTTAGGTAGTGGAATTGATGTGTAAATTGAGCTATGTATCCAAGCTACCCAGAAGTTAGGCACGTAGCAAGTGTAGGCATGTAGGAATCAAGTGTGTATGGACCAAGTCAGAGAAGTATCAGTTATGCTTAGTTGTTGTTTAGTTATGCAAATAAGTGGGGTGTTTGTGCCCTGTTTTATTGTTGTTAATTGTTCGCTCATTCGTATTATATATATACTGCCAGACACTGTGAGAATGGGATTATGATCGAATATATTGCAAAAGCAAATTATCCCCCTTTATCTCTTCTATTTTTCTTCCTTAAAATTTCTTACGTATTTCAAGCCTGAAATACTACCTCTATTCTTCCTCTGCCTCTGTGCAACACTTTTTGTGTGAAGTGGTAAGAAGCACAATTCTTTTCGTTCTTTAAGTATCACTTCTAATCACATGAATGATTGATGATTAATCAAAATTAGATTAAAACCAAACACATTTGAACGATTTATAATCTCATTTACTATCTCCACCGGACAAAGGAAGGTTTTTGATGAATCTTTGAACAACTTCAAATAAGACTTTTCATGAATTTCACATGACAAAAGATCTACTTGTTAACCAAATCAAACAACTATAAGAAAAATTAACTTCCTTTTTTTTTTTTTCTATGACTTCAATACTTCATAGATGTACAAGTGATATACTAATTACAGTAGTTGAAAATGGAGAAAAATATATATATATATATTTATATATAGACTAAAAACTAAGTAATCTATTTCTTCTAAACCGCCATAATGTCTGTGGCTCTGCATTTTCTAACCCTAATTTTCATGGTTCCATCCTTTATGCTTCCACCATCCATGATCTCACAGCACTGTCTCTGTGTTGCCTGCAAATCACAAAATCAAATTACAACACCGTTAGTCCTGACAGACCCTCCCATCCAATTGTGTGTCAAATTCAATCAGGTGCTAGACTTTATACGTTTTTTCATTCGGGTTATGGATTTGCATGGTGCAAAATGGACTCAAAATTTATTTTACATTTATGCAAATCGGATTCCCGAACAAAAAAACGTGGAGGGATCCTACACGTTTAAATATAAAACTCACCTTATGCCAATACTCTGGGTCCATCTTCAATGAAGACACAACAATCTTCTTCACTGCCATGGCCTTTATATATTCCGGTTTATCACATACCTTTCCAAATTTGGGCCCAAATTGACTATAAATAGTCCGGGTTCCGGTCTGACCCACCTTCTCAGCCTGGTCCAGAAAATAAACAACCGGGTGCTGACACGGATCGTTACTCACGTGTCGGGTGTTGAACACGAAAGGCCCGTCGCTCCAGCTCCGCCACGTCTTGAACGTCTGCAGCGGCATCGCCAAGTTGTTCGCAGATAACAGTAACGGATATATCTGAACAGTGTAGCCCCATGAGATGGATAGGGACCATTTTCGCTTCCTATCGTAGCAAATACTCTGTTGTAGGATCCGGTTCGGGTCAACCTGGTAGGCACTCATTAGGATCTTCAGTGAGAATATCCGGGTCTGGCTTGGGAACAAGGAATCCAAGTATTCCAAGTGGTGGAGCGATACAAGTGGCACCATCGGATGGGCTGCTAGAAGGCCGTATGGGTCCCCTCTAATATCCATCTGGAAAAACATTAGTAAAAATAAAGTAAACTTTGTTAATATCTAATTTAATAAATTATGCTCTTGGAAAGTGAAATTCATTCCACGATCAATGTCACTGTGTCAAAATCTGATTAGATCATAAAAAATAAAAATAAAAAAAAGACACCGACATAATATTCCAAAAGACCTTTCTCTATAAAGAGAATACTAGAAGACAATTGTGATTAGGTATGGGTGTGGGGCCCAATGGGGTGGGGAAGGATACTCCTACCCCCACCCCCATTCCTCAAATCTCTCCTCACCACTTCCCCTAAAACCCATTTGGGGGAACTGGGGGTGGGGTCATTTAGGGGGCAGGTCCCCCCTCTTCCACATCCAAAACCCATTTTCTTCATTTCTTTTCAATTTCAATTTTCAATTCAAAAATTGGAATTCAAAATTTAGAATCCGGATATTCCAATCTTTAATTTAACACCGTTAAAATATTCAATCTAAAAAGTAATAAAAATATAATCCAAAATCTAAAATCTATATAATTGTTAAAAATTTTATATATAAAAATTAAATAAAAATAATATATATGTATATATCTATTTTTTATTTTGGGGTAAATGGGGTTTTGGGTTTAGGGGAGGGTACTCGCACCACCTCCTCCAAAATCTATTTGGGGGTAGAGTTTGCCCCCGCCCCCACCCCCACCCCTAAAATTCATTTGGAGGCAAAATTTGCCCCCAAAACCCCATGGGGACCCATCCTATGGGGAAACACCCATCTCTAATTGTAATTGTCTCATTCGTTTCACTCCATTTACGCAAATAGTAATTTAAAACATCTCTCGTATCTTAATTCGTATCCTAATTGTCAATAGGGACGTAGCTCGGTAGATGAATGAATTTGGAGTTTGGGCAAATGACTCCCAGGTCAGCGGCTCGAATCCTACGATGGCAAAAGTTTTTAAAAAAAATACCTGATCCCGAATTAATAGATATTATAAAAATAAATAATAAATAATAAATAAATAAATAATCGTATCCTAACTTTAAATATTACAATTTAATTTATATAATAAGTCGACCGACACTATTATAGATCGAGTTAGGATCCCTACACTATTATTTACGCAAATTTAAAGAACAGAAAAACGACCCTCCGTAGGAAACCTAAGAGTACAACTAAGGGACAATATTGATGTGTTATTTTATTTTTGGTTTCTAAATTTTGGAGCACCAAACAGTCAAAAAACACCAATTAATCTTCATATTCCCTACCAACCAAACATGAGAACCCAGAAGGGCCAGAAGACCCTCTCTGCATGTATTTTAAAAACACGTATCATATTTTGTACAACAGGACACAATAGACATTAAATTTTATGGGCCTGGATAGAGGGACAGGTGTAGCAATTATGTCAATTCTATACTACTCTGTTGTTATTATTATTTTAAATATAAATACACCACTTTTCTATTCGTATGGCTTGAACCTTGAAGCCATCAAAAGTTATTCTCTTTTTAATTTATTTTTTTTAAAGGTATTTTCTTTTTTAATTTGAGATGTGGAATCTACGAACTTGTAAAGACCAAAAAATAATAATATATATATTAAAATTTATTTTTAATAATAAGGAAATTCTTCCAAAAGATACCGAATCAAAAAGTGTGTGCGAGTAACACGACAAAAAGTTTAGGACTATAATTAATTGATTAATTATTTAATTAACCAATTACATTAATCTAACCAAAACTTGATTATAAACTTAATTATAACGAAGATCATGAATATACAGATAAAATTATAGATTTAGGAAGGTGACAACTATAGAGAGATAGATCCTACCAAGAAACTATAAAAATTCATACTTTTTTTTTTATTTAAGATATATTGATCCAGCATCATCATCATCAAAAAAAAAAAAAAACCTTCGATGCAATAGATGCACCAGACTTGAGTGGTGCAGCCGATCATTGAAAATGTGACATATCACATTTCAGAATGGTCAGGTGCATCACTCTGAAGATTCTACTAGCTCGTTTTCCCACGGGGTATGCAATATTGCAACCACACAGACACCAGAGTACCACACCACCAGGTTCTAATGTTCTATCTTGCTTTATTTTTGTTGGTGAGCTGAGCGGTGACTTTTTGTTCGAATCTTATCTAACAGACATGACAATAGATTTTTTTTTTTTTTTTTTCTTTTTTGGTGGGGCAGAATATGGTTCGTGGTTTCTACGCGGTGTGTGTTCCAAATTACATCAGCCTTACTTGACATTTCACACAACGCTATCTACACCGAAAAGATGGTAGATTGCTTTAACTTGTATCCTAAGTTAAAAGTTTTTAGAGTTTATGTATTTTTGTGTAGATTTTCCATTTATAGTTAAAGTTTACAGTTTACCGATATTCTATTTTTAATTGAAAACAAATATTTACTTTATGGTCATTAAATACATCTAATGACTATAGTATACCAATTCAACAAGAGAACCTTTTTTTTGTTTTCAATTGAAAACAAACCTTCACTTTAATGCACATCACCTCGAGATGGTTGTGCATCTCCCATCCACACCTAGTGGTTAGGAGTTCAAGTCCCACCATACGTATTTTATAAGTATGTGTGGGGAGTTTTCTCTTGGTTTGTGGAAGCAACCGAGCAACCCTCTCTCAGGTTGTGAGAGTTATAGTCCATATTTAACCTCTCCCCGATAGTGGAAGTAGTATTCCAGACCGTGCTTATAGAGTCTAATTAATCTCACCCGGTTTTGACTTTAATATCTTTCCATGTTAAACATCCAACAGTCTAAATTTTGAAAAATCAAAATCCTATTAAGAAAGAAAATTCTAAAATTTATTAGAATAATTTGGGTGGGGAATTTAAGCTATAAAAGACCCATTATATCTTTTATCATTATATCAAAAGATCTTGTCAAAAAGAATTTGACCTAAGTGGAGACGTGGCTGGACGTGGCTCAACATCATTGGACATCATCGATTTGATCACCATAAAATCAATTATTATTATCATTATACACAGTAAATTAAAACCCATACCAAAAAGAGTGCATTTTTACTCAACCCTTTCAAGGGGGGTAAGGGAGTTTACCTCCCCTCCCATACACATGACATGTGTCTATGGAGAGGTAAAATTGTCTAAAAATTTACTCATTTATGACACATTGTCATCCATTTAAGAGGGGGTAATAGTTACCTCTCTCGAAAGGGGTGAGCAAAAGTGTTCTCCACCAAAAACACCCATTCCATTCAAACTGACACGTGGCACAAACCCACAACACCATCCAAAATCTACAAGAACACTTTTGTTCACCCCCTTTCAAGGGAGGTAACCATTACTCCCCTCTTAAATGGATAACATGTGTCATAGAGAAGTAAATTTTTAGACAATTTTACCCCTCCATAAACACATATCATGTGTATGGGAGGGGGGTAATAATTACCCCTTTGAAAGGGGGTGAGCAAAAATGCACTCAAAATCTACCGTTTAAGATCCACCATCCAAAAAAAAAAAAAAAGGAAAACTGGAAGGCGTACGTACCTGGTGGAAGCCACGTTCTGGTGTTAACGGCACACCGAGTTCGCTGGCGCACGCCCAGATCCTCTGATCAGAGCCGTAGAAATAATAGTACCTCTCTAGACAGCCGTCCATTGATTTGACCAATCTCTCTGCCAGCGGGTAGCTGACCGCAAATCCACCGCCACCAAACGCCATGTCGTACGCGTGCATCACATCCTGTTCCACGCTCTCGCTGTTTCCACCAATGTACCACATCTGATTGTGATCGTATCTCGCTAACACCGAAACTAAGTTGTGAGTGAAAAACACCGTATCATCGTCTCCCATAACAAACCATCTAACGTCGTTACGCGACTTAACAGCTTTGAAGCTGTCCCATAATATCCGGGCGATCCTGACCGCCGATCTCGAGCTGGAGAATCTGAATCGGGTCCAACCAGGATCCGACACCCGATACGGCATCGTATTGTGCGACTGGGACTGCGATAGCTTGAGTTTCCGGTTACTGTTGTTGGTCTCCCTCAGCTCTTCGTCCAACCACATGAAACCACGTGTCCTGTTCGGTTCCCACCAGAGGTTGCTGTATCGAACCCGGTCGTGCCACGTGGCGGAGGAACCGCTTATGCCGAACAAGATGTGGGAGATGTTGGTGGGATTGTTGTCGGTCACGGGTACGGACTCGGGTGTTCGTGGCAGGTCTAGACGGATTTCTCGAGACTGAGTCTTGAAGGACGAGTAGAGGACGAGAGAAATTGACGTGATAAGACAAAATAGCAGAAGAATTCTCGCGAAAATGACGAGAATCTCGCATGGTCTATACTGGAAGATGAAATTTTTGGACGATTTTAACGGATCATGACTCGATGAGTCCTCCTCAACTCGAGCTTGACTCATCTTCATCACAAAAACTATAACTCGGTAACTCGGTAACTCACCTTCTGATCAGAAAAAGAAAATAAAAATTTCTGATTTATCATTTACATCCCCTAAGCTAGCTTCTCCGATCAAACCCAGATGGATAAGTGCTTTCACCGGAAGCACTTTTCTTGTCAGAAGCAATCGATGAAGAAATCGAATGAATTGTTTGATGATGGTTAACGCAGAAAAAACCCCATGATGAAATTTTGGTATTTATATATGTGAAGAAGAAAAGGAAGAAGAAGAAGAAGAGGCTTTGATTTTCTGTTGAAAAGAGACGATATTTTTTTATTTCTGTACAGTTGGAGAACGTCGTCAAGCTGTTTGGTTTGGCTTGGTTTGAAAATATGATACTATTGCCATGTCTCTGTTGATTTAATCGAAAGTGTTTAATGTTTCTCCAAGTTTAACGGGTCACCGCATGTGACTTTCAAGTCTTTTTATGTAAGATAGGTTTAGTAGGGTCGTCTCTTCTCTTCATCCGAACGGGTTAAGGATCTTTAGAAACCGATTGAGATCAAATATTAGATGTACCATTCATATATTTACTCTATGAATGTTCACTGAATCAATTATTTTATAAATGCTCAAAATATTAGATTAAATTAAATGATTTAGATAAGGATGCCATGCCATCTAATCAAGTGAGAAATTAAATGAAAATTAGATGAGGACACGATCTGATCTGACCGATTGAATGGAAATTTGATTAATTATATAAAATCTGACCATTGAGATTTAGCCACGTTGGTTTTGAATTTTGATAGATTAATAATTATACACTATCAAAATGACCCTTACATTAAAAATTTGTTCCAAATTAACCATTTTTGACGAATTTTGTGACATTAATGCTTATTCCATCCAATTTCATCTTATTCTATCTAATTTCATCCAATGAGTGACATTTTGGTAAATAAGAGGATGACATTAATTTATTTTAGATTTTTTTTTTAATCAATTTTTTCTTTTGTTTTTTGAAATGAATAATTATATTTAGTGTGTATATATGTATACACACTAAATATAAGATATTTTGTTTAAATTCAATCGAAAGAGATTAGAATTATATTAAGTTAACATTTTGGCCTAAATTATTCTTCTTTCTAGCTAACTTGTATAGTTTTTAATATATATTTCATTTAATCTTATATCTCATTGACTATTCTTATCAATTTAATCGAGAGATATTTATTTAAATGTAACAACTATCATCCAGGGATATGATTTATATATTTATATTTTATTAAAATAAATAATCAATAAAATAACCTTAAATAAAATGATTAAAAGAATAAATAACTTGATTAAAATTAAATAAATCAAAATACTTTCCCCATCAATGACACCAACATTTAAACCTTAATTTTATTTTAAGTATCATTTTTCTATTTTTTTTTTTATTCTCTTTAAATATTCTTCACATACGTATCATCAACTCTAATACGAGCCAAATTAAAGATAGTTTAATCTTTAATTCTTTATTTTAGAGCCACCCAATTATATCATCTTCATTTTAGAGTGCCACATGTTTATATGAGCTTGATTGACATTGAAATTTTTGTAATTACTTCTATTTGTTGTGTTTTGTAAAAAATCTAAAATAAATCATCATTTCAGTTTTCAACTTTTTTTTTTTTTTTTTTTTTTTTTTTTTTTTTTTTTTTAAGAAACAACAAACAACTAAGCAGATAAGTCCACTAGAACCTCTTTGGCTACACAACAAGGGTATTCTTCCATCCAAAATCTATCCTCCTCAAGAAGAAGAGCGTTCTTAGATAATTACCCCGTTAGCCATCGAATTGATGACACACTATCAAAATGGCCACTGGATTGGAAAGTTGTTCCAAAATGGTCATTTTTGACGAACTTTGTGACTCTAATAGCCATTCCATCCAATTCCATCTAATTCTATCTAATTCCATCCAATGAGTGACATTTTAGTAAATAAGAGGATAGCATTAATTTATTTTATTTTATTTTTTTTAAATCAATTTTTTCTTTTTGTTTTTTGAAACGAATAATTATATTTAGTGTGTATATATGTATACACACTAAATATAAGATATTTTGTTTAAATTCAGTCGGAAGAGATTAGAATTATATTAAGATAACATTTTGGCCTAAATTATCTTCTTTCTAGCTAACTTGTATATTTTTTAATATATATTTCATTTAATCTTCTATCTCATTGACTATTCTTATCAATTTAATCGAGAGATACTTTCCCCATCAATGACACCAACATTTAAACCTTAATTTTATTTTAAGTATCATTTTTTTTTTTAATTCTAGTTCATCTTTAAGTCTTCTTCATATACGCATCATCAACTCTAATATGAGCCAAATTAAAAATAGCTTAATCTTCATTTTAGAGTCACCCAATTATGTCATCTTCATTTTAGAGTGCCACATGTTTATATGAGCTTGATTGATGTAGAAATTTTTGTAATTACTTCTATTTGTTGTTTTTTGTAAAAAATCTAAAATAAATCTTCATTTAAGTTTTCAACTTTTTTTTTTTTTTTCAAAGAAACAACAAACAACTAAGTAGATAAGTCCACCAGAACCTCTTTGGCTACGCAACAATGGTACTCTTCCATCCAAAACCTATCCTCCTTAAGAAGAAGAGCATTCTTGGATAATTACCCCAGCGGCCATCGAATTGATGGCACGCTATCAAAATAATCACTGAATTAGAAAGTTGTTCAAAAATGGTCATTTTTGACGAATTTTGTGACATTAATGACTATTCCATCCAAAATCATAATTCTATTCAATTTCATCCAATGAGTGACATTTTGGTAAATAAGATAATGATATTAATTTATTTTAGATTTATTTTAAGTATCATTTTTTTTTTCTGGTTCATCTTTAAGTCTTCTTCACATACGCATCATCAACTATACTATGAGCCAAATTAAAGATAGCTTAATCTTCATTTTAGAGCCACCCAATTATGTCATATTCATTTTAGAGTGCCACATGTTTATATGAGCTTGATTGATGTAGAAATTTTTGTAATTACTTCTATTTGTTGTTTTTTGTAAAAAAATCTAAAATAAATCTTCATTTAAGTTTTCAACTTTTTTTTTTTTTTTTTTAAAGAAACAACAAACAACTAAGTAGATAAGTCCACCAGAACCTCTTTGGCTACGCAACAATGGTACTCTTCCATCCAAAACCTATCCTCCTCAAGAAGAAGAGCGTTCTTGGATAATTACCCCAGTAGTCATCGAATTGATGACACACTATCAAAATGACCACTGAATTTGAAAGTTGTTCAAAAATGGTCATTTTTGGTGAACTTTGTGACATTAATGACTATTCCATCCAAATTCATCTAATTCTATTCAATTTCATCCAATGAGTGACATTTTGGTAAATAAGATAATGATATTAATTTATTTTAGATTTTTTTAAAAATCAATTTTTTCTTTTGTTTTTTGAAACGAATAATTATATTTAGTGTGTATATATGTATACACACTAAATATAAGATATTTTTGTTTAAATTCAGTTGGAAGAGATTAGAATTATATTAAGTTAACATTTTGGCCTAAATTATTCTTCTTTCTAGCTAACTTGTATATTTTTTAATATATATTTCGTTTAATTTTTTATCTCATTGACTATTCTTATCAATTTAATCGAGAGATATTTATTTAAAGGTAACAGCTGTCATCCAAAGATATGATTTATATATTTATATTTTATTAAAATAAATTATTAATAAAATTACCTTAAATAAAATGATTAAAATAATAAATAACTTGATTAAAATTAAATAAATCAAAATACTTTCCCCATCAATGACACCAACATTTAAACCCTAATTTTATTTTAAGTATCAATTATTTATTTATTTTTTATTCGTGTTCATCTTTAAGTCTTCTTCACATACGCATCATCAACTATAATACGAGCCAAATTAAAGATAGCTCAATTTTCATTTTAGAGCCACCCAATTATGCCATCTTCATTTTAGAGCGCCACATGTTTATATGAGCTTGATTGACGTAGGAATTTTTGTAATTACTTCTGTTTGTAACAAATCTAAAATAAATCCTCATTTTAGTTTTCAACTTCTTTTTTTTTTTTTTTTTTGAAAGAAACAACAAACAAAGAACAAAAAACTAAGCAGATAAGTTCTTAGTAACCTATTCTCCTCAAGAAGAAGAGCATTCTTGGCCAGCATGTGAGCAACCTGGTTGTCACAAAACACAACAAAGAGAAGTAATTACAAAAATTCCTACGTCAAACAAGCTCATATAAATATATTTTATATTTTATATTTTATTCCAAAGATATGATTTATATATTTATATTTTATTTAAATATTTAAATATTTAAATATATAAATCATATCTTTTGATGACAGTTATTACCCTTAAATAAATATCTCTTGATTAAATTGATAAGAATAGTCAATGAGATAGAAGATTAAACGAAATATATATTAAAAAATATACAAGTTAGCTAGAAAGAAGAATAATTTAGGCCAAAATGTTATCTTAATATAATTCTAATCTCTTCTGTTTGAATTTAAACAAAATATCTTATATTTAGTGTATACATATATACACACTAAATATAATAATTCGTTTCAAAAAACAAAAGAAAAAATTTGTTTAAAAAAAAAATCTAAAATAAATTAATGTCATCCCCTTATTTACCAAAATGTCACTCATTGGATGAAATTGGATAGAATTAGATGGAATTAGATAGAATAGTCATTAGTATCACAAAGTTAATAAAAAATGACAATTTTGGAACAACTTTTCAATCTAGTGGTCATTTTGATAGTGTGTCATCAATTCGATGACCATCGGGGTAATTATCCTTTTTTTTTTTTTAAGAGAGCTTCTCTTTACAATCCACAAATTATCTATTCACACTCCAATTTAATTTTTTTTATTAATGACAATTTTAACCTAAATTAAAATTACTAAACAAGACAAAAAAATTTAAAGACATTCCAAACTAATTAAATTATTAAAGAAAAAATCTCTTTCCTAAATCATTGGATTAAATGTTACGTATTAAACTCTCCCTCCTAAATTTGTTATTACCATTTTAAACTCTCTCTCCTAATTAATCTCTCTCTATTTTTCAAAAAAAAAAAAATCATATTTACATAATTTTGATCTGATTAATAGTTAAAGAAAAAAAAACTTATGAATATTTTAGTTTTTTACTAATAAAATATATATGTATATATATTAAAAAGTCAATTTCCAATATATATATATATATATATGAAAGCTTGAATTGTTTTAACTAGATTCAATTAAACTCAGAATTTTTAAGACTAATGAAATAATTAAAGTTCTCTAGACGAGTAACAAAAATCATTTTCATATTTTGGCTTCTTCTTTTTTTTTAAAAAAAAAGGTATTTTTTTTTTAATATATACGTACATATGGTTCCTAAAAATCAAGTTTATTAGTAAGGTTTTTTTTTTTTTTTTTTTTTTTTTTTTTTCTCTCTTTCTCTTTCTTAATTGTTAGTCTTGCTTGAGAAAGAATGAAGATAAAAAAATTAAATATATGAATTGGAGGAGAGAGTTTAATATGGTAATTAAAAATTTAGGAGAGAGTATTTAATATGTAATAATTAATTTAATGATTTCTAAGAGATAATTTCTTTTTTTAATAATTTAATTCAAAAAAGATAAAAAGGATAATCTTGTAACAAAATGAAGTGTCTTTAGAATTTTTTTAAATTTAAATTTTGAGAATAGAGTGTTTTTAGAAAAAAAAAAAATGTAAAAAGAAAAAATTGGATTATCAAAAGAAGCTCTCTTTTTTAAATACAATTTGTAAACAGAATGTGTACTGATATGTTTCGGGGTTCTGCCTACCGAGAATAAACTCTACATTTTGAAGTCCATAATAGTAGCTGATTATACATCTTTTTTCTTATTATCCTAAATATTTCCAAATTACTTTTTTTCTTCTCCTTTTTTCTTTTCGCTTTTGACTAAGATTCCTGATATTTTTGCATTCTGTTTGACCTAAATACAACATAATCTAAATAAACATCTTGTTTAGTTAATTATTAATTAGGATTTTCTTACAAAAATAAAATAAAAAATTATTAGTCAGGATTTTGATTATGATTTTTTGCGTCTCTCTTTCTATATCTCCATGAATTTGGGTCCACCTTTGTTTGTTTTTGTATGATTTGATTTAATTACCAGAACCCATGCGAAAAACATTGTGACTTTATGCAGGCAATTAATGGGCCTGTCATATATAATCGAACACTAGGGTTCCTCACAACAAATTTTAAGTACACCCACATTGAAAAGCCAAAAAAAAAAAAAAAAAAAAATCAACTCCAATCAACTCATCTTGAAAGAGAGACGTTACTCGAATTCACAAATTTACCAATGTAGATGTGGGAAGTTTATCGTCCAGAGGTATCAAATGAGCCGAGCTAAATCGGGCCGTAATTTTAAGGCCTAACACTGACCATGAGCCTTATCCAGAGCTGACATGGGCGGCTCACCGGCTTTTAGCTTGTTTTGTTTGTAATACTATTGAATTCTTTTCGTTCTTTAAGACTTCTTGGCCCTTTGGGATCACAGATCTTGAAAGTCAAGCCTAACCCACCCAACCATGGGACTTGGTCGCAGGCTTGACCCTCAATTTTAGGGCCTGACTTGTTCCTCCCCGCCCATTTGACACATCTATTTCCGTCTACAAAAAACCTTTCTTGATAGTAAGAATCTTTTGTCCAGGGGCATAGCTCAGTTGGTAGATGGACGAGTTTAGGGTTTAGGTAAATAGCTCATAAGTCAGCGGCTCGAATCCTACTAATAGAAAAAAGACTTCAAAAAAAATACATAATCTAGATAGGTGGACAGATAGATACCATCAAAAAAAAAAAAATAGTAAGAATCTTCTATGATGCAGTATTAACATAGTTTATAATATAAATAAGATGAGGTTGATTCGGTGGTAAACTTATCACACATGTACTATGAAGTTGCGGGTTTGAGTCCTCCACAAAACCCCAAATTTATGTAATAGTATAATACTTAAAAAAAAATTTTAAAAAAAATAAATAAATAAAAATAAACTGTACACTATACCGTATAAAAAGCGAAATTATAGTATCATACTATCATATACTATCAACTCATACAAATTGTTATATATATTATCTCATCCATCCGGGTCACGGAGTGTCAAGTCATACATATACACCTAATAAATCCCATTCATCGACTCAATCTTAATCGGCCAAAAAATATATTTTAATTAGTTTGATAGGCTACATAATATTATATATTAACAAATAATTAATTAATATAATAAAACCTTTTTTAAAAAAATTATATCTATTTGTTGGTTTGCAATCAAGTCATAAATCTTGATCAACTGATCTCAAATTTTCAAATATTCTTCTTCTTTTTCCACAAGTTGAGTGAATGAAGACATTTGAAATAGAATCAATCTAGAAAATGACAATATTGTAAGTTTATTTTAAAGGAAGATAAAGTCTTATAGTGGTCAATAATTTTGATATTTTTATGTATATATATAATTAATAAAAGTATTATTTGTTTCTGTTCTCTCTATTATTGTTTAGGGTTTTGGAATTATCCATGTCTTGGTTTTATTGGGGGCTCTATGTCCATTCATGAAGAGGAATCCTTCTTTGACAAAGTTGTCTCTCTAGGGATCACTAATCCACATCTCCTTCTTCCAGGCCAATAGCCTTCAACTACTCAAACTAGGGTTTATTATTTTTTAGAACCTTAATATATATAGTATTTGTATCATCGAATATGTCATTATTGTGCAACCCTAGTTTTATTTTTCGACCAAATTTGACATGGTTCTGTGTTAGGTTACCGGCCTGTACCCACATTAATGAGATTTGTTGATTATATTTTTATATAAATAATTTGCTTTTCATGAACGTAAGATTTTTGTTTCACTCTCAACCAATTATTTCCACATAAAAGAGAGGGAAAAAACTTGTATGCGTCCGTTGCATGGTGCATCTCCCACCAATTAAGATTATCTCTTCGTGAGGGGCAAATGATGAGACCTTGGTGGAACTGTGGAAGATACCCTATGCATCGGGTGGCATGGTAGATTCTCATACACAATGCATTGGGTTTTCACGCATAGTATGCAATACTAATTAAAACCAAGTATAAATTAAATGACTACTTTAATGGTGAGGGGTTCGAGTCCCACCCTACGCATATGTAGAGAGTCCTATTATAACAGTTGTAACACTTTAAAAAAAAAAAAAAAAATGATTACACTAACAAGTATTCAAAAGAACCAAATCAAATCTTTCACTTTATTTTTTAATTTTTTCCTACTCCAACTTTGAACAAGTTGATTATATATGGAGTACCAATTCTTCCATGTAAATACATTTTTGGCCATTCAATCTTGTTATATATATACACACATATATATATATATGTAAATATTATTTGGATGGCTCTTGTCAGTTCTCACTTGGATCCAATTTGCTTAAATTTAATGTAATTCCATCATAATAGACATATATATGAAAACAAATAACTTGTAATTTATTGCTACAAAAAGAGCCAAAGTCACGTGTCCTTTTTATTGAGCTGATTGTGAAAGATTTTTATGAAGAAATTAGGAGCTAGTTGGATGGGTATATATTAATTTAGTTATCAAATTAAGGTTAGGAATTAATGGCAAACATGTTGTTAATTGGCAGTATATGATATGATCCTAACAGAGAATATGAAGTGGGTATATAGTCAAAAATATCAATGGTTGATCAATTCAGAGGAAAATCTGAAATTTTATTGAGAAAAAAAAATGTGTGTTTAGATCCAGAGAAGCGTGTATGATGAATAGATATTTAGGTCGTATCATCGGTTTCTGATAAAACGAGATTCTATGATACTATAGTAACAAAATTATAACTCTGTTAAACATCCTTTTATATATATATATAGAATTATAGACACACACACACAACAAGGAACCTTAAATATATAGATCCAATATACTGGTGAATGTTTCTATACTAAATTTTGAAGAGTACTTTTCCTTCTTTCTTTTTTTTCAAGAACCAAGAATAATGCTGTTCTGATCAAAGATTATGATCTTAATTAGTTTAAAATATATATATACAGGACCACAATCAATGATTAATATCGGATTGTGGAGTTATATTATTTATATATGATATATATGTCCTGTCGCAGTTGTACAAAAAAAAAAATCAAGAAAAATAAGCAAAACAATAATTAAAGAGTCAAACTAAATTAAATAATCAAGTTTTCCAAGCCAGAAAGAAAACAGAAAAGAGAAACAACAAATTTAATTACTAAAAAAGTTTCTTTTGGGAGAGTGAGAGAGAGAGAGAGAGAGAGTAATTGTTCAATATTAGATTAATTCGTCTAAAAAAATATATGCTTTATTTGACTTGTTATCTTTGACTGCTTGATGTCGAAAGAAAAACCTAAAGATTCTTCACAAATTCACTAACACCAAAAATGATGATTTTTTTTTTTTTTTTGAAAGTGATCAAATCAAAATGATGAGTTTCTTTTGATTCAATCACAAATTAACATATTTTCCTATTAGCGGGATTTTTGTATGTTTTTTATTTTATTTTATGAAAATATGGAATTGATTATGTAACATTACAGATTGAGTTTTGTAACATTATAGAGTTACAAGCACTATGTGCACACACTCTCAAAAATGATAATATCACTATGTATTATAACTTTATAGAGTTGATTTTATATGAAAAAACGTATGGGAATCCCGCATCTGAAACCTCAGTGCTTCATGAAACAAACAACAAATGGTTGGTAGAACCACAGATTATAATCGAGCAAGCATATATTAGTTGAGCAGATGGAGGATTCAAGAAAAAGACAATAATTACCAATATATATCATAATAATTAAGTATTATAAGTTATCAAGATTTTTTTAATTTCGTTTCTCAAAAAAAAAAGAAAAGATTTTTTAAATTTCTGTTGAAGCCAGACACGTACTTTATCATTCTTCTCACAAGTGTTTGTCTTGTCTGATCTCTATGATTTTTTTAACAATAGCTACGTACTCTTACAAAAGTATAGTCTTCGATCTATTTCGTACGACATGTCTTTCTAAGCTTGAGAGCTAGCTAGAAGGCTAGAACTAGATTATGAATATGATACATGTTAAATGTTAATCAAAGGTTTCACAATGTGCATACTTGACTTACATATTCAGTATTCCGATTGAAAATCAAAAGGTTTAAAAAGTCTTCAAATTCGTTAGAAACATGTCTGAATTCATTAAAAATATTTTTTCAAGTTTTAAAATTCATCAAAAGCCTACATATATATTAATCAAGCATTCAAATTTCACAATGAGCGTATATTTTAATTTATTATTGAAAATCAAATGTTTTAAGAAGTTTTTAAAGTTTGCCAGAAACATGTTTGAATTCATTAAAGGTATATTTTTAATCTTTAAATTTCAACAAAAAAACCTTCTTGAAAAGAGTTTTCGATGAATTTCGAAACCAATCAATCAATTCAAGGTTAAATCAGTTATACGTATATATATATAGCCATTTGTTCATATATATATACTTATATTGTACTTATATATACATTAAATTAATAGGTTTCATGTTAGATCATATCTCTTTTAGTCTTTGGTAACATTACAAAGATAAATCCTACACATTTTTCGTAAAAAATCCCAAATCTGATTCGTCCTCTGGGTATACAACTATATATATATATTCTCCTTAAATTAAAATATTGAACACTGATGATGATCATCTATGACCGTTAGTTCTTTCACGCTTGTGGATGATATCTAGGAAGAGTTTGCTTAAATGGGACCTCTTTAGAAATTCCCAAAAAAGAAAACCATTTAACATTGACTCTCTGTCCATCTATCTATCCATCCATCACAACACGTACCATCTCATCTACAGCTAATAATGAAAACACAGAAAAAGCCAAAGCAAGTGCAAAAAATAACTTCTAAATTACCCTGAAAAGCTAGTCACAAGACTTTTTCAGCCAAGCACTTTCTTTCCCTCATAGATTCTCAAGTTGCTTTCATCTTATTAATTCAATCATCAACGTACATCATCATCATATAACAACCCTCTTCTTCTTCATTGTTCATTCTTCAATTTGAACTACTCTTGTTGTAATATTATCAACAATATTTAACAATGGAGACTACAGCTGCTCATCAGTATTGGATGTGGATGAAGAGGAGAGAGATTCAGATGAAGAGCTCTTCGATGGCGACGACTACAACTTGGGAAGAGAAAGCTTTTGCAGAAGATGCTAATGGGTCACTTGGTGGTGGATGTGTGTGGCCTCCAAGATCTTACTCTTGTAGCTTTTGCAAAAGAGAATTCAGGTCAGCTCAAGCCCTAGGTGGTCACATGAATGTCCACAGAAGAGATAGAGCCAGACTTAAACACTCTCTCACTCTCCAAAATAATTCTCATGAAGCTCCTTGCACAACTACTACTCTTTCTCCTAGGGTTTCTGGTTTGTCCACCCAAGAAAATCCAAGTGATCAAAACACTACTTTTGTTGTCTCTGATCCTAATAATTACAATTACACCAAAAAATTTCTCAATATCCCCTCATCATCAATGTCAGTTTCAAAACCTCCAATCGATCAAGAAGAGTCTATTATATCCATAAGTGATCATCTTCAAGATCATCATGATGATTTTATCGAGACAGATTTGTCTGTGGGATTGAAGAAGCCAAGTGATCAGTACTCTTGTGGAGAAGATTTGGCAGCTGTTAGTTGTAAAAGAACAAAGATTGCTGATGTTTCTACATTCTTGCCTAATTTCTTCATATCATCATCATCAAATGATCATCACAACAACTATCGCCGTCTTCATCAAATGGAGGTTCTTGGGTTTATGTCTAGCTCCAAGGAGAAGAATAATAATTTGGATCTTGAACTCAGGCTTGGTGATCCACCAAAGGTCAAGTAGCTAGTAGATGGTCTTTTTTTTTTTTTTTTGAAGTTACATTAATCAATTAGCTTAAGGCATGCTAATAGCTAGCTCAGATATTTAGAAGACAAATTAAACTCTTTGTTTTCTATATTTTTCATTTCTATATTGTACTCATCTTTTCATCTAATATTGGAAAACAGGCAAAGGCTGAACAGCCCTCTTCTGTAAACATCTTGATGAAATCATTCTTAATATAGAATGAAAAACTTTCTTCCAATTCTTGCTCTTAATTCTTTTTTAATTATGTCTATGCTTGTTATAATTATCGATATATTAATTGAAAAAAATTAAATAAGTGAGTAATTATTTAAGCTAGCTGTTAAAATAATTATATATATATATATATAATAAACTTAATATTGTACGTATCACAGCTAGTTTACTGAGAAGTTCGAGTACTTCTTCGGTCAATATCCGGTGATTTGTTCGTTTAAATTAAATGGTTAAAATTCGGTGACAAATATCCATTCTAGTTACACCAAATTAAAATTAACTTCATATGTTTTTCACTGATAGATGATATTCCTGTGCATATATATAATGCCATTTTTCCACTTCATGTTCGAAATTAACACGACTCTCTGTTGGTTGGTGTTTTTAATAATTAAAAATTAATATATATTTTTTTTTTATGATAGCCTTATATAATATTATTAATTAACAATGGCAGTACTTCTGCTAAGAAGATAAAAGCCCTCCATTATTATATATATTAATGTGAAACGTGCAAGGTAATATTTTGCCTTGAAAATGTAAGAAAAACAAACAGTATTATTGTGTCTTTAATTTTCACTGAGAATACAATTAGTTAACTGCAACTCTGCCAGTTCAGATACATAAATCAACCAACTGCGTGTGAGAGAGAGATGGAGATGGAGAGAGAGAGAGAGAGAGTCTCTCATCACTCCCTCTTTTATGCACGGGGCCGGGAGGATTTGACTGAGCTGTGTCTTGTGTGTAAATTAACTTGTTTTGTTTTTTAAGCTAAAGTGAAAGAACTGACAGTAAGTCACTTCAACTCATAGTCAGATAGATATAAACTATAAAGGGACCACCACACACAACATATCACAACATGTATTACCTTTTCACCTCTATTAATTATTACCTTTTCAAGTTTTCACCGTATCGAATCTCCTCCAGCTATATAGCTTACCTCTCACAAGTTCACCAAACCTTTGGCTTTGTATATATATTGTTCACTTTCTACTTTTCTTCCAACAGTCATTTGTATGTACGTATATATTGTGTTCTGTAATCTGTATCATGCATGTTCAAATTCTAGATTGCAATATATATTTGTAGGATTGAGTGGCAGAGTGGGTGACAATTTGTGTTGTCAATTTGTATTTATGTTCAGCCAAATTCAATTTCATATTTAAACATGACATATTTAATTAGTCCATCTTAAAATCTATGACACAGACGTACTCACTAAATAATTTGTATAGTTTACGTTAAAACTTACTTACAACCTTTATGTTGCAGTACTTGATCATGCTAATTATATGTTATGTGTGTGATAAAATGAACATGACTTGCAGATTTGGATTTCACTTTCGATTTGTGTTAAGTCAAACACAATTTGATTAATTTCAAGCATCTAAATACGTACGTATTCAGTCTATATTAGAATTCATAATAGTATAGCTAAACACTAAATTTTCTTTATATTTGTATGGCGTTAAAACTTATTACTTATTGTATCATCCAAAACACAAATTTATAGATAGTTAAATATTAATAATTTCACTTTCAATTTTAAGAATTCATCTCATAACCTAAAACACTATAATCAACTAATACTTTCCTCAAGATACATGCAATCAACCGAGAATTGTGGACTTAGTTAAAATCGATACACATGCATGAGATGAGAGGAATAGAACCGAATTTCCTCTTGTTTCCGATGCTCCAAAAAGTTCACCAACTCTTGGAATCAATTTGAATAAATTATACCAACAAAAAAAAAAAAAATTGTTAAATACATAATTTACTTGCTTTGTGACAGTAAATTTATCACATCATTGGCACTATTTAGGCGTCCTTGGTTGCTACTTTTGTTCACAAGTATTTATATTAGCTATTATACATTTTACACCCTCAACGACCAACCCTAAAAAATAAAAATAAAAATAAAAAAACAAAAACAAAAACAAAAAGTAAACAAAACAAAACCCTATAAACTGTCTGGTTATAGTAAATGTGTACTCTCTTTTACTCCTCCTAGTATACAGTAGAAGTAGCTCTAATAGTGACCTTCTGATGCCGAAGGTTCCTCCAGAAGACACAGCGAGGTCTCTCAGTGCTCTCTGTGTTGCTGCTGCCTTAATTTTTAACGTTTCTTTATTAAGAAATTTGATGAAACATCGCTTTTGACTTCACTAGCTACAAAAGAATTTATGTTTTGCCCAACAAATGTTTCCATGGAATGGAAGGATTGATTCATAGATTGCTCTTTTGAGGTGGGTGATCTTCATTTTCTACGTGGGTTTTTGGAGATAGCTAGAGGGTGCAAACGTCCACATTTATATTTGTACAAACCTAGTCACGCGAGACATTCAAGTAGTGGCACAACCAATTGTTCGGATAGCGAAATGAGTTGTTATCCAAATAATGTAAGACATTCAAACCGTGCTTCCATTTATCCTGATAGCATGGCCAATTATTTAGGTCGTGAGATCAATTGTCTAGATCGCGAGACCAATTACTCAAATCGTGGGAATGTACAAAAATCTCATGGACCGATCCACACCTGATAATTTCAAGTTAGAGATGATATATGCATATAATAAATAGATTCAAAGAAGGAAAGTGAGGTTGGTTGCTTAGGTTTCTATGAAGTTCCTAGTTTGTGTAAGAAGGGGTTTAAAGAGGATTAGTTGGGGAGGTTGTTTTGTCTGGTACATTGGTTAAATTATTCATGTGCATGTAACAGTTGACGTGGAGGTCTGAGTGAGCTCTCTGAGATCAGTAATGGCAGATGGAGACCAGAGGTGCACATGGGGGGATTCATTGAAGAATGATGTATTATTATTCTCTAATTATTATAAGCTTTGTTCGAGGATTCTTTATTTGGGTTGCTTTTAGAAAATTGGGCACTGTGTTATATATAGTATATATGCATTAGCTTAATTGGTTGGTCAATTGAAATTTACAACCTTTGTCTTATTTATGTATGGAATTTTGATAATCAATCTTTTTTTGCTTATGAGAGAACATTTGTTAAGTGTTTTGAGATGATGTATATGTAAATTGAAATCGGCAAAATAAAAGGAATCGAGTTAGGAATGAATCTAATAAAATCACAAGAAAAGACACAAAATTCGAATTTACAACCTCAATGATGTAGCTAGGTGTGAGTAACTTACTAATGAGCAAACCTCACAACTACTCAAATCCACAATCTTAATGATATAGGCTTGAAGACATAACATAAGATCAACCTCAACTTGTCGATTTATGCAAACTTTACTTTTAAAGGTACAAGTTGTCAAGGGCGAAATTAGGGGGGGCCATAAAGAATTTTTTTTATTTTTTTTTTTAACAGAAGTTTAAATTTAGGCATGTGATATTATATAATATATTATATATCCTAAAGGTAATTGCCCCTTGCATCAAAAAAAAAAAAAAAAAAAAAAAAGGTAATTGCCCCTCATTGGCTGTCAGTTTTTATTTTATTTTTAATGCTTTGTGATTTGTGAATCTTATTTTTGAAAGACCGAATCACCGAACCTTGTTACGTATGTATCCGTATGTAAGTAGGTTAGTTTTAAATTAAAAATATTATTAGTATAATAAATACAGAAATGTCCAATTTTATCTTTAACTTAGAAGATAATGTATTCCTCAATTGATTTACTATGTATTATGAACTGGTCTAACCTATATATATACTTTCTTTCTTTCTTTTTTCCAATTTTTCACTTACACTATGTTTGGTTTGATGGAAAAGAAAGGAAAGGAAAGGAAAAGAAATAAATGGAGAGGATAGTGGTTTTAATGATTGTTGTTTGGAGGGTTATGGGTGGAAAGGAAATGAAAGGATAGGAAAGGATAGTGGTTTTTTTTATTTACGAAAATACCCTTCTTTTTAACAATATGAATACCAACAATAAATAGAGTTATTTTTAGGATTTTGAAAAAATTATTAATGGTGGATTCCTTTCCCTCCATTTCCTCCCAAATTTGGATGGAAACCAAAGTGTGTAAAATAGAAAGATTATCCTCCCCCCCATTTCCCTTCATTTCCTTTCCTTTTCCTCTCATTTAACCATTCAAACAAGAAATTAGAAATCCCCCAAATCCTTTCCTTTCCTTTCTCTCCAATTCTTTCAAACCAAACATAGTGTAAGCAATTTCATTCCTATTACTGTAGTCAAATTCTTCTTATTCTTCAGTTCATATATCTAAATAATTTCAAGTACGTGATTACAAATTAATAAATATTTTGGGTTTTTTTCATTTTTTTTTTATATTTGTTATTTTATTAGGCGATTAATATAATTTCTTTAATGAATTCTTCTTTCAAAAAAATATATGATTTTGCTACATTTATTATACTAGTTTGTTATTTAAACGTTTATTTATTTAAATTAGTTCAATTTTTTTATTTGATCTTCGGATGAGAAAGCCATTGACAATCAATGGATTTTTCAAAAGAATTAAATCTCATAAGCCAATTAATCTTCGTCAACATCTAATATTAATATTCCAGCTTCTGAAAATCAATCCACGGAATCTCCAACAAATAATATTAAACAAGATAATAAATCTTTAGAGCGGGACACACAAGATTACGTCAATAAATATGGGATTATCATGTCATTGAATGTGATGAAATTCATCGAGCTTATATTAAAGTTGGTCCATTCCAACCTATTCTTGACCATTATAAAAAATCTAGACTAGATTTAAAAGAGTGACGGGTTCCATTATAATTTATAAAGCTAGTGTCTATTTTATTTATTAATTTATTTGATATAACATACTAGACGCTATTACATTTGTTTTATTTTTTTTAATAACTTTTTAAATATTAATATATTTGTCTAGCATTAATTTAAATAAACGATATGAGGTTGGTCCGATAGTAAACCCCTCACACATGCACCATGAGGTTGCGGATTTGAGTCCTCCCACTTCCCCAAAAAAAAAACCCTCGAATTACATTGTAATACTTCGAGAGAAAAAAATTGAATATATTTTTTGGTCTCGACCCCCCCAAAACCAAAATCCTGGCTTCATCATGCAAGTTGGGTAATAATTCTCTAGTCATAACAATCATAAATGTCTAATTTTGTAACGTCATATCTTGTTAAAAATTAAAACCAGTTCTATAACGTTAAAAAACTAATGGCCCGTTTGGCAGCTAGGAATCAGATAGGATAGGATTATTTTTAATCCCTTTCCCATGTTTGGTGCCAACTTGGGATAGGATAATTTTTATCCCATCAAACCCATGAATCCCACCAACATGGGATAAATGAATCCCACCAAAACAGATGGGATTCAAATGAATCCCATCTCTTCCTTCTCCAACCTCTGCTTCCCATCTCTTCCTTCTTCAACCACTGCTTCTTTCTTCTTCTTCGCCTTCCAGCCACCGATCCTTCCTCGCCGCTGCTTCTTTCTTCTTTCTTTGTCTTCACCTTCCAACATCTCTTCTTCGCCACCGATCCTTCCTTGCCGCTGCTTCTTACTTCGTCTTCGCCTTCCAACATCCCTTCCAAAATCAATTCGAGTTCCATTGATTTTCGAATTGGAACTCAAAATGATTTTCTAGGTTGATTTAGGGTTTAACAGAACGTTTGATTTTGTGGGTTGAATTTGAATTGGAACTCCATCTTGGTTTTGGGTGTTGTGGTGGTGGGTTGTGGTGGTCGACTGTGCTTGTGGTTGTGGTCAACTGTGTGATGATGCTAGGTTTGGGTAATTTCTGGGTTTGTGCTTGTGATGATGCTAGGTTTGTGCTTGTGGTGGTGGTCAACTGTGCATGATGATGGTGGTCAACTATGCTTGCGACGGTGGGTGGTGGTCGACGGTGGGTGGTTAGGCTTGGGGGTGGGTTTTTAATTAATAAAAAAATATAATTTCCCTAATTTTAATCCTATCATGTGTTGCACCAAACACAATATTACTTATTTTTAATCCTATCCTGTGTTGCACCAAACACATGATAGCACTAAATTTTATCCAATCTTATCCTATCATATCCCATGAAAATTATCCTATCCTATCTCGCGCACCAAACGTGCCCTAAAAGTTTTGAATATATGTATGGGCTTTAGACCCATAGAGATATGTATTGGACCCTGCCAAAATAATTGAAATTGGGATCAAATTGGTCCTTTGAGCTTGAAACTTGTGTTAGTGAAATACGTTGTCGTATTATGTTAAAAAGTTCAGATAAGACAAAATTTCAAACGTTGCTTTGGATATCTGCTATTTTGCTATCGTAGCAAAATTGTACTTCGAAACAAGTTTGAAAAGGCGTTGCAGATACAGAGAACGAGAAAGTGTAAGAGAAGAATCAATCATCCACCATGTCAACTACTGGAAGTAGCAGAAGCTTCACGAATCCGAGATGGTCTCTTCAGGGAATGAGAGCTCTTGTCACTGGTGGCACTCGTGGAATTGGGTATTTTTGTTTTCTCTCATTTTCTTTTAAAAAAAATTCAAACTTTTTGTTCTCTCAATCGATTTAGACAAATCCCATTTGGTAAAATTAGTTTCTGGGAATTTGGTTTTTGATTTTATTGTTTTTTTCAGGCGCGCAATAGTGGAGGAGCTTAGTGGGTTAGGAGCTACGATACACACGTGTTCGAGAAACGAAGCAGAGCTCATGGATTGCTTGAAAGAGTGGAATAGCAAGGGAATTTCGGTTACTGGGTCTGTTTGTGATGCTTCTATTACTGAGCAGAGAGTGAGTCTGATAAAGGAGGTTGAGTCTCGCTATCAAGGCAAACTTGACATACTTGTAAGTGTTTGTGAAATTGCCATTGATTTTTGCTTTGAAGGATTGTAATTTGTATATCAGTTTGTTGATTGTTTTGCTTAGTCTTTTTAAATTTCGATGTGATTGTCTTGAATTGTTTAACCAATGCTTGAATTTTAGTGTACTGGTATAATAATGCTAGACTTTGGAATTCGATGTTCCAGGTGAGGTTTTGTACGATTTTGTAGTCAAGTTTATAAATACATCGTACGTTGTATGTGAGATTTTATACGCTAGAATTACGAATTCGTACTTGTAAGACAACTAGACCATAGCGATTTTCCCAATATGCTTGATTTCGAAGGATTTTGCCTTATTTAATGTCATTGTGATAGATCATGGCCACTTAAGGGAACGATCCTATCACAACAATGTTCAAACTTCAAACCATGCTAGACTTGCTTTCATTGATTATCTTGGATTGTTTAACTTATTCTTGTGGGTGAGGTTTTTTACAATATAGTTGTCAAGTTTATAAATACACGTACATTGTAGTTGAGATTTTATATGCTAGATAGTGAATTCATACTTGTAAGACAACTAGACCATAGTGATTTTCTCAATATTCTTGATTTCGAAGGATTTTGCCTTATTTTATGTCGTGATAGATCATGGCCAATTAAGGGAATGATCGTATTGTAACAATGTTCAAACCATTGTCTTGATGTCAAACATGATGAGATGCTAAATTTTCAAGGCTTTTATCGAATTTATTTTGTCTGTATAATCGAATTTATTTTGTCTGTATAAACATGATGGATGTTGTTTCTTTCGTCTTTGGACTTATTTCTTAAGTGCATTTGGATTCTGCTAAGGTGATTAATTGTTGTTCATGCTCGCTAATGGTTGAGTTTTCAAAGAGCGTCGTGTGGCATGGGATTTTGAGGGAGTTTAACATGATCTTTTTGGTTTTGTAGGTAAATAATGTTGGGACAAATATCAGGAAGCCAACTGCTGAGTACTCCTCCGAAGAATACTCGAAAATAATGGTTACCAACTTTGACTCTGCATTCCATCTCAGTCAACTTGCACATCCTCTTCTAAAACTTGCGGGAAGGGGAAGCATTGTGTTCATTTCCTCTGTTGCGGGTATTGTGCATATAGGCAGTGGATCCATTTATGGAGCAACTAAAGGTGAGTGACCGCTTTAACAAGGTATTATTTTGGAAAAAATTGAACTAAACAGACTTACGTTTCTTACTTGCTATTCTTAGGAGCAATTAATCAACTTACGAAAAATCTGGCTTGTGAGTGGGCTAAAGACAATATCAGGACAAATAGTGTTGCACCCTGGTACATCAAAACCTCACTTGTGGAACATGTAATACTCTCTCTCTTGCTTGTGCTCATTTTGATACTTTAAATATTGTTTTCTGATTACACGTTTGTTTTCACCGGCCTATCTTCTTCCAAAAAAATTCTTAATAAAATTTGTTGAAATTCGTAAATGACGTGCTTGGCCTGAAAATTGATTTGTAGCAGTGAATAGCGCTCTTGTTCTATTTATGATCATATTGTTTATTTTTATGTCTATTGTCATCATCACCAATATGCACGAGTTATTTGTTGGAAGAATTGATTTATTCAGACTTTCCCGTTTCTATTTTATGCTTGGAACATACAAAATTTTTGTATTGACACCTGAATTAATTAAGCGGATGCTATTTAGACTTAGGAACTTCAATGAAATAGAAACAAGGATATAGCCTATGAAATCAATTGAAAACATTAAAACACAGGCAGATATGTTTTACCAAATGAAGTAAATTATCATAATCGATTAACCACTATATTCATACGTGTGGAAGGTTATCATCTGAAACATTTTGAACCTTGCAATCGACTGAAGTTAACAGACTAGCACCATGTAGCAAGTACTATCGAGAAAAGAACGATAACCTTTGTCATTCGAGTTAGAAAGAAACATAGCTTGTAGCAAGTATATTGTATAACATCTTCCAGTTAGAATTCTTAGGGTTGGAATCTAGTCTTGTGATTGAACTTTACACAAATTTCATCTTGGATTCATTGTCTCAGGGTTCCTTCCTCGAATGCTACATTTGGGCACTATCAACAGTTCATTCTCTATAAATCTCACTGTCGTTTATTATTCTCTTTGATACAGTTGCTCTCTGACGAAGAATTCTTGGTAAAAGTTGTCTCTAGAACTCCTCTTCAACGTGTCGGAGAGCCTGAAGAAGTCGCATCTCTTGTGGCATTCCTTTGCCTGCCCGCTGCTTCTTACATAACTGGACAGATTATTTCTGTCGACGGTGGATTTACTGTGAATGGTTTTAACCCTGGCTTTAGTTCATTTTGAGAAAATTAGTCATCCTCAAGGACCTCAACTCGTCATCTCAAATAAAAAACATGTTCATGTTCTGATATTGTTTTTATGTCTTTAATTGAAATTGTCTTTGGTTCCGGAGATCAATTCATCTTACAAGTCATAATCTTTTTTCATTTCACTATCATGAACCATTTTCTTACCGCTTACTATTGTGTACATTTGTGCCTTGTGTCTGACGTATAAGTTCTTATTTCAAATACCACATGCAGTATATCATTAAGTCACATTAGGCGGTTTGGTGGTAATAAAACGTACAAGTTACAATACATAGTCAGGATTCCTTACATTTAGAGCCAGCCCGTGCCTTTGATGCTTTTGTTAGGCTCGACCCTGCCCAAAAGCCACGTTCATGACAAGTTTGCTACTGCACGAGTCATGATATACCAGAGCTTCTCCGACCCATTTGACACCTCTACTATACATTATTGATAGTCTTTTATATGTAAATTGCATAATGAGTCAAAAATCATGGTTGTAAAAAAGAGTTTTATTTAATAATTTATTTTGTAAAAAAAAAAAAACTACAATTGTATCTTTTCCAAAACCATATAATAAGATTCTTAAAAAAAAAAAACATTTAAATGTCTATTTTTGTTTGCTTATGAGAGAACATTTGTTAAGTGTTATGTAAATGAAAAAGGAAAAGAAAAGAAAAGGAATCGAATTAGGAATAGAGTTGATACAACCACAAGAAAAAACACTATTCGAACTTACAACCTCAAACATTTAGACATGAGTAGCTTATACCAATGAGCCAACCTCACCACTACTCAAACCCATAATCTCAATGATGGTCAATCTCATCTTGTCGGCTTACATATTTAAAAGCCAAAACTTTACTTTTTGAAGGTACAAGTTGTGTAATAATTCTCTAATCATAAACGTCTAATTTTATAACATAATTACTAATTTTACGTTATAAAACTAAAGTTATAAATACACGAATTGTGATATGAGGGCTTTAGACATATAAATATAAGTATTGGGATGGCCCAAATACATATATTTATAGGTCTATATGTAATTTTGTTAACGATAATATAATTTAATTACAACCATTCAATGTAATTAAAGTTATGTTAACCTCATCACGTCTCGAAACTACAATCCCAATGAAGTAGGTATGGGGACATATGATTGGGCTAATCTTATATTATCAGCTTGCGTAGTTAAAAGCCGAAACTTTACTTCTTACTATCAAATATAAAGGGATAATTTGTATAATAATTTTTTAGTCAGAACAGTCCTAAAAAAAAAATCAGGATCTTTATTATATAACATTGTAACGTTATAAAACTAGTTTAATAAAAAAATAAAAATAAAATGCAAGACCGTCATGACCGGAGAAACACCAATACAATGCATAGAAGAATACTAAATTGTTGACATCAAGGCTTTAGACCCGTAGAGATATATGTATTGGACTAGCCCAAATAATTGAAATTGGGGCTCAAATTGGGCCTTTGGGCTTGAAACATGTGCTGGTGAAAACTCGAATTTGCAATAACAATAACAAAAAACAAATATAAAAAAAAATTCAGATAAGATAAAATTTCAAAAGTGGATTCGAATATCTGCTTTTTTGCTATTTCAAAACTTCAATGGGACGGTTCCAGTGACGTGCATATGGACCGTCCAATCAGAGCACGCCGCCACAAGTGTGCCACATATTCTCCTAATGTATATATGGCTTGCTCTGATTGGACGGTCCCATATCCACGTCACTGGGACCGCCCCATGCAAGTTTTTCTCCGTAGCAGAGATATTTTACCTCGAAAAAAGTTTGAAAAAGCGTTGCAGATACAGATACAGATACAGAGAAAGTGTACGTGAAGATTCAGTCATCCACCATGTCAACTACCGGAAGTAGCAGAAGCTTCACGAATCCGAGATGGTCTCTTCAGGGAATGAGAGCTCTTGTTACTGGTGGCACTCGTGGAATTGGGTATCTTTGTTTTCTCTCATTTTCTTAAAAAAAAAAAAATCGAACTTTTTGTTCTCTCGATCGATTATTCGATTTAGACAAGCCCCTTTTAGTGAAATGAGTTTCTGGGAATTTGGCTTTTGAAATTATTTTTTCAGGCGCGCAATAGTTTAGGAGCTTGGTGGGTTAGGAGCTGAGATACACACGTGTTCGAGAAACGAAGCAGAGCTCATGGAGTACTTGAGAGGGTGGAACAGCAAGGGAATTTTGGTTACTGGGTCTGTTTGTGATGTTTCTATTAGTGAGCAGAGAGTGAGTCTCATAAAGGAGGTTGAGTCTCGCTACCAAGGCAAACTTGACATACTTGTAAGTGTTCGTAAAATTGCCACTGATTTTGCTTCGAAGGATTTTAATCTGTATATCAGTTTGTTGATTGTTTTGCTTAGTCTTTTTTAATTTCAATGTGATTGTCTTCAATTGTTTAACCAATGCTTGAATTTTAGTGTACTGGTATGGCAATGCTAGACTTTTGAATTCAATGTTGAGGCTTGAGGGTGGGGTTTTGTACGATTTTGTTCGATTTTGTTGTCAAGTTTAAAAATACATCCTACATTGTAGGTGAGATTTTATTTACTAGAATTGCGAATTTGTATTTGTAAGACAACTAGACCATAGCGGTTTTCTCAATATGCTTGATTTCGAAGGATTTTGCCTTATTTATGTCATTGTGATAGATCATGGCCACTTAAGGGAACGATCCTATCGCAACAATGTTCAAACTTCAAACCATACTAGACTTGCTTTCATTGATTTTGTTTTGATTAGTCTTCCTTAATCTCAGTGTGATTGTCTTGGATTGTTTAACTCATTCTTGTAAACAATGCTAGACTTGTGAATTCGTTGTTGTGGGTGAGGTGTTTTTGTACGATATAGTTGTCAAGTTTATAAACACACCGTACATTGTAGGTGAGATTTTATTTGCTAGATAGTGAATTCATACTTGTAAGACGACTAGACCATAGTGATTTTCTCAATATTCTGGATTTCTAAGGATTTTGCCTTATTTTATGTTGTGATTTTCTCAACTAGACCATAGTGATTTCTAAAGATTGTATGTCGTGATAGATCATGGCCAATTAAGGGAACAATCGTTTTGTAACAATGTTCAAACCATCGTCTTGATGTCAAACATGATGAGAGGCTAAATTTTCAAGGCTTTTATTGAATTTATTTTGTCTGTATAATCAAAAGGATGTCTTTATTGATGGATATTGTTTCTTTCGTCTTTAGACTTATTTCTTAAGTGCATTTGGATCCTGCTAAGGTGATTTATTGTTGTTTATTGTTGTTCATGCTCGCTAATGGTTGTGTTTTCGAAGAGCGTCATGTGGCATGAGCTTTTGAGGGAGTTTAACATGATCTTATTGGTTTTGTAGGTAAATAATGTTGGGACAATTATCAGGAAGCCAACTACTGAGTACTCTTCTGAAGAATGCTCAAAAATAATGGCCACCAACTTTGACTCTGCATTCCATCTCAGTCAACTTGCACACCCTCTTTTAAAACTTGTGGGAAGAGGAAGCATTGTGTTCATTTCCTCTGTTGCGGGTATTGTGCATATAGGCAGTGGATCCATTTATGGAGCAACTAAAGGTGAGTGACCGCTTTAACATGGTATTATTTTGGAAAAAATTGAACTAAACAGACTTACGTTTCATACTTGCTATTCTTAGGAGCAATTAATCAAATTACAAAAAATCTGGCTTGTGAGTGGGCTAAAGACAATATCAGGACAAATTGTGTCGCACCCTGGTACATCAAAACCTCGATCAATGAACGTGTAATACTCTCTATCCTGCTTGTGATCATTTTGATACTTTAAATATTGTTTTCTTATTACACTTTTGTTTTCATCGGCTTATCTTCTTCCAAAAAAATTCTTAATAAAATTTGTTGAAATTCGTACATGACTTGCTTGGCCTGAAATTTGATTTATAGCAGTGAATAGCACTCTTCTTCCATTTATGAACATATTGTTTATTTTTATGTCTGTTGTCATCATCACCGATATGCAAGAGTTATTTGTTGGAAGAATTGATTTATTCAGACTTTCTCGTTTCTGTTTTATGCTTCAACAGACGAAATTTTTGTATTGACACCTGAATTAATTAAGCGGATGCTATTTAGACTTAGGAACTTCAGTGAAATAGAAACAAGGATATAGCCTATGAAATCAATTGAAAACATTAAAACACAAGTAGATATGTTTTACCAAATGAAGTAAATTATCATAATCAATTAACCACTATATTCATACGTGTGGAAGGTTATCATCTGAAACATTTTGAACCTTGCAATCGACTGAAGTTAACAGACTAGCACCATGTAGCAAGTACTATCGAGAAAAGAAAGATAACCTTTGTCATTCGAGTTAGAAAGAAACATAGCTTGTAGCAAGTATTATTGTGTAACATCTTCCAGTTAGAATTCTTAGGGTTGGAATCTAGTCTTGTGATTGAACTTTACACAAATTTCATCTCGGATTCATTGTTTCAGGGTTCCTTCCTCGAATGCTATATTTGGGCACTATCAACAGTTCATTCTCTATAAATCTCACTCTCATTTATTATTCTCTTTGATGCAGTTGCTTTCTGACGAAAAATTCTTGGAAAAAGTTGTCCCGAGAACTCCTCTTCAACGTGTTGGAGAGCCTGAAGAAGTCGCATCTCTTGTGGCATTCCTTTGCCTCCCCGCTGCTTCTTACATAACTGGACAGATTATTTCTGTCGACGGTGGATTTACTGTGAATGGTTTTAACCCTGGCTTTAGTTCATTTTGAGAAAATTAGTCATCCTCAAGGACCTCAACTCATCATCTCAAATAAAAAACATGTTCATGTTCTGACATGGTTTTTATGTCTTAAAATGAAATTGTCTTTGGATCTGGAGATCAATTCATCTTACAAGTCATTATCATTTTTCATTTCACTATCATGAACCATTTTCTTACCGGTTACTATTGGTCTATTGTACATTTGTGCCTTGTGTCTGACGTATAAGTTCTTTTTTTCAAATACCACATGCGGTATATCATTGAGTCACGTTTAAATGATACTATTGTGTACATTTGTGCCTTGTGTTTGATGTATAAGTTCTTTTTTTTCTTTTTTTTAAATACGGTATACCACTAAATCGTATACCAAATCACATTTGAAGGTAGTAATAAAGCATACAAGTTACAATTCATAGTCGGGATTCCTTACTTTTAGAAGTATCAACCAGGCTCGCAAACTGTAATTGCCCAGCCCGCGCCTTCAATGCTTTTGTTATTGCGGGTCATGTAGGCATAGACACGGATCAAACCCTTAATTTGAAGTATGGATGCCTAATTAGGGCAGTCCGACCCTTTTGACACCTCTACCTCTATTTTAAGAGTAAAACTTGGCTACACCTAGTGCAACACTTGGCATATATTGTGTGTTGCACCAAACCAATTAAAATTATGACACATCATCCAACAACTCATCCAACTTAGCCATCCAACTCAACAACCCGTCCAACTCAATAACCCATCCAAGAGGAGATCGGCAGCCGGAGGAGGAGTGACAACGCTGGAGGAGTAGCGACGACAGCGACGCGAAGATTGGAGGAGGACGGCGGAAACTGGAGGGTTTCTGCCGTCCTCCTCCGCTCTTCGTGTCACCTTGCCGTCATCCTTTGCTCTTTGCGTCACCGTCATCGCTCCTCCTCTGATGTCATCGCTTCACGTCCAGCTTCGCTCCTCCTCCTGCGTCGTCGCTCCGGCTGCCGATCTTCTCTTGGATGGGTTGTTGAGTTGGATGGCTGTGTTAGACGAGTTGTTAGATGAGGTGTCAGAATTTAATTGGTTTGGTGCAACACTCAGCACTGGTGCTGCCAAGTTTTTCTCCTATTTTAATGGTCATTTTATATGTAGATTGCATAATGAAACAGAATTTTGACTATTGACAGCTGCATCTTATGGGGATGGGAGTTCCTGAATAAACATATATTGTGTGAGTGAGTGTGACTTGCAAAGTTTCTATCCATAATTACCTTCACTACAGTTGTGAGCTGTGACAATGCTTTCGCTGTGAGGAGACACACCTCATTGTAGTCACGTGCCACTGTCTCATACACGTGTCATCCATCAACATAAAACACCTAACACGAATTCTCGGTGCATCTATCTCAATGTTTGTTTTTGACAAAAATAATGGATGTAAAATGACCCTTGCTGATGTGGTGTGACTCTTCAATGGGAGACTCCACCACCATGACTCCACCACCATGGTTCAATATCCGATACATATGTATATATATATATTCTTTCATTGTCCCACCTTAGTGTGGGTGTTCTCTCCCCATTTGTGGAAATAGTAGTCTGGGTTGTGTTATTAGAATCCAATTTTCGCAATGTCCCAACAATTATTGTAATTAAAAAAAAATGCGTTTTATTTAATAATTTATTTTGTAAATAAATAAAAATCACGTGCACTAGATGAAATCCATCCGACTGATGGATGTATGTCATATGCTAAAAAGAACTATGAGTTTTTCTTATTGCATGACATGCACCCATTAGTTAGAGTAATTGCATAGTATATGTAAGTTTTCGTGACATACACTTATGTTATGTGTGACATTAGCAAACGTAATGAATTTATGTTAAGGAGTCTCCAAAGGAGGCTGTTTTGAAAAACTGTTGAAGATATTTTAAGGATTTAGCTAATTTGATGTTAATAGTAAGGTTATTGGGTCAATTTCAGTCGTTAGATTTCAATCCAATGGTATATAAAATTTTCGATTTGAAAATTTGAAAGAAAAATTTAAAACGGAAAGTAATCAATTATTTCTCACATAATTACTCATTGATCTTTCCGTTAAAAGCAAGATATTAAAACCCTTATTTTCCAATCTTTTATTGTTACCACGTGGCGAGATTATAACGGGAGATGCACTCTTCTGCTCTGCATTATCGGACGGATAAGAGAGCCTCTCCATCGAAGAGAGAGAAATGAAAAAGTAACTGTGGTTTGGGAGACAAGGGTTGGCTGAAGGGGTTAGGGTTAGGGTTAGGTCAGTGACTGGACTACTGCTATCGTAGTCACGTGGCACTTGGCTTTTGTTGCGTCACGTCATGCAACCAACGAACTCTTTGCTTGACAGCTTACACCCTCTACGTGTCACTATTTCACTCGACGACACGCACCTTCTTTTCTTTTCTTTTTCTTTTTTTTAGGTCCCCAGTCCCCACCCTGTCCCTACCTTTTTTTTTAGCCTGATTTCATGTTTGTGTTTCTATTCTATTTAATACTTAATACTTAATACCACATTACCACCCCCTATTTAAATCCAGCCTTACACGTGTCATTATGGGTTTTGTATAATTAAGAGAACCGAAAGGCCTGTTTTGCAATACTTGAAATTACATGTCAATTGAAAAATACTATAAATATATCAATTTTTTTTTGAGATACTATAATCGTTACTTGTGCATCTAATAATCTCTACTACATATAACACATGTATATATTAAAATTATAGGTTTACTTTACTATTAAATATAATTCTTATTATTATTGTAAACATAGATCTTCTTTTCAAATGGATATATAACGATATATAATCAGGATATCATATAAAATTTTACTTTTCGATTCGGATGAAAAATGAAAGGGGTAGATATGCAAATATGAAAAATTAGTTTGGGAAAACAGCGGTAGAGGAGGGCGGCCAAATTTTATAAATTTTTTTGAAGTGGTCGAAACGTGCAAGACCGAGAGGAACAACCGAACAAGAAGCGCATCCTCAGCACCACGTCAGAAGTGGACACGTGTCAACATAACAGGTAGCTAACCTAAGATATTCTGCAATTGAGTAGTAGTAGTAGTATCGTTTTTGACATGTGGTCCCACACGTGTCCAAATCTCCCTCGTTATGTAGACGCTTTCATTGCATAGCTGGAACGACCGGAATAATTAACTGAACCCACCACTTCCCCTTTACTCACCTACACCCCACTGCGCGTCCTCTCACGCCCCAATTAAAAGCAACCACGTCCGACCTTTATTTCTTTTCTCCAACGATTAACAATAATCTTTTCTAAAAAAAAATAAAAACAATTAACAAAAATATGTATCAATTTATGGATAATTCATTTGATATGTAGTGAGGAAATTTTTATCATGGGTTTTGCTACTTCTGGCATTACTCAAACAATCTCTTTTGGAGACTCCCTTATTTAAGAGTGTATGTTATTGTAAGGGACCATTATGGGGGTATGTGCTCTAACAATACTCTCTTAATTGGTCAATTTAATAAGTATTATTATTATTTAAATGTTAGATATTGTATTTAATAAATATTAGATATTGTTTATCAATTATGATAGATGGAGTCTACTTTAAGGGGATCTGAAAACACTCTTTAATTAAGGAAGTGAAGTAGTGAACTTCACTATAACACAATTATGAGAGTCATTAAGGGAGCGGTTGGAACTGCAAAAATACACTTACTCCTTAAATTAAGCTAAAGAATATCATCAAAGGAGATTGTTGGAGATGCTCTTACAATTTCAATGGATATGAAGTTAGAGAACTTTTATTGGACGGACTTATTATCTTCATTGCAATGTTGATGTTGTTATACACTAATAAACGGTAGTTGAAAAATAATTCAACATATAAATTTCATGTGGTAATTATAATCGATATTAATTAAAACTAAATTTTCATGAGGTAGTGTTGAAATCTTTGACACCACTGATTAAAATGAGATCAACTAAAACTAATTTTTTAAATTTTATTACTTTTGAAAGGGAAGCTAAATTATTATTTTTTTTAAAAGAAAAAGAAAAAAAAAATAGAAGGCTAAATTTTGTAAATTAGGATATGAACTTATTATTATTATTATTATTATTACTTGACACTATCAATCTATCTATCTAAACCAGATTTTTTTTTTTTTTTTTGAAGCTTTTTGTCATTGGTAAGATTTGAGCCATTGATTTATGAGTCATTTGTCCAAGCTTTAAACTTGTCCATCTACCGACTAAGATACACTCTTGAAGACTAGGAGATAAACTTATTAAAATCATATTTAAACTTATCACAAACATAGATAAAGGTGACCATTGTAGATACGATTTAAAAACTCCACAAATGTTTACAACCGGATTAATCTCAACCGGTCAAAATTACATTTTCTTGAAACAAATATAAATCAACATTTTCTTTTTTGAAAATAATATAATATAAATCAACCTTTAATGCATGAAGAATTGTAATATTGGAGGGGTGTGTGTGGGTGCAACTCGCAACAAAAGCGTGTGGAGAGGCGAATCGAAGCCGAATCTCGTATTCCACGATCTCGCCACGTGGTGATATCATCTACAACAGTCTCACTATATTTTATTTTAAAGCGGGCCCGGGAAAAAATATTTTAAAAGGTGTACAATGTATACGGTGTGGCGCAAGAGAGGAAACAAAAGAAAAAAAATAAAATAAAGTAATAGAGAGGACCACATGCGTGTCAGAAAAGGAAGGTCGTATGTCCAACTCGTGTTGCTTTCCTATTGGGCCACGTAACCCAGATTTGAAAGGCCAGTACACGTGTTGTCATAAAAACAGGAGAGATAAATAAAAAGGAATGAATGGACGGTGGAGATGGTAATCTAGTATTCAGCAAATCGACGTCACACCAACTGTGTGTACGTGTCGGATACTGCCCCTGACGGTGACGGGTAGGCTGCCCGAAATTAGCATTGCTATGTGGGCCATGTGGCCCCCTGGTGAAAATATTAACAGAGTCTTCTCTGTTTAGAAAAGCTTCATAGCTTAAAGCATTTTAATGGGTCCTCTCTACAATTTTGAAGACGAAATCTCTCTCAAATATCTTTTGTCTCTTCCTTGTCTGTAGAGTGATAATTATTGCTGCTTCTCTTTTTTTCTCTCTTATATTTCTGGATTTCTAGGGTTTCCATTTGAGCTGTTGTGAAAAGAAGTAGCAAATGGCTGGGATTTGCTGTGGAGTCGTTGGTGAGAGTGAGCCGGTGGTTGCGACGACAGTCGAGCAAAGCTCACGTGCTTCCAGACGCCGGAGATTGGAACTCCGGCCTTTCAAGTTCGTTGCTGACGCGGCGGTTACTCCGCCGTTGGAAAGCGGACCTAATAAACGGCCTAAGCTCGATCTCTGTAGTCAGTGCCCGCTCGACAATGAAAACAGTAGCAGCAACAACAACAAAAACGACAACAACGCAGTACGAGTAGAGAATCGCGAAGCGAAACGTAAAAGCGGCGTCGTCTGTGACGGAGATAGAATCAGAAACGAAGGTCCGGTTACGGATTCGAAGATGAAGTCCGTACAAGTAGAAGGAGCTGAAGGTGATTCCCTACAGGAGCGTCCTAAATTTGGTTTCACTTCTGTTTGTGGAAGAAGAAGAGATATGGAGGATGCGGTGTCGATACATACGTCCTTTTGTTATCAGAATCCGAAGATTCCGGCGAAAACGCATTTCTTTGGTGTCTTCGATGGACACGGCTGCTCTCACGTAAGCTTCGAATCTTCGAACTTCGATTTTTTTTTTTTGTTGTCAAAACACTCAATATTATAATATAACGTTGATCGATTTGTTGTTTTTTTCCTTTGATTAGGTGGCGATGAGGTGTAAAGATCGGTTACACGAGATAGTTAAAGCTGAGCTCGAAAACTCCGACGACGTCGTCGAGTGGGAGCAAACGATGGAGCGGAGTTTCGACAGGATGGACAAGGAGGTCCAAGACTGTTCGGCGGATACAACTGTCTCCAACTGCCGCTGCGAACTCCAGACTCCGCAGTGCGACGCCGTCGGATCCACCGCCGTGGTTGCCGTCGTCACGCCTGACAAAATCATTGTCTCCAATTGCGGCGACTCTCGTGCCATCCTTTGCCGAAGCGGCGTCGCCGTCCAACTCTCCGACGATCATAAGGTGAGGGAGAGGCTCTTCTAGTTTTTCTCTTGGCTCGTGTATTCCAACTGCGCTCTTTGAAGTTTGAACTAACTGTTTTTTCTCTGTCATAGCCTGATCGGCCCGATGAATTGATTAGAATCCAAGCCGCCGGCGGCCGAGTAATTTACTGGGACGGTCCAAGAGTCCTCGGCGTTTTAGCTATGTCCAGAGCTATCGGTGAGTATCGACGATTATCATGCCACGTGTCATTTTAAAATCCAAACAAACTTAAAATGGAAACTAATTAAAATTTTTGTTATGTTTATTTCAGGTGATAATTATTTGAAACCGTATGTGATATCGGAGCCGGAGGTGACGGTGGTGGATCGGACAGGGGAGGATGAGTGTTTGATACTGGCCAGCGACGGATTGTGGGACGTGGTGTCGAACGAAACCGCGTGTGGCGTGGTGCGTTCGTGCTTCCGATCCCAGAGATCGTTGTCTTTGCCGTCGCCGTCTCCTCCGCCGGGAAATGATGTGGCGGCAAGACGCGATAGCTCCGATAAGGCCTGCTTGGACGCATCGATTTTGTTGACGAAGTTGGCACTAGCCAGGCAAAGTACGGACAACGTGAGCGTCGTCGTCGTTGACCTGAGAAGAAATCAAAAGCTATAATATTTGTGGTAACACAAAAAAAAGAAGGAAAAAAAATTAAATATAATTGTAATTTGGAGGGTTTTCTTTTGGAGGGTAAAACGGCAACCAAAAAAAAAATGGTAATTTGTTGCGATTGTGAAGGAAAAAAAAATGACAGAGATGGAAAAAAAAGTAAAAAAAAAAATGGGAATTAAAGATCCAAGAAGTGGATTTTATTATTGTACAAATGAGGGACTTTTAATTCCTTTTTGAATCCAAAATGGATTATCTCTTTGTTTGTTCCATTTTACAAGAGTGAAAATGAAATTAAATTTTCAATTCCAATTGAATTACTAAGGAAAAAAAAAAAAAAAAAGTTTGGTAATTGGATTTAATTTGATGTCATTTTCAAGTAAGAACTTTTTGATATTTGGAATTTGCACGTGTGAACCAACTTGTACCTGAATTACCTAAAACCGGTTAGGTTAGGTGCATGTTATTATTATTATTTTGAAATAACAAGTATGTTGCGTAAGGACTTATCTGAATATCGAGTTTGCATACATTGCATGAATATTTTCTAAAGTTTGTGGTTTGTAATATGTAGAAATGATAACAAAATACTAATATTTTATTTCTTATTACATAGGAAATAACCATGTTTTTTAAGAATTTACTTTATTCATTTTAATCGTTAATAACCATATTTTAAGAAATTATATGAATACCCATACGAAAAATTTCAAGTTTTTACATAAGATTTTAAGTTTTTATTAAAGATTCACATTTTTTGTCAACATTTTGAGCTTTTACTGGAAATTTCAAGTTTTTTTACCAATGAAACTTGAAAGCTAATTTGATTTGTTTATTCACAAAACACATATGAAAGTGATGCAATAACGCTAAAACCATGATAAAGTAAATGTTTACAACTCAATTAATAAAGTAATAAACAAATGAAAGATATTTAAACACTTTAAACTGTTTTAGGAGTGAGTCTCCCATAAGGGATTCCTTATTTTAATTTTAGTAAGAACCACCATGAAATCACATCAATTTTAATGAATCTTGATCTAAATTTTTTTGTTGATGATAAGTTTATCGAAATCTACCTATAAATAAAATTTGAGAATTTTTCAAGCACTGAAACTATTTTTCTTGAATTTCCTATATTTTTTCATTTCCTGATGCCTTCATAATTAAAATATATATATATAGGGATAAATAGCTATATCGCTTGAAATTTTTTCAAATTTTATTCATAAGTATATTTCAATGAACTTATTATCCACACAAAAATTCAAATCAAAATTCATTAAAATCGATGTGATTTCATAGTAGTCCTTACCGAAATTAAAATAAGGGATCCTTTATGGGAGACTCATTAATCGTTTTAGAGCAAATCGGAAAAGTTTTTATTCAATAACTTCTTCAAATCTTAAACACAATTCTGAGATCAAACCTTTCTCTAGTGGGTCGATTTGCAGGAACAACAATGTGGTTCTTTTAGTCGTTCGATTTTCAGGAATAACAATTCGAATTTGATGAGGAAGAAGTAATAGAGAAGAAGGAAAAAGACAAGGGGAAAAACAAAAGAAAGTAGAAAAATTGATGTTGGCGGTATTTTTATAAAGAGTGGTGCTATTGGCAACCCTCTAATGAACTAATAAAACCCCATTTTTTAAAATTTTTAAAATTATTTGATTCTTTCCAAAAATGCCCTTCTTTTTTGAAAACAAAACTACCTTTTTATTTCTCTATACTTTTTTTTCCAGTATTTTTTTTTTTACTTACCTCTAGCATCCATTCATCGTCTTTTCTTAGGTTTTTGTTTCCTTCATTTTGTTTTATTATATTAGGGAAGATAAAAAATATATATTTAAAAAGTATCAATGAAAGTGTTTTTTATCTTCCCTAATATGATAAAAAATATATTAAAAAAAATAAAAACAACATAAGAAAAGCAATGAATGGGTGCTGGAGCTTAGATGTGAGTAACAAAAATATAGAAAAATAAAATAAAAAAGTACATAACGCAAAAAAAGAGTTTTGTTTTTTGTTTTTATTTAAAAAAGGGGCAATTTTGGAAATGAATCAGTTAATTTTTTGAATTAAAAAAAATGGGGCTTTATTAGTTCATTAGAGGGTTGTGAATAGCACCACTCTTTTATAAATTATGGATATGCGCTGGATTTTTTTTTTTTTTTTTAATATGGTTATTAACAATTAAACTTTCGCATCTGGTTAAAAAATAATTTTTCATGTTAGATATAGTCATTTTTAGCAATTTCCACCAAAATAGAATATTAAGTATCGTATCAATTTATTTTATCAAACAAAAAAGTACTGCATCATTTTATAATTTATGTGATAATAACTATTTTATTGTTATTTTAATTGATTTTTGTTTTTTGGTATTGGATAACAATATTAAAGAAAAAAAACTATACACAATGAAAATGTATATAGATTTGTTGTGTTGGTTTATTCCATTTTGACCAATTTAAGAGAATATGAATAAAATCGAAATTTCATTTTATTTTATTTTTGGAGATGGAAATGATTCCCAGAAGAATAAAATCAGACCTTACCTTTATTGAGATTTGGGAGTGGATGTGTGGGGGATAAGAAGTGATATCATGGGATCATATTCTAAGTAAAATTTATAATTGAAGTATATTTGATATTGTTTTAAGATAGATTAAAAAAAAAAAAAAATCAGTATTTGACTACTTTTTGCGTTCCATTCACTTAATGATTGAGGTTCGATTATCACATTTATTTATAAAATCATAAAATGTAGGTAAATTCATTCTCAATAGCGTGTGTTGCACTCCATACTGTATCTCGCTTGGTTCCATTAGACCTCTAGTCCCAATAATAATAGTTACATTCTAGATTGTGCTAATATTTGAAATTGCATTAAAAGCCGTATTTAGTATTTGATATCATAAAGTCTTGTTAGATCTCTAAACCGATTAGTGTTCAATGATTTTTTAAAAGTTATTATTCAATTAAATAAATGTTAAATTGACTAGACTTGGCCACTTTGGGGGGTCAATGGGCGTACTACGTGTTGTATGACTAGACTCTAGAGAAACTTTGCACCAAGTCAATTACAAAATTTAATAACATTAATTTACATAAATAGAAAATGCCCTTTGGCCTTTGGAAACTTAAAACGTGGCTTGTCTCCTCCATTTCCAATTTTGTCAAGGTTAGATTCATCAAAAATAATTTTTTAAATACATTGAAAATGTTAAAAATCAAAAGAATAACTACAATTAAAGGAAAGGTCAACTTTAATGAAAATAAGATAAACCCAAAAGTCATCCTTCCGATGGATAATCCCTCGGATCCCTTCCAACACAACTTTGATGACTGAATGATTAATTGATTAGTGACTGATCAAACTTCTTTTTTTTTTTTTTTTCCGAACAAATAGGCATATCCCATAATCCGTACGATTTATCACATACAATTGATACGCTGATTCAATATTTCTATTGAAGAATGATTCAAAAATGTAATATCATGATATGTTGGTTTTATTGAATATATTTTCAACAAGAAGATATAACTTTTTCTCATAACAAAAAGATAATTGTGAATCGAGATACTAACTCTCGTATTAAATTGGCGCATGTCACGTAATATATACAATTTACAATGTGTAACAAATTCGTTACTACATTCGTTCCATTTAAAGATATAATGCGTCAATTTCATTGAAAATATTTCAGATCTAAATAGAAGTATCTTGTAATCAATACAATTTATTATTTATAATAAAAAATAATCGGTACAAAGTATTATGTGAAACAAAACCAACCAAACACTATTGTTCTTTCAATGTAGTACGTCCATTCCATTGAATATATTATCCGATGGATATGTATAATGTATGTAAGAGTGTAAGAGTGGGAAAATATATTGGGGTTCCACCAATTAAGAATGGACATGATATGGGTTTGGAATGGGGGGTTCACTTGGGGCACAAGTACAATAAGGAGGAGACACGTATGTCTTGTTAATCAAAATCTATGTGCTGGACTAAGATTTCCCAAAGATTTGATGTTGATGTTAGTTGCTTTTGCTTTGTTTTCGATTAATAAATATATCAATCTATGAGTCATGAATCATCATCATCATAAAGTTGCGTATTCAAAAGCTTTATAATTTAAGCTAATTAGCTTAATTAGCTTAATTAATTAGAATATTAGATTGATTAATCAGTAATCACTATTTGCAAGATTTTTTTTTCACTCATTATTTTGAGCTTGAAACTGCTTGTCGCCCTTTTTTTTTTTTATAGCTTTATTGGTCATCGTGGATATTGGGATTTATATACGGGGTTGGTTTGAATGAAAGGTGTGTGGTTGAGGCATGAGGGAAGGAGGGAAACTTGATGTATCGGATTCACTGTTCATTCTGGTATCTTTCATTCAAATTACGTTATGTGATATGGGAGTAGGGATGGGCGTGGGGGCCCAATGGGGTGGGGGAGGGTACCCCCACCCCCATTCCCATTCCTCAAGCCTCCCCCCACCACCTCCCCCAAAATCCATTTGGGGGGACCAGTGGGGGGGACGTTTTGGGGGGAGGTTCCCCCACCCCCACCCCCAAAACCCATTTCCCCCATTTCATTTCCTTTTCAATTCTAAATTTCAAATTTTCAATCCGAAAAGTAATAAAAACATAATAAAAATACAATATAAAATTCAAAATATAATACAAAATAATTGTATAATACATATATATATATATATATTATTTTGGGGGTTAATTACACTTTATAAATGAACAATCATAACATTTAATTTTAATAATTTAATATTATAATTTATAACTTTTTTTAATTGTTAAATTTTTTATATATAAATATAAATAATAATAATAATAATAATATATATATATTATTTTGGGGGCCCCAATGGGGTTTTGGGTTTGGGGGGAGGTACCCCCACCACCTCCCCCAAAACATGTTTGGGGGCAAAGTTTGCCCCCACCCCCACACCCAAAACCCCATGGGGGCCCGTGGGGGATGGGGCCCCATGGGGAAATGCCCATCCCTATATGGGAGTACTAAATCTCATCGTTCTGTATTTTAAATACTATTGTTGATAATGGATATGGTAATCGTTAATCTATTAAATCCTCCCCAGTTATAGATTTCTTGTTTATTGCACACGCATACCTCATCTTTTTCCTTACCAAAAGTGATTTTCACAATCACCTTATCAACAACCAATTACATAATTTGAAAATGTAAGAAAAAAGATGTTGTAAAGAGAGGATCTAGATCTGTCTAACGTTCATTTGACATCCACAATCTTTATCTTCACGCGATGTGTAAATATATTAAATGTCATCGGCTTGACTATGTTGCACATGGAATAAATGTAAAATTGACTACTTATACTATGTGATATGAGCCGAATGGAAGATGCACATACATCGATACATCCAAACTTTCTTTTGCCAAAATATCATCTTTAATTTAATTTTACTATATTTTCTTATAGTTTGATTGAAATTCGAAATATTGGCTTTTACTATTTTACATACATATATATATATATTGAAGTATTAAACTATTACATAAATTTATGGTTTTTCAGAAAAGAGATGAGGACTCGAACCCGCAACTTCGTATTGCAAGTGTAAGGGGTTTACCACCAGACCAACCTCTTCTCGTCATATTGGCTTTTCCATTACGAAAATGTACTATATAGTTTGCAAAGTTTTAAGCTGCTTTTATAATTTGCATAATTTATTTTCATGAAAAAAATTTCAATAATCTTTTTAGCTTTGGTTATAACTTATAATTCAAGTCCAACCGGATCCGTTCAAGTACTTATTAATTTATATTTTTCAAAATAATACTTAATATAAACTTAAATCCAATCAAAACCCTTAATCGGATTTTTCATGTTTGTTGCTTTATGAGGCCCATGTAGTGATCAATCCATAATTATTTGTTATGATCCAAACAGTATACAGGATTTTTTTTTAAAAAATCGGATCGACCCGATCCGGCCTGATTAACACCTCTACAAATCAAATATCAAAAGCATAATCCTGCAAAGACAAATACAAATGATAAAACTTTAAACATTTGTAGTTTAATTAAAACGAACTTTATATAGACTCTTTTTTTTTTTTTGAGAAAATAAAAGTTCACACGTTAAGAGTACCAATATTTTAACGTTCAATTTCACGGATTTAAAATCGATATTAATTGATGAACTGATGTTGAATCGGTGGTACATTCCTCACACCAACATCAAGATGTCGTGGGTTTGAGTTCTCCCACTTTAAAAAATTCCCAAATTTATATAATACTTTACGATTAATTTTCTGATAAAAAGACTACAATAATATATCAATATTTTTAGTACTGAAAAATCATGTGAAAATGAATGCCGTACTTTGACAACTATCTTTCCGTACTTTTATTTTTTCCTTCTTGCAAGATCGAATATGTAATATCTTAGATTTTACTTTATAACCTTATATAATAATGTAATCATTTTTGAGAGGGTGTAAAAATCTCAAACCTATAATTATTGAATAATGTTAGACTTTCTAAATTCATTCCCAATGATGTGGCATTTAAGTTGTCAACATCTTATAAATCATGAGATTATACAATGAAACACATTATTTAGTAAACTTAGCATTACTCATATATATATTGTTGTGAAATAATTGACTTTCACCACCTAAAGAATATTCCAGCAATTAATTCTCTTGATCTCATTTCCTATTTCATTATAAGGCAATTACCTCTCTTAATCTTATTTCCTATTTCATTGTAAATTCAATTCCCCATCTTCCTATAAATAGGCTCATTGTATAAGCTTTCAATATATGGAGAAATAAACTAATTAAATTATTTTGCTCTCATTCTTTCTCTCCCGGTTAGTATTACTTTCTCATAACACATCATCAGCACGAATGCTTTTATTATTTATTTGATCTCTTCTTCTTCCTTTTTTATTATTAATAATAAAGGTTTGCAACAAGAAGATTGCATTCGAAAATCAAAACCAAAAGTTCTTGATTCAAAAATAAGAACAAGTAGTTCTTGATTCGAAAAAAAAAAAGGAACTAAAAGTTCTTGATTCAAAAATCAATACCATAAGTTATTGATTTATATATATATATATAAGAACTATAAGTTCTTGATTCCGAAGTAAGAACCAGAAGTTCTTGATTCGAAAAATATAAGAATTAGAAGTTCTTGAAAAGACGAATCCATGTTTTGTAAGGATTTGAATATGAATTACTCACTTGTTGAAATTGCATTGTGGTTAATTTCGATTTCACTTGTTTATATAATCTATATACTAGTGGGGTCGCATAGATCTAGTAAGTTTTGCTTTTGTTTTTTCCAATTTTTATTGCTCGGCGATTATCTAGTTTTGTATTTCGTCATCTTTTCATATTTCAACAAATTAGATTCTTGAAGAATTTTTTTTTTATTATTATTACCATTATATGTCTGGTATTAATCATAATCCAAAGTTCTAGATTTCAATTTAAATATGAACCTGAAGTTTAGAATTAAATGTAAGCTTTCAATATAATTAGAACCTGAAGTTCTGAATCTAATTGATAAAGATTTGAATTTCAATTATATCAAAACCTGAAGTGTTGAGTTCTAATATATTGGCATATAGCGCACATTATGGGATTATTTTAATTTAAAAATTATAACTTCATGAGCAGTTTTTCATTAGAAAACACTCATGTGATGCATTTATAGCATATGGATGCAAACTGCGTACGTTTGTGAAGAAAGTGTATTTGCATCCATGACAACATACGAAGAACAATGCATTTGGTTGTGTTGATGGCAGTATATTACTACAATTTGTTGCATTTATTTTTCTATTTAGTCTCTAATAAAGTTTTATCTTTAATGTAGTGAATATATGTTTTGTGTACATGTGAAAAAAAAAAAAAAAAAAACATATTGTAGAGATTTGCATTTGTGAACTGTTTCCAAATTCATGATCACCTTACGACTGATGATACAACCAGTAGATGATTATTCTTCAGCCATAAAATTCGAATTATTGGTGAACAATATGTAATCCGAATAACGCTTTGTTTTCTATATAGAAAACCAACTGTATACATTTTACATATCATATTGGTTAATTATCATATATTTATAGTTTACATTAGGTTTTTTAAATTTGTTATAGCCTTTTGCACTTGAAAATGATTATGTTGGGAAACTATGTTTATCTTTTGTGTCCGAACAAAATCATTTATCTTGCCTGATTAGATTGATTGATATCATTCCTTGAAGTGAATGTTAAGTCATCTAATCGTCGTGGTGGAAATTTTGGTCAATTAAAACTATTATGACTTTAGTGATCATAATAAAAAAAATATACCCACCATAAGTGGAATCACACCAAAACAAACTAAGAAAAATGCTTACTATTGGTGGGTTATAAGATGAAAATAGTAGTGTACATGAAGTATATATAAATATCATGTTGATATTTTACCAAGTATATATAAAGGCTCCCGAAGAGCTAATTGTACGGTACACAATGAAAAACAAAAAGGCCTACAACTCTACAAGTGACAATTGGTTTTAATAGATCTTGAAGAATCTATTTATTTATAAAATATACATCATATATAAATGTTGTACTGTTTTATATTGTCTCATACCATAAGCATGAAATTCCATTCTTACAATTGAGTCTGTCATATAAAATCTACAAATTCTTTAGTGAAAGTCCCAGAAGGACAATATAATAGTACAGTGTATCACTGAAGAATGGTATGACAATATAAATATGTCTGAAAATGACATTTTGATGATGCAAATAAATCCATAAAGGATAACAAAATAAGGCCAACAAACAAATAAATTCACGTCGTTAGGGAGAGAAAGATACAATTCGAAAAATCAACGACATGAAATTGCAGTTGGCATGCATCATCTTTATCTTATCTTGATCCTTGTTTGAAGTTCAAAGATCATTCACTTCCAAATTGCATATTCGAATGAATTTATTAATTGTCAATAACCCGGGTGATTTTCCTAAAGAACAATTTATGTAAATGGTAAACAAATAAATTATTTGTGACACATTAGAAGTATGAAATGCGACTTTTATAAAAGTTATTATTTCCTAGAGCGAATATGAAAGATCATGATCATGTTAATTATGAATAATGCCCGAACTATATGTAATTCTCATCATAGCTCCCGAAGAGTTAAATGTCTTCGAAGAGACAAAAACCTTTTTGAAGAGGTATAAAGTAATGAAATGTGATCTCCCCCCTCTGAGACTTATGAATTAAAGGGATCTCAATTGCCCATGCAAATGCACGTATACTGGAATTATACAAGTATTACAATTTCCCACTATAAAATTTTATAATAGCCCTTAAAGAGGCATATGTATTGTAAATAAAAATTGAGATCTTCTATACTGTTGCTCTACATATTATGAATTGATGAGAACCTTGAACCACAAATTGTGGATGAATGTCGACGTAATACTATTGTCCAAAAGACAGAGCTATATTCATGGACATATAGTGTAGACGTTGGAAGATGTCAAACGTTTTTTTTTTTTGGTTAAAACGATTGTTCGTATGAAAATTAAGATAGCAAGATATAACTTATACCTCGAAACAAATGGTTTACTATAGAAACCTAGTATTGATCATATGCAAATATTTTGTTGCATAATTAATATTTCTATGATCAGTATAATCCCTGAAGGATTCAAAATGCCAGAAGCATATAATTCAAATTCTCGTAACTTATATTCAATAAAGTTACAATGATTTTTATATGGTTTGAAATAATTCGGAAGAATGTGATATGATTGTTTTAGAGAAAACATCATAAAATGCGCATATAAATTTAAGTTCTTATATGCCTCATGTGTATTCATAGAGACACCAGATTCCGAATTTGCTATTGAAACAATATATGTCGATGACATGAATTTAATTGAAGCTCCTAAAGAGTTTCTAAAACTACTGAATATTTGAAACAAGGATTTAAGATGAAAGTTTGGGGAAAACAAAATATTGTTTCGGTATGAAGATCGAGCATAATGTAAATGGATTACTTGTTTTGACCTTAATATGGATGAGTATCATTCTTTGAACAGCCCTAAGGTTGTCTGACCTTTAGATCATAAGAAATATATATTTTGATCTAAAGATAATAGTAAAATGATATTTGGTCTAGAAGTACCATATTTTATTAGTGTTGTATTATATTTAGCACAATGCAGGAGTTCCTTACCTTAATATATGAAGATAATGTTATTTGTATTATACAAGTCTGAAGAGGGTACATTAAGGGAGACAGAACCAAGCACATATCACCAAAGTTCCTCTACACTTATGAACTTCAAGAAAGTCGACAAATTGATGTCAAACAGATACGGTCTACAAATAATCTTGCAGAATTATTTACCAAGACCTTACCGACGGCAACATTAGAGAAATTGATATATAGTATTGGTATGCATCGACTTAGAAAATTACAAGATTGAAGACAAATCACTTTTCAAGGGGAGAATATTCTTCACTTTGGGCATTTTGTACACTGCACTCTTTTTCCCTTTAGCAAGTTTTATCCCACTGGATTTTCATAGAAAGGTTTTTAATGAGACAGTATTTAAGCACGTCAAATATTTGTTTAGATGAATCTCAGAAATTATTATCTATGTGGCGTACGTCCAAAGGGGAGTGTTGTGAAATAATTGACTTTCACCACCTAGAGAATATTCCAGCAATTAATTATCTTAATCTCATTTCCTATTTCATTATAAGGCAATTACCTCTCTTAATCTTATTTTCATATTTCATTGTAAATTCAATTCTTCTTATGCTTATATATAGGCTCATTGTAAAAGAATATCTCCAATGTAAAAGTGGTTTGCATATCAATAATTGTTGACATAACAACAATGTCAAAAGACTTGCTTCTTATGTGGTATAAAAATAAACTTGATAGACAATCAATTTAAAATTTGGTATCCAATGCTTCCGTCAAAAACACAATTTTTTTTAATGATGTGTCCATCTTTTTTTCCTATTTTATTTTTTATTTTATTTCCTTACCAAAAATATATGAAAAATTAATGTCAGTTTTAAATGTTTACTGAGTCAACCTAAAAAATAGCTGTGCAACAGACCGTCTGAAAGTGGACGGTCATGCTGGCAATGTATAATATTTTTTTTTGTCACGTCAGCTTGAGGTTGAATATGCATAATTGCATTGGAGACACAATTATTAACATAATGTCTATTTATCATACGAAACTTTTTTTTTTTTTTTTTCACAATCCACGTTTGCATTGGAGATGCTTTAAGCTTTCAATATACAGAAAAATAAACTAATAGAATTGGTTTGTTTTCATTCTTTCTCTCCCGGTTAGTATTATTTTCTATATTTTTATGCTTTTGATTCATAATATATATATATATACAAATTTTCTATTGTCAGTTCGTCGATATAATATATATCAGAGCGAAGAATTTGGATCATTAGATGTACATACTTTGACTCAAAGTGTATGCACTTTTCAAAACTTACCCATAATTTATGATCCACATTCTTTATCCTGATATATTTTGTATCAGGACGGAAAGACCGTGTGTGTATATATATACATGTCACAAAATCGGAATCCACACGAGTCTCACGCTTCATGAAGAGGAGAAGGAAAAAAAAAAAAAAAAAAAAAAAAAAAAACTTCCCGCTAAGCAAAGCCCAGTCTACACTACCAAAAGTCTACTTCTTTTTCTTTTCTATTTTTTTCTTTTTATTTTTGTTGGGTACTTGCTTAGTTACTTGCAATGTAGAACAAGATTGGATTTTCTCCTTTTGGTGACTTTGCTCTTCACTGTATCTCTGGGAACCCGAGATCAAGGTGGGTTTTATCTTTTCATCAACTATCGTCCGATTTCAATTCTGCTACTCTGGGTTTTTTTTTTTTTTTTTTTAAGTTTTGTTTTGTTAATTTTGGCTCTGATTGGTTGCGGGATTTGGGGTTTTTGGTTGAATCTTGATTGTTGTTTGTTTTTAAGGTTTAAATTTTGTGTTTTCGAGTCTGTATTTTCGTGATTATTGGTTAAACTAACTGGGGTTTTTTGTTATCAATTTTTGAGAATTATTATGTGTTGATTCTATGCGAAAATTTTGTTTGGTGTTGATTGAAAACAGGGCTTTAGACTTTTAGTTCACAATTTTGGATAATTGGGCGTCCTTCTCAATCTCTGGCTTCAAAAGAAGAAGAAGAAGAAAAAAGGTAAAATCTTGGACATGATAAACTTATTTTTCCTGATAGCATGTGATTTATATGAATTATAAATAGTTAATGGTTGCATGTATGATGAATGTGAGGCAATGCATGTTTGAACTCGTTGATAGAAGAGTAAGAGCAAGAATAAAAAGATATGAGTATTTGGTAAACACGAATAAAAGACAATTAAAGTTCATGCTGATGCCTGATGTTGAAATTAATGTGTATAAGAAGTGTTCCCACTGTAATTAAACCAAATTTTCTTTAAAACCGTGTATGTTATATCTCGTCCGAATTAAGTTCCCGATTTCAAAATTCCAGTGTTTACTAATTTTTTAGGGAATTAAGTTCCTTGGATCCCACTCTCAAATCAGTAAATTTACTGATGGAAATAGAACTTGATTCCCCCGATTCACCCTAATCAAGTTCCCTTTCCCAATTCAAAATGGTAATTCACGTCTTTTTACTAAAATATCTTTAATTAAAAAAACCGTATTTTATCTCAATAAAAATAAAAATAAAATTTCAACACCTTAAATACACAAGGTTATTTTTGTAATCAACTTTATATCAATCCAATTCCTTAGTTTAAGTAAACACTAGAAAGTGAATAAATTGATTCCATTTATGATTCCTTAATCGTTAATAAACATTGGAATGGAATTTAGTAATCTAATTTCGATTCCTCTCCATTCCCTTTCTGATGGAACTTGATTCTGATTCCCTTCATTCCTAATTAGTAACGTGTTCTTAGTGCCAATATGATATCTGTATATCAGTATATGTGATCCATAACTTTATGAACGATTCTCAGATTTTTGGTTGGGGTTGAGGTATCTGTTCTGTGGAATATTTTTTTTTTGATGTTTTGGCTGTCACTTGATCTCATTGTAATTGGCTATTTGCAATTCTAGGTAGGATTTAAAGCTGACTGCTATCTTGTGCTAAAAATGGCTTGATAAATGCTTGAGGCCGTTGTTACAATTTGTTTTTGATATGTTTAATTGCATCCTCAGCAGGATACGCCATACAGTAATCGAAAATGAGTGACCATAGTATATTGGAGCCTACTCTGAAGGAAATACTTAATGTGGTCAATCCCTTGAGGGAGGACTGGGATATACGAAATGGAATCATCCATGAATTACGGAGTGTTGTTCAATCTGTGGAAAGTTTGAGAGGTAAATTCTGCTGAATTTGGATAATTTTGTTGTTTTCTATCATGTATCATTTCATATTCATTCATTTATAGTTTATTGTATAGCAATTAAGAGATTCCCAGCATTGTTTTGAGATATGAATATAAAACCATGGAAATTGAAAATAGTTTGCCATATCTGTCCACTTTCATGTCATAAGTGATTATGAGAAGTGAAATCAGTGATTATGATAAGTGAAGAGGAACAATCCAATGTGTGGAAAGTATGTAGATGATGGTACATTTTTCTATTTAAAAATTCATGCACTTTTTTATTTTTCTTTTTCTGTGGTAATTTTTGCTGTACTCAACCTCAATAAATTACGTACAGATCCATAACAATGGAAAAACAGTTTCTTTGGATTTGGTAGAAAACATAGAATTGTTGGAGATTCTCATAATTCATAATGTTCCTGCCAAAGGTTGGAAATTGACATATGTTCTGTAGGTTAGTGGACCAAATGAAACTTTTTTCACTCTTTTCTTCCACTATACATCTTGCTCGTCGAGTGTCCAGGGGTATGGGAGCTATAAAAAGCATGTCCTATTAAATAGTTCTCATTTTCTACCTTTACTCTCCTTAAAATGGATTGATGAATTGAATGAATTCATGGTTTAATTGCATACAGGTGCTATTGTGGAGCCATTTGGGTCATTTGTGTCAAATCTCTTCACACGGTGGGGAGACTTGGATATTTCTATTGAGTTGCTCAATGGTTCCCATATTTCCTCTCTTGGAAAGACGCGGAAACAGACTTTACTAGGAGAATTACAGAAAGCTTTGAGAAAAAGAGGTTATGTAGTGTTATTTTGTATTCATTTTTTTATACAATTATTTTCTCATTTCACATTTATTTTAAGCTTAAATGCTCTAGTTTCTATCTGTTTACTTGATAGAACTTTTTAATTTTTTTCAACCCTTTCACTCAATCAGTTATTCTTTTTTCTTTCTCTTCCCAATTTTCAACCCAAAAGATTTGTTGAATTGCACGGCTACATGGAACTTGGAAAGGATCATAATATTGTGTTAATCATTTTAGTGTTTGTCATGCCTGTATCTTTCTGTTGACTCCCGTTAATTTTACCCCATAATCCCCATTCAAAAAGATAAAAAGGGAGAAGTACTTCTCTCTTCCAATGCTACAAAACCAAATTGGACTCATGATTTGTAAATGGTGTCAAATTTCTCCTGTGATAATCCTTAATGTTTCAAGAACTCTGGCTCCAAGGATAATGCCTTATGCAATCCTCGATTGATATGATTTTTCTATTTTAAGTTTTACGTAGATGATCATTTTGCTATGGGAGAAAAAAGATTTGTTAAATAAGAAAGGGAAGATTGTGTTGACAACAAGGGGCATGAAATCAACTTGTGTTCAATTTCTCATTTATTCTACCATGTGACTTGAGGAGGGGAATTGGTTTTTGGGTGATGCATTGCCGCTACTAATTATTTGAATGTATGTGTAAATATTGCCTATATTGATTTCAGAACAAACATTTTTCTGCAGGGGGGTTGCGCAGGTTTCATTTTATCCGGAATGCTAGAGTTCCCATTTTAAAATTTGAGAGCGGCCGCCAGAACATCTCTTGTGATATTTCAATGGACAACTTGTCGGGCCTAATGAAGTCTAGGTTATTGTTTTGGATCAACGGTATAGATGAGCGCTTCCGCAATATGATTTTGTTGGTATGTTCTTAGGAATCAACTTTGCAGTTGTGAGGAAGAAGTCCATCTATCTTATCCATAATTCTTACTGTTTTGTAGGTCAAGGAATGGGCCAAAGCTCATGATGTGAATAATCCAAAGACTGGATCATTTAACTCATACTCTCTCAGCTTGCTTGTAATCTTTCATTTTCAGGTGATGACTGCTCTCTTTATTTCTGGTATCAGCTGCTTCATGCGATGTCTTTTCTAAAATGTTTACTTAGACTTTGTTTGCTAAGAGGAGTCATAAGTTCTTTTTAATATATTTATTTTCTCTCACAGACATGTGTACCTGCAATTTTACCTCCCCTAAGAGACATATACCCGGGAAATCTTGTTGATGATCTTAAAGGTACTTTGTCTTTTATGTGTTTATTTTAAAATAGAAGTTGAAGTGTGCCTATAGTTCTGGTCCTATCAAATGCTTTCTTGATCACGTGAGATTTACAAAAGTTGCATGATCTGGCAATGTTTTCCAAGTATCTTGGGCAGTAGTCCCTTACTGGTGCTTGACCCATTTGGTTGGTGAGAAGTTGGATCCATGTATGAGATCATTGGTAAGAAGTAGATTCAATGTACAGAGATTGAAGCACGGCTGCAATTCGTTATCCTGAGTGGAGTGAATAATAGGTTAGAGAACTCCTAGGAGAGACTCTTTTAAGTGCTCTTTATTATTTGACCATAACATTTCTGTACTTAATTAGGGGTGTGAGACTGTTTCGGAGACAGTTTTAAAAACTTGGAGAGCAACATTTTGCACCAAGTGTTTGGCTAAAAGCATTACATTGTGAAATTCCAGAGTCCAGACGGTTTTTTCTTTTTTTTTTTCTCTGTTGCGGATTGAATTCTGAAACTAACAGCGGATCTAAATTACAAATGTAAAATTTGGGGGACATTTCTCAAGGACAATAGCTAAGGGAACTGATACTAAAGCAATCTTCTTTCAACGTGCTTTGTGCAGGTGTGAGGGCTACTGCAGAAAGAAATATTGCAGAAACATGTGCTGCAAACATAGCCAGGTTCAGATCTGAAAACAGAACAATCAATCAGAGTTCTTTGTCCAAGCTTTTTGTTTCTTTTGTTGCAAAGGTAATCAATCAATCATTCCTGTCAAGTTTTATATTTTTAATCATTTAGGTAGCTTTCTTCGTAAGTCGATTCTTTAAGTCCACTTTAGAAGTGACTTCTCTCAGTTTAGGAGCAAGTGCCAGGCATTTATATTTAATTTTCTCGAGGTAATGATGAGGATTGACATCATAGACTGCTCTACGTGATTTTGCAGTTTTCTGACTTGCACTTGAAGGCCCCAGGGCTTGGAATTTGTCCTTTCACGGGAAGATGGGAACGCATCGCAAGTATTACAAAATGGCTGCCCAATAATCATGCAATTTTCGTAATTCTCGTTCCCTCTCCTTCCATACCTTATTTTTGTGTTTGGTGAAGCTCTCTCTCTTCCCTTGCTTAAAAACAATAACTGATTTGAGTTATTTGCCCAATGCTGATGGTCGTGCTAGATTGAGGATCCTTTCGAGCAGCCAGAGAACAGTGCCCGAGCTGTTAGCGTAAAGGAATTGGAAAGGATATCCGAGGCATTTATGATGACCCACAACAAGCTTATCTCACCCAATCAGAACAGGTATTCCGTCCTTACTACACTAACCAAAACAGTACAATTCATTGAAGGACCACCAGTCAGTTATCCAAACTACAATGGCCAGCACCGTAGAAATCGACCACAGGTGCATCAGGCCGTGCACTCACCTGCACGAGTGCAACATCGTCAATCTCCATTTGTGATGTCAGAAAGTAGTCGTCCCAACAGATTGTTTGTGCAACCTGGGCAACAATCTGTTCAACAATCAGTGCAACAACCTGGGCAACAATATCACAGTCAAATCGGGCGTCAACAGTCAAGCCAAGCCAAGCAATTATGGAGGCCGAAACATGATAGATAGAAGATAGAAGTCTAAAACTTGAGTGTTTGCTGCTTGAACTTTTGATAATGCATAGCTACTTTTGATTGAAAGGGAATGAAATATGGTATAGCTTGCCAGCGTGGTGGGTGTCATTTGGGCAAACAGGTTTTTTTGGAGACTACAGAAGATTTGATTGTATTGCAAATTTGCAAGTAATATGGGATCCTTGAAAGGACAGAAACTTGGCATGTTCTCTTTTAAGAATCCATCAAAAAATTGTAATCATGTATAACTTTTGTTTTTTTTAATTAAAATCTTGCTGGGGCCTATTAAGATCATGCATTACATGTGTTGTCAAGATATTGATATCTATTTCCAAAATCTGAAGATATCTATGCACATAGAGTCAAGAACTCAAGCTTATAAAATACACGTATGGTGGGACTCGATCTCTCACTACTAACTTGGAAAGGGAAATGCATACCACCGGTGCTAAGAGAGAGAGAAAGATGTGCAATTTTGAGCATAATTAGCAAAACTTCCAACCACTAAACATAAAAAAAATGCATAAAAAGAATGGAAAAGATCAAATACTCAAAATATTCGACTGGGTCATAAAAAATAATTCAAATCAGTGTCATGGTAGGAACAATTAAGATTTGAAAATGGATAAAAACCCGAAATTGAGAAACCCTAATCAAAGGTTCACAATAACAAGTTAATCAATATATTAGATGAAATTATTACTTAAGGTATCTATCCAAGAAACTAGTCTCTAATATGTTGGTGTTTTACAGGTAAATTACATGAAATGCTGCCAAAAATTTGGCTCAACTCAATAAAAGATCGGGTATAGATTATCCGGTACTTGCCTGATCTAGCGTCTGTATCTACTACTGAATCTTAAGTTACAAGGCATGATCTTAAATATTATCGACTTTTACTAGTGTCAATAATTACACAAATGAAATAATTCTCGATGCAATAAAATCTTGAATGAGTACCTTCCCAGACCATCATCTTTATGACCGTGTCGGGGAATTTTAGAGCACCCGACCCTTTTTGTACATGATGTTAAAGTGGTCACCGGAGGAAAAAAATGCAGTCTAGATTTCAAATCTTACTGGTTTAAGCACGCAGCAGGCGTTTATCACATGTCAAGATCCTATAGCTTGCATGAGGGCCTTCAGATGTGTCACGCACTGTTGCGTGCCATCCCATAGCCTTTGCAATCTCTTGAAGTTCATCCACGATATCGATAGAGTCACGAATGTATACACGTCCACCAGGTCTTAGAATCCGATCCATTTCTAGCATGATAGAAGAAATACTACATCTGATACAAAGAAAGAAAGCAGATATAAACAATCACCTTCAACTCTGAAAAACCAAGTCGGATATATGAAACGCAACACAAAGGGAAAAGATGCATGTAACATAAATTAAAGGAAATTTCTACAGGATGGAAAAAGGATAGAGAGTAGGCAAACAACAGAGAGAGAGTCGTACCTTTTTCGTTCAACAGAGAAGAGCCCAGCTGCATGCAAAAAATCATAGGTTCTTGGGTACGTATCAAATGGTTCACACCTGAAAAACATAGAGCAAATCAAATATAGACTTAAATTAGGTTCACGCAATAGTCACAATCAATAACCTCAACATAATTTCAATGCAACAATATCTAGTACAGGAAAATTGATGTCAAAGGATATCAGACAAGCTTGCTTCTTCAAATATTGAAAAAGTTCATTGAAGAAGTACTAATTATGGAGAAGTAAGAAGCTGAAGGATGTGAGGGGAAATGTTTTGAGTCCTCATCATAATTACAAAATATAGAATAATCATCAAAACCTTCAATCATTAAATTAAATCATAATTTAGTAAATTTTATTTAGTTGGCTTAGCAGGAACAATCAAGAATAGTACCAATCATGCATAACTCCTATGAGTCCCCGATCATATATGACAGGCAAGGTGTTGAACCCGCTAACTGGAACCACATTCATAACCCAGCAATCAAGTTTTTGCTGTATTAATGCTGCTGCAAATCTGCCAAAAAGATGAATAGAAATAAAATTGAAAACTTGAAAAGGATAATGTTCTAAAGCAGTAAAGGATGAGATAGATACGGTACCCTCCAAAACCAGCTCTCATGTCCAGCACATTTCTTAATTTGAACTTCTTCCAATGAAAAACACGGACATAACTTCCTACTATTTCATTCCAATACTTTGATTCAGCCTTGAAGAGCTCTTTCCTAGCAATGTAGGCATCAAGCTGTATACTCTGCAGCCTATCAGGTGGAGTTTGCAAACGATCAGGCCATGGTGGAAGATTTGCTCCATATCCATTTTCAGGAAGTCGGCTGATGCATGCCTTCAGATCTACATACCTAAATCATCACATAGATTATTGAATAGAATGATAACAACCCGAGATCTCACAACATATGAAGCAACTTTGAATGCACAGAACCTTTTTTTTTAGGAGAATGCTTGAAAGTTACGTGCATAAAAGTGCATGATTATCATTTCAGTAAAATGTCCTAAATCAAGTTTCAGTGACAATAATTTAGAACAATGCTGCATTCAAACAAGTAGCAATTTCAAATTAAGTTCACTGCTGGCCTATTTCATACCTTTTTTTTTAAAAAAAATGGTAGACCTCTCTCTCTCAACCTATCATTCCTGCTTTTCTCCTTTCAAGTACGGAATTCAGATAGCTCACGTCTTTATTATTTAGCAGATTGAAAAGAAGTTTTATCTTGCAATGAAAGGAATTAAAATAACATGCTCTTAAGGTCTCTATTTTACAATAAACATCATAGGATAGACAGTTCATTTGTTTTGTTCTCCAAGATAACATACAGAGGAAACTCAAAAATGTCAAATCTGGGGCATGGATAATTAGTCACCTATAGTTGTTCACTTGTTTGATGAATCAATTTTCACAAACATATAAAAGCTAAATGGCGTATATACCAAACATTATCTGGATTGTCATCTGCATCACACAATGGGGGATTGGTTCCTTCCTCGCGGCTTAGATAACATCTGTTGTTAAAAGGCTTCTGCCATATTGCAATGTACCCCTCCCTCTTTACGAGCTCCCAGCATAGACGAGTAGTAAGGTTAAGCATCTCTGAAAATAATAAGAAGAAACACAATCAAGTGCGTTAAAGCTGTGTATAATTTCTACTACTGGCACAGACTGCACGATTAAGAAATTCTGGACTGATCAGAGCACCACATGCTCAAATCAGCTAAAAAAAAAGTTCAATAGGTTTGTCTAAAAAAATTGACTCTGGCCACAAATAAAAAGTAGAATAGTTGGTATACAACATAAGCTTAGACTCATCTACCTAATATCCTTAAGTTCCAATTTATGCCACAACCACATGATTATGGAAGCTGAAACAAAAATGATCTTTAGATCAAATTGGTAGTAGGCAGAGGATCAAGGTTTCTATAACTATGACGTTAACTATGACCTATGGTCATCTAAAGCACATATGAAAATAACCAATTCAGTACAATAAGAGAATTTCTGTTAAGATGTACCATAAGAAAAATCACTTGCATATTTGCTCATGAAAAGAGATGTTAAAAGATTGAACGAATAACTTCTAAAACTTGGCTTGCAATCATCTAGCGAGTGACTTATTCACCAAGAATGCTAATCAAGTACAACATAAATTGAGAGTTCAAGTGGTGATACCTTCCCAGTGTTTCTCTTGTGCTTCTTCATGTTTATAAACTGGCTGTGCTGCCCAAGCAAAGTATCCTCCTGCTCGGAGCATCCTATTGACCTCAAGGAGCAAAATTCCATCTTCATCATGATTATGAAGAAGAAAAAAAAGCAGAATCAGACATATCCCCTAAGGACAAAATAACAGTTTTGAAGTAAAACACAATTAATTTTACAAATTCAAGCCAGTTCATCTAAGTCAGATAAGTAGTTGCTTTCATTCTATCTTCTCAATGAAAACAACCAGAAAGGCATGAAACATAAGAAGCATACCATCACGAGTCCAGTTGATTCTACATCTTGAACAATGTATTAAGTCGAATGCTTGGCTTGGATACAGTAATCTGTGAGTGGCAAATGCTGCCGCCATTGCAGGCACACCACGCTCAAGGGCAAATTGAATCTGGTTCTCATGAACATCTTTCGGAGCCACGGACATAGTTATAACATTCCGTGATAACAAATAGGCACCAAAACTTGCCACACCGCATCCAACATCCAAAACAACTCGAGTGTGATGACCCCATGTAATATCAGGAACCATCTACACAAACCATGAGACATTGAACATCAGCAAGATACATTGATCTGATAACTTGTTACTCATACATATGTTAAATGTAAAAATTTATAACCTCGGAAATCTGATTCAAGTACTGATCTGCCCCATGTATAAACTGTGTACCACCTCCTGGAAACCTGAACTTATTCTTCACCTTTGAAATCCAGTTTTGACCTCCCTTATCTTCAACTAATCTTGTATGGGGAACATTGTTGAACCACACCTACAATGAATTGGCATTTGCTATTAAATAACTTCCACACAAATGTGCTTGATAATTAAAAGATCAGATGTCAAGCATGAGGCACCATAGAAAGCTTCCAAGTTCCATATAAACATTCTTAGATTTACATGTTAATTTCATCAGCAAACATATCAAAACTAAACTTCATTTAAAAGGGTCATTACATTCCAGCAAATCCAATACATTTTTAATCAAATACATTTATAACTTAAAAACTCAAGCTTAACTTGAAATTTGTTCATTGATTGACAGAAGAAAAAAGAGAAATACGAGATATTCCACCAAGTAGTACCCAGATGGTCAATCAAATGATTCTACTAACGGGACCAAAAGTAACCCATTGCTGACTTAAATTATCTTACAAAAACCCTAAGTAAAGAATTCATTATCAAAATCGTAGTTTGCTGAACTGAAACCAAAATTTACCCAGGTAGCACTCAACAAGTCAAATTTTCTAACTCAATCGAAACTCATGCACTGTTCTCTTACTTCACCCAGCTTCTCTTCTAATGTATAAAACCAAATCCACAAAATAACATAAAAACTCAACAGTTCAATTTTCGATTTATGCATTGCTTAAGCCTTAACCACAGCAATTCAGTTCCACTAATTAATCAATAGTTCAATACTCAATTATTCAAAAACGAAAATTATGCACTCTCTAATAAACCAACAAAAAATCTAAAATGTCAATACCTCATCACGGCTTCTCGGCCAAGGGATAGGGGTATTGTACCCTTTTGGAGCAGGCACCAGACAATTCAACGCGGTCCCGTTTGCAGGACAATGTCGCTCAAATCTCTCCCCTTTCTCCGTCGACTTCAACCGCTTGATCGCCTCCACATTGTCCAAACACGGTATATACTCCCTCATGCTCACCGGACAAATCACGAACCTCTTCACGCTAATCCTCCCACCTCCGCCGCCTCTCTCCCAATTCTCATCCTCCGCCGCCGCAGTAGACTCCGTCCCGTTCTCGTTCCCCCAATTCGTCTCCACCATTTCCGGATCGTACTCCCCGATCTCGAACTCGTCCGACATCGTTCCATTCTCGTTCACGATCCCAAACTTCTTGAACTCCGGCGGAGGCGGAGGATGCGGAACCAGAGCCGGAGAGGAAGACTTATCGCTATCCGGAGACGAATTCGGCGTGGCTTCGTTCTGGTTTTGAGAGATTAAAGAGGAGATGTTGAAGGATTTATCGAGATTCGGAGACAGAGAAACGGCGTCGTTTCCGGCTTTGTTGTTCTCGGAGGAGAAGAAGACGAGCTGCTGGGAGCCGTCGGACCAGTGCTTGCCTAAGTAGAAGAAAACGAAGGAGACGAAGATCAAAGCCGAGAGCTTGAACAGATCTGGATTCGATAGCAGCTTCATTTTGGTTGTTTTTATCAATCAATGTTCGTTATCCTCGTCGTTCTATAGTGTCGGTTGTTTCGTTTAGAGATCAATCAATGCGATTGCTGTGAGGTTTTTCGAGTTTTGTTGGAGAGTGAGCTTCTCGTGGTGGTGGTGAGTAGTGACACTGACTCCATTGTCGATTTCGTTACATTGTACGGATTTTTTTCTCATAACGTTTGTTATTTTTTTTTTAATTTTTTTTTTTTTCTTCTTCTTCTTCTTAAAGATTATTGACATCATATATATATATATAATAATAATAAAGTTTCATAGCACCACATGTCGCCGTAAGTGAAATTTAATATTAAATATGGTTAATTATTATTATTCTAAAGAAGGAAACTTTAGTATTTATATATTCATTTCAATTATTCTATTAAAATATATATCATATCATGTCATATATAATAATAGACTTTTTTCTATTTTTGATGTGGCTAAATGTTGTTAATAATTTTTTTTTTAAAACTATATAATATAATAATAATAATATCTATATCTATATATATATATTATACTAAAGCTGAACCTTAAGTTGTCATGTGTCACCGTGAGAAAGCTTTGGATTTAAATTCTTATTAATATTATCATCATCAATAATACATACACCTATTGCTCTACTCGATCCCACTTAAATTTATTTGAGAATATTATTAAATATTTAAAATTCTTTTGACATTCTTTAAAAAAAATAAAAAATAAAACATGCAATTATTGCTCTATTCACACTTAAATTTATTCACGCTGAATTCTTTGGAGCTTTAATGAATTAACAAAACCAAACAATTGTGAAAATGAAGATGTAGACCGGAGAGCCCTTTACTAATACATGCATCTAGGTATTTGTTTAATATTATTAATTAGTTATCTATAATATGTATTTAAAGATATTAATAACAGTTAATATCTGAATCCCTTTTTTTTTTTTTTTAAATAATTATTATCTGAATCTGTTAAAGAACTCTTGGTGTCTGATGTCATTATTAATCAGACTCTCCATTTCTATCCTTACTAATAGATTCAATGGTTCTTTTTAATTAGACAAATCAACATTTATATATATATATATATCAATAATTCTACGTACCCCGGCACTGCGTCCCCAACCATCTCCCTCCAAAGTTTGCCATACAACATCTCATGTACAACCTCTGTAAAAGTGTAAAACCCTCATTATAAGTCTATAATCCCTCTTATTTCATTGCCTCCTCCTCTTCTTTCTTCTTTCTTACGCCTTATTCTTTCTTCTTTCTTTTTGCGTAATTATGTTTTGATGTATCTAATTGTTTCTTTAATTTGTTTTCATATATCATGTTGTGTGTGCTCTGTATAATATTTGTAGGAATGATAAGCTAACTACATATGTGCGAAACGGTTCCATCCGCATGTGACAAACTTGAGTGGGCAAAGTGGACATATTTTGGACAGATCAATCTCTTATCTTTGCTTCAGCAGCTATTTCTAAAAGGGTTTATGGTAGTTTTCCTAAACCTAACTTGAAAATGGACCTATATCACATCCATCTATTTACAGTTGACGCCATGCTTTTTTTTTTCTTTTCTTTTTTTTTTTTCTTTCTTTCAATATAATGTATTATTATATGCATCTATAAAAACCATTTTGATCTGGTGGTGGCGGCCCTGGTGGGGGCATTTCTGTCAAATGATTGCCTAAAACCTAACTTGAAAATGAACCATTATATTTAACTGGTATTTTTTTTTCAAGAGTGGTGACAGAATCTAAACAAGGTGTTTTTCAGGGTTAGAAATTCCTGTCCATTTTAATACTACAAAATTAATTTTGTGCATTGTTTGTTAACTTTAGAAGTGTCTCTCCAAGGAGGTTTGGAACTTGGAGGATGAAGTCGCGAAGGTTCTGGAAAAAGGTTTGGCCCTTGGTCTCAACTTCAATGGGAGAAATAAAGAATTGTTAGACATTATCGCTAAGAGGGACGTGGTGAACGATAATAGGTTCCGGGTTTTGGTGAGAAGGTTGGTGCTCAAAAACAAGGCTATGGGGTGATGGACTTTCCTGTTTTTTGTGTCATTTTGGTGTTGGGGGTCAGCTTTTGTTTTGTGCTTTTGTTCTAACTTAGGCTTTAGGGGTTGGCGTTTTGTTTTGTGGTGTTTTTGGGCTGCTTGATGCAGTTTGGTGTGGTGTTTGGCTGTTGTTTCTTCAGGCTTTTGTTGGGTGTTTTTTTCCTTTGTTGGCCTTTGTCGGCTTTGTCTTTGTTGTGTGGTTTGGCTTTTGTGCCTTGGCCTTGCTTGGCCTCTTTAATAAACTCTTGCCATTCAAAAAAAACTTTAGAAGTGTCTCTTATTTAATTTTTATCTGGTGCAGATATAGGAAGAAAATCATGCACAAATTGACATGAAAGCAATTGAGAAGAAGATGGATGTTGTCGTGAATGATTTAAAGGAGGAAGAAAAAAATGCAAGAAATGGAAGAGCTGATTAAAGCTCTTACTGTTAAGCGGTGCAAACTTGATCATAAAGAATTGAAAAACGTTCACAAAGTGATTAACATGTAGTTGTTAAGCTCTTTCAATGTATTTTTTTTTTTAAAAAAAAAATGAAATTCCACAAGGAATAAGTATTCATAGTACTGTAAGTACTATTTTATTGATACAAAGCATTTTTTTTTTTCTTATTGTGTAGATGGTGCAAAATATTCACATGATGGAAGATTTAAGAAAAATGACACAGAATAGATAAATTGATAAATTTAAGTTGCAATTGGCAAAGCAAGCATAGAAGATAAAACTTCAAGAAGAAGCTCGAATCAAGATTTTACAAGTTGTTTATTTTTTTTTTTTATTTATTTTATTTATTTTTTTGCACTACACACCACTGTATTGTAGGTTCCTATTATATATGCTTGCAATAATTTTATTATATAATTTTGGGTTTCACTTTTTAATTTTTCATTACCAAATATTTATGTCAAGTTTGAAAATAGTACTCTGTACTTAGAAAATAGTTTTTTTATTTTATTTTATTTTATTTTATTTTATTATTATTATTATTATTATTATTATTATTATTTTAACAAGACCGTCCATCGCACGGGTCATCACACTAGTATATATTAAAATATAAGATATCTATAATAATTGAAGAAGTAAATATCTATAACATTTTCCATATATCTTCAACATTTATATCTTCAACATTTATATATATATATATATAAATATATATATATAAATTTTGAGTATATCAATATAAAAATTATTTTTATTTTTGTAAAAAAAAAAAAAAAGATGTTGATGATTTTTTTTTTGATTTTTTTTTTTTTTATATACTTCTATTCAAATTTTTAAAAATTTGGACTTAGATATATTTTTGCCTTAGGTAACCCTTCCTTGTGGTGTAGGTAACAATTTCGTACATAATGATCGACTCACATAATGTGACAAGATATGTGTACAAAGTTAGGGAATGAATTCACCTGGATTTCAACTTCACACAGATGAGTTATGAATTGAATTCAAACAGAGCACGAGTTTTTAGAGTTAACTCATCCTTGTTAGATCACAACACCTTGTCCATATATTTATCTTACACGTTTATTATCAAGAATTTGTGATATATAGTTTTTTATTTTTATTTTTATTTATTTTTATTTTTTTTTAATGTGATTATCAAGATTAATCATAAAATGGTCAAATTTTATCTATTTCTTATTCTAAGTTTTGTAGACACATGTCAATAAGGATCTAAGTTTTTCATTAAAAAAAAGGGTAGATTTTTATTGTTTTTTTCAATAAATTTGAGTGAATATTTAACTGAAGAAGAAAAGAATAATACACAATTACATCTCATTACACATAAATAACAAAAATAATAATAATAACAAGAATCAATTTTATCAAAATATCAGGTAAAAAAAAAATAGAACTCAGGCTGTTTGGTCACAAAGATAAATTAGTAATTGCCGGGGATTGATTTGTTTCCAAAAGCGAAGAATATTGGCCCAACCCAATAGAGTTTGATCCTTTTCCTCTCGACGATATGGTAAGAACTAAGAAGAGCGCCGATAATTCCTTTATTAACATTGGTTGGGATTATACAGGAATCCGGAGGAGAGTTATCTAGGAATGCCTGAGTTCAAAAATTAAATGACACTTTTTAGAGCTGGCATTTTAAGTCTATCATTATTTTAATAAGTTATGTTTAAAATGCACCAAAAATGAGCTTCTTCTAAAACCACGCCCACATTACTTCCACGCCAACTATTTTGAAAGTTTTACTTTTCAATTTACAGTGAGAGAGTTGTGAGCAAAGTGAGAAAGTTCCGTTCAAATATCGATGAACACTGTGATGGCGACGGTGCACCACCAACAGGATTATGGCGACGTTGACGACGTAGAACACGACCAACGATTGTAGCGAGTTTCGATCTCGATCAAAAACGAGGTATGTCCCTCAAAAGTCTCGAAAAGCATTAAACAGTCTTGGATAAATGTCTCAGAAAGCATTCAAAAGTCTCAGAAGGTTTATGAAAAGTCTCGGAAAGCATTCAAAAGTCTCAGAAGGTTTATGGAAAGTCTCAGATAAAAGTCTTGGAAGGCTTATGGAAAGTCTCGGAAGGTTTATGAAAAGTCTCAGAAACTAACCTAAGTCTCAGAAACTAAGTTACTATTCATCTTCTTCCCCATTCGAATATCCCAACCCTCAACGGCTTTAACAATGGACGATTCAAAACCAAAACAACATAGCTCGATCCCCCGAGTGTGTCAGTGTAGCGCCACTAAACTAATCTAATGAAGATGCATTGATAATATTATGAAGTTGGTTTTGTTTGAGTTAGAAATAACTATACATAGCTTTAACTTTTAAAGTTAGAGAGGGAAATATATCTCAAACAACATAAAAGTAAGGGAAAAGTTAAAATCAAAATAATAATAAATAAAATTTGTAAAGTAAGGGCATTTTTAGAAATCACTTATTTGATGTCTTTTAAATATAAGTTATTAAAGTGGTGCCCCTGGTGTAACACCAACTCAAAAAAGTGCCAAAAACCACTATTTCCTCGGAATGACTTGCACTCAGTGAGCATCTTCAAGCAAATATTTGCGAAAATCGACCAAGATAATAAATCTGCCACGAAATAACCTTTGGAATCAATTGCTGTACTGTCTAGGGAGCATGGAGTTGTCTCCTATCCATGCTCATCAACTACACATAGGGCATGTTATTCTGGCGACAGCTCCCGTAAAAGAGTAACAAAGTTAGATGCATATATGAATTAATTTCCATTGTAAAATATAAGCTTAGAAAGTATTGTAGATATATATATATATATATATGAATATAGTCATATATAGGGGCCTGGGGTGCGGGATTTCATAAGTTTTTTCATGCGGGGTTCAATTCTATAACATTACAAAGTTAGGTTCTCGCACATACCGCACTTGAAAATTATTAGTCATATATATAGGAGTTCTCACTTGTAAATTCCTAGACATAAGATGATATACAAACCATGTTTGTAGCGTTACAAAAAACTGGCTCTGTAACATAACAAAATGGCAGTTCTGGAAAATAAATTTGTAGGACTGTCCAGATTAGAGAAGGTCGTGTCATATATATATATATATATATATACCTTGAATTGGATAGTATTTAGGACCCGGATATACACAAAACAAGCCCCTTCGATACGAATAGGGAGTGGCTTTTTTTTTTTTTTCCTTTTTTTTTTGGTTTGGTGTTGTAATCGATCATGATCTTCAGGATTTGGCTTCTAAACATCTGGTTTGGAACTATAACCAGCATCGTCTTGCTTCGATTTGTACTCAGAATTCGACTGGTCGACGTATTGTCTGGAGGTATAACGATCGTCTTCTGCCATGGATTTATCGATCTTCTGATTTCGGATTATAGCTATTATAATCAGCAGCAGAGGCAAGGGCTAGCAAGGAGAAGAGAAGCAAAGAGGTTGTAAAGAAGAACAAATGGGTGAGAGCCATTGCTTTGAAATATTAATGCAAGACAAGAAGAGAAAGAATATATGGATTAATTGGTGATTTGAAGGGAAAATACCATTTTTATTTTATTTTATTTGTTTTATAGGCATGGATGGTCCTTTGAACATATAAAATTATGATCAACTAATTAAATTATTTTTTTAAGAAAAAAAAATCCTACAATAATTTGGCAGCACGATTTCAGTACTAAGAGAGCACTCATGATTTGACCCCAACGTCGTGACAAGCAAGACTACATGTTTTTGAATTTTGTTGAACATCAACATGGAATATGGAACTTCATCGATCACTTGTAAAAATCCATTAAAATGTCAAATATAAATATGCAATTAATTGTTTCTAATGAACTTGGCTTGCTAAATCTATGACTGTTAGGATATGAACCAATAATAGTATTTAAGTCCTCTAACCCACGACTGATGAGGTAACCACGTGGCTCGAGTTGAGCCCAAATACTAGGGCCGAATAATAGTACATTTAAGCACCGTAATAATAACATTTCATGCATTTTTGCTGGCCAATTAAGTTTACTAATAACATTTAATTACATGTTTGTTATTTTCCTGATTTTTTTAACAATGCATAACGATCACCAACAGGGGTATAACTTAGCTGGTAGATGGACGAACTTGGGGTTTGGGTAAATGACTCCCAGGTCAATAGCTTGAATTTTACCAACGGCAAAAGCTTTCAAAAAAATATCTGGTACCAGATTAATAGATATTGTCAACAACAAAAAATGCACAACAACCTACTGAGATCAAACATTTAAGTGCGGTCCGGATATCGACTTCCATAATCGGAAAAAAGTTGGATCTCAACACTGGGATAAGTCTCCCCACATTTCTTGCGATTACATAGGTGGGTTTATTTTTAAAAATTTATTATATAATAAGATGAAAATAATTACAACAATGTCCATCTTCAAAGCAAAAAAAAAAAAAAAAAACCAGAGTTTTGCTCGTCACGTTGAAGATAGTGAGTGTTAGATCTCTTGATGGAATCAATGATATGCTAGAAATCGTGCAGTCGAGTACTTGCAATTTTATTTATTTATTTATTTAAAGTTTTGGTTCAATTAATAATGGACCACTTTCATGCCTATAAAAGCTCAAAATGGTAGCTTCATATTCATATCACCAATCCATTTGTTTTTGTTATATATTTTTCTTGTTTTCTTTTACATTTTCAGAGAAATGGCTCTCTCTCATTTCTTCTTCACAGTCTCTTTGCTTCTCTTTTCATTGCTACTAGTTGTTTCTGCTGGAGATTATGCCTACAACACCAAACCATCTGGAGATAATCAAGACTCAAAGTCAGAGAAGAATTATAGCTTTAACTTGAAGGCGGATATTGGAAAATCGAAATCAGAAAGTCACGATTATGGTTACAAACCGGAAGCTCCAAAGCCAACGCCCGAAGGTGGTGATTATAATACCAAGCCAACGCCGGAAGAGAAACCCAAGTCAGAAAGTCACGATTATGGTTACAAACCAGAAACTCCCAAGTCCAAGGCAGAATACAAACCGGAAACTCCCAAGTCGAAACCTGAAGACAGTGACTACAACACCAAGCCAAAGTCAGAAAAGAAACCTAAGTCAGAAAGTCACGATTACGGTTACAAACCAGAAGCTCCCAAGCCGCAGCCTGGATATAATGACTACAACACCAAGCCAAAGTCGGAAGATAAACCCAAGTCTGGAATTTACGACTATATCCCTATCCCCAAACCAGACGTTTTCAAACCAAAACCACAGGATCATGGATATGAGAAGCCACTCCCAATTTCCATTGAAGGGCTTGTTTTATGCAAATCCGGCTCTAAATACTATCCAATCCAAGGTATATATATATATATATAATATTCGTATTTCTCACACTTTACAATATTCAATATAATCAGGTTTCATTATTTTTAATTTTTTTTTTTTTTATAGGAGCTGTGGCAAAAGTAACATGTCTTGTTGATGATATCAATGAATCCAAGACAACTTTATTCTCCATTTCCAGCAAAGCAACTGATTCCAAGGGTTATTTCTTAGCTGAGTTGTCTTCTTTGAAACTCTCGGATGACTTGAAACTTAAGCAGTGCAAGGTATTCCTGGATAACTCTCCTATCAAGGATTGTAATATCCCAACTGATGTTAACCGAGGAATAACTGGTGCTCTCCTTAACTCCTACCGTATCCTCAACGAGAAAAAGATCAAACTCTACTCTGTCGGGCCATTCTTCTTCACTCCCTTAACCAAATCAACTCCCATTGGCTACTAATTTATCTCTGTGACCAAACAGTTTGAGATTATTACTTTTAATTTTTTTTTTATTCATGATTTTTTGATGGAATTGTTCCTCTCTGTTTTGCTATGATTTGATTATTGTAACGAATGTATTTCTGTATTATTTATGTATTTTAAATTTATTAATAAATATTGCCATTTTTTTTTTTAAAGATCTCATTTGCCATGAAATTCAATTTGTGACAATATTATATAGTTTGTGTATAAAATTTGATTCGAATTTAGCTTTGAAGAGAAGGTTGTATTAAATTTGTTATATCTATAAAAATAATATAAATACCATTAAATTTTTATCTCGAATTCCTTATATTAAATGAACTTCGTAAATTTGAATCTCAAAATCCCATTACCATAAAAAGGACAAATTTCCTAGTTTCTTAATCAAAACTGAATTCAGTATTTGTGATTACAAGGGCCTTCCATAAATTGGGATTTATGTTCTTGCTAAGTTCCTTTTCCTAAATACATTCCTAATGAAAGTTTATTTCCTTTGATTTTCATTCTCCATAAATAACGTAGCTGATTTATGAGTTTTTCTCTGGTAGACACACAACTATGAGTATATTTATAGCACATTTATCCACCTCATAATTTTTTATCATGCGTATAATTATATGTATATTTATAGCATATTAATACACATCATCACACATGCCGTGTGTATTATTATGATTGAAGTTATATTGCTTATATGACAAATATGTGGTGATGTGTATTAGTATATTATAAATATGTATATATTGTGTGTCTATGAGAGAAAAATTCATCTAAATCTATACTGTTATAAAAATTATCAGGTGTGAGATCTCGCAGACAAAATCTTATAATATCAGACCCGTTAATTCATTTTGTAGCGATCATTAAGTTTGATAATCTTAAATCTCATACGAAAAAACATATAAAATCTCATACTTAAATCCTTAAACCTCATCATTCCTTTTATAGTGCAGAATTCCAAACTTGAATCCTTAAACCTGCCATATATAAATATGTATATATAATTAGGGCCAGTTTGATATTACTGTAACTTTTATAATAATCACCGTTAACTGCGCTGAAGAAATAATCAGCTGTGAAGTTAATCAGCAGATATTTGGTTAATTATACTTTTAAAACTACTGTATAACTCAAAAGCAGTATACATATGTTTAGTAATTTTATTTCAAAAACGCTGAAATTAGTTACAATGACTAAAATAGACATGATTTTATAACCTTTTTTTTTTTTTCATTAATTATTTATATTAAATCAATATTTACGTAGAATATTTAAATTAGAAAAAAAAATTCCATAAGAATAATAAAAATATTTTAAAAAGATTTTATAATGAAATCAATATTTAATTAAAATCTTTAATTTTAAGATGAAATAAGGAATGTAAATGATTTTAATTTAATTTCATAATGATAATAATGATATTTTAAAATATTCATTAAATGCTGAAATAGATTATTCCATAATCACTTTCAAAAAGTAACCCTCCACCTACTTCTCAAAATCACTGTCAAAACTTGTCAGATTATCAATTAATCACTTTTGGAAGTTTTACCAAACATCATTTTATGTCAAAATTATGAAATAAGCTGATTTTAACTTCTCAAAAGCAATACAAAACTGGCCCTTAGTATAATTTTGTTATTGCAATTTATTCTATTAAACTTATTTGCCGTAAAAAATAACTTATTATTTTATCAATAATGCTAAATATCCCACCTGCAATTTCACTATTTCCATCCCAACACACGTGGCAGCTAATGTGTCACTTGGTGAGTGGACACACATTAATTGATACTTATCTCTCCTATCCATGTATTCATTCACCAATAAATGTTTGTCCACTCACCAAATGACACAGATGAAAATGGTGGGATTATAGGTGGGATGTGTGGCATTACTGCTATTTTATTTATACCATCCAAGGATAACATTATCCCAATTCCCAAACACTCCCATATCAATATATATAAATACAATTCTCTCCCCGCCTTTCTCTTACAGCGAAACCTCTCTAAAAATCTTTACCAGTTTCCGACATCGCGATCTTCAAATTCCCTATTTTACCCTCCAAATTCCTCGAAAATTACTCTCATCGTCTCTCGTAAACACTCATCTCTCTCGAATTAGGACTCGATTCGTCAAAAATTATCACTTCCCTCCTCAGAATCGTCGCAGAATTACATATTAGGGCAAAAGCTGCGATTTTTCTACACAAAATCGCAACCTTTTTTCGACCGCTAAAACTGGCGGAGTTCGATGAGACGATGGGAAACTCTGAGAACGAATCGTCTTCGACTACGTCGTCGAAGTCAGTCAACGAGACGGTAAACGGGTCGCACCGGTTCACGATAAAGGGTTACTCTCTAGCGAAGGGAATGGGACCCGGAAAGTGCATATCGAGCGACGTCTTCACGGTGGGCGGCTACGATTGGGCCATCTACTTCTATCCGGACGGCAAGAATCCGGAGGACAGCTCCGTTTATGTCTCTGTCTTCATTGCGCTTGCCAGCGAAGGTACCGACGTCAGGGCGCTGTTTGAGTTGACTTTGGTTGACCAAAGCGGAAAGGGGAAGCATAAGGTTCACAGTCATTTTGATCGGGCGTTGGAGAGTGGTCCGTACACGTTGAAGTATCGGGGGAGCATGTGGTAACTTTTTGTACTTTTTTTGCTTTGTTTGTTTATTTTTTGTGAATTGTATAAGTTTTTAGTGGTTTAGGTGTAATGAGGAATGTGTTTGTGCGGAGAATTTGATGAATTGTTGGGTGTAATCGTGGTTGGAGTGTGTATAATTGCTGAAAAAAATATATATTTTGTTTCGATTTGGATGTGTTTTCATTGAGAACAGTACTTCGTGGTGGATTATAGACCGAAAGTGTTAGTTACTGTTGAAGAATTGAAATGAATTTGGCAGCTAAATAGCTTAATGGTGATGTGTCCATGGATTAGGTAGATGAGATAACATTCAATGTTATTTACGAAGGGGATGGCTTTGATGTATAGACCAAATGATTTAGTTACTGTGGAAGAATTGAAAATGAATTTAGCAGCTAGATAGCTTAGTGTTAGTGATGATATGTCCTTGGATTGGGTAGATGAGAATCATGAGATAACATTTAATGTTATTTTTGAGGAGGACAAACTTTGAATTGATATGTCACCTGTAGTGTGTTATCAATTATCTAACTCTAGTGGATCCTGTGAGCTCGTGTCGCATATTTTCTTGCCACTGTTGGTAGGCTGGGAAAGGGTGTTGACATGCGTTTAGTTTGATACTTTGATTATTTGTCATGAAGTGAGAATTTCTGCATTTTTACAAGATATCTGTGTAGGCCATAATTTGGTTCAATTAGTTATTGGTAGATGTATGGTACATTTGATGTTTTTCATCACTTCATTTCCTTTAATGCATTTCAGGGGCTACAAGCGTTTTTTTAGAAGAACAGCTTTAGAGACTTCAGATTTTATAAAGGATGATTGCCTTGTCATGAACTGCACTGTTGGAGTTGTTAGAACTTGCCTTGAGAAACCAAAACGGTATTCCATACCTGTAACGCCATCAGACATGGGTCAAGGTCTGAAGGATTTGCTAGAATCTGAAGTTGGTTGTGACATAGCTTTCCAGGTTGGAGATGAAACATTTAAAGCGCATAAGTTGGTACTTGCTGCTCGCTCTCCTGTTTTTAGAGCTCAGTTTTTTGGACTTGTTGGGGATCGTAACCTGGATAAAGTAGTGGTGGAGGATGTTGAACCCTCAATCTTCAAGGTAAATGCTTCTTGTTCTTTCACTTACATTGATCACCGCTTGAAGAAAGGGAAATAAGAGAACGAGCACATGCCTTTATTTTTGTTTTTACTGCTTTTGTTGCATTTTATTATGATCTAATGATGTATTTTTTTTTTCTAAAAGAACGATCTAATGATGTATTGATATCTGCATATTCTTTGATTTCATTAACTACTCCTTCACTGTCTTTGATTTATGTTTTTGTGAATATTGAAAAAATTGCATATGAAAAATTCTGGGATGCTGAGCCTTTTTTATCAGTGACCTGGGTTGTTTTCTTCTATCTTGACCTTGTGTAAGTAGTTTTTTTTTTTCCTTAATTAAGGGTAAAGAAAAAAAAAACGTTTCAAATGTAACGTAGGTTTCTATAAGAGGCATGTTGTAGGGACATCTGGATGAAAGGCATAGAAGGAGTTACATTTTCTGAAAAGAGTCTCTTACTCTCTTTGAATATTTATTTTCAACATGCATTATTTTTATGCACGTGATGCATGTATTCCAGTATATCAGCTTGCTTGAGAATGCTAATTTTGGATATCGGAAAAGAGTATCTGTCATAAGTTTGAATATTTATAAGCTGATTTCCTCTCCATCTATTAATGTTGCCTGAGGTGCTTTAGTGAAGTTAATGCTCATGTCTGACTTTTAAGTCCTTGTTTATTAAATGAGCTTATCTTGTGAGCAAGCGTATAACTCAAACTATCACCCTTCTTTTCTTCCAGGCAATGCTCCTGTTTATTTATACAGACAGGCTGCCTGATGTATATGAAATTACAGGATCAACATCTCTATGCACTTCAACTAACATGGTGCAGCATCTGTTAGCTGTAGCTGACCTTTATAATCTAGATCGATTGAAATTGTTATGTGAATCAAAATTGTGTGAAGAACTTAATGCTGACACGGTGGCGACAACACTTGCACTAGCTGAGCAGCACCAATGTCCACAGCTTAAGGATGTCTGTTTGAAATTCGCTGCAAATCCATCGAACTTGGGAGGTGCGTGTTGTTCGTAAATACTGTCCGATGAAATTTTCAGGTTATGTCAACTTCAGTTTTATTGTTTAAATAAACTGTGAAAGTATGCTTGATGCTTGCTACCTCTTGCATACCTACTGCATCAAAGATACTAAAAAAATTCTAATTATTCCAAATTAGAGCCATAATACATGAGCTCTCTTCTTGAAACACTTTTTAAGTTATTTGATAAACAAAACCATACCTATTCATTAACATTTTAATAGAATATTGTGCATTATTAAAGCTGTATATAATTTCATCAAATGCTGTAGAATTTTATTATACGAATCATTGATGCCCTGTGCACCAAGCTAGCTGGCAGTTTGTTCTGGACCAGAGTACAACATATTGGGGAATTTGATTCCAAACCGTGTTTGGACTCCGAAAATAAGTGGAAATTAGATTATACTTGCACCTGCCTTTTGCTTGTTCCATAGTTTGAGCTGTTAGGTTTTGATATCTTGGAGTTGTTAAAATGTTGGCCCCAGCTTTTTTAGTTTATAATTTTAGATCAATTTTTCCTCAACTGCATGTGCTTATGAACCATGAATAACTGTTTCCCTGTCATTCTCTACTTGGACACATAAAGCGATTGGAATTTACGATCGTGTGTATATTTAGTATTAGTTTTCTCCTGATTTATTCTTTAGATGCTGTTGTTATGTTAAAAGTTGAAACTGAGATAGTTTTTGGTGTTTTTTTAGCGGTGATGCAGTCAGAAGGGTACAAGCACTTGGAGGAGAGCTGCCCGTCGTTGTTGTCTGAGCTCCTGAAGACGTTGGCATCAGGTGATGAGACCTCAAGCATGCCGTCAGGTAGAAAACGGAGTAGTGGCAGTATATATGGTCAAGATCTACCAACAGATGGTGTGGCTGCAGAATCAGTGAACCCCAATGGCAGACGTTTACGAAGGCGGTTTTAACATTCACATTGGCTCTTTCAAATGTTACGAAACCTGTAGTAGTGAGTTGATTTCGCTCCAAAATCCAATGCCTTAGTTATTCAATGCCATGTTAATATATATTAGTGAATTACTCAATAGTGTCCACCTTTGTTACTGCGCTCTACTTATAAGTAAACATGTTTTCCTGATCGGATTTTTTTTCTTTGGGCGAATATTCTCTCATCGACTTTTACATTGTACCGAAGAACTCAGTAACCGATGTTTTATAGTATTCGAAAATAGGATTTGATCATGGGATATGGTTTGAATAGTCATTGTTGTGAACCTGTTGGTACCGAGTGCTGCTTAAACAGCCTAACCTAACCGAAGCTTAACGTAAAGTTTATACAGAAGAACTCTACACAAGAAATATCACAAAAGAAAGCCTACTACATTATTTGATTGAATTCCAGATACAACCCCATACAAATCAATAGCTAAGCCTTTTCAATGCATATAATTTTACATTGAATGGTTCCAACTGTTATGATATATAAATAAAATATACACAATGGATCTAGCTAATTCATGTTGGATTGGAACTAGGAAGCAATATTTTTCATTACGACTGCATTGACATATTCGAACCTCTAACCTAACAAAACTGTTGCCATGGTCTGGGGAAAGTTAGAGATTCAAGTGGGTGGCTCTGCCAGAAGAACGGTGTGCCACCAGCCACATGCGACGTTTTTGGGAACACAGCCTTCGATAGTAACTTGACAAGGAACATTGCGATCAATCACATCTCCCAAGCCGAGCTGTTTCAAGTACCCCAGAGATTGTAATTTTAGTTTTGCGAGATTATTGCAAGGCATTTGGACACCTTAATTAAGGTGGTAAAATCAGCTCAAAAAATTAAAATCGTTGAGACTCTGATACCTGGCCGTATTTGTTCCATCCCCAGCAGAACACTTTCCCATCCTCTGCGAACAACAGCAGCAAAAAGTACATCACCAGTAAGAATATATTTCTAGACAAAGAACTCGTATGAACTCATAGTGATTCCAAACAACTACGATTAGATACTTCATTACGGTTTTCAATACACACAGCTAGCGGTTTAGGTCATTAAATTCACACAAACATGGTATGTGTTTGGATTCCAGTTATCAAAAAAACAAATATGGAGATTTTCACACAAGCTTTGCCGACATACCTGCAATCGCAGCATTGTGACGAGCCCCGCAAGAGACAACTTTTACATGGACATTTTCCAGACCTGGAGCATCCAACAGCCTTGGGAGAATCTGATTTGGAAATCCAGTAAATACTGAGTTAATTACACAAACTTCCTGGCAGTAAGCACTTTTCTCAACTAAAAATTATCATGGAGCCTAGGGAGATTAATTATTCAGAAAAGTATATTGTGCTAAAGCTCCATAGATGCTTATGTATTCAACCTAGTGTAATTTATCCATCGATTGCCATTATTCTATGCGGTATTAAAAATTACTATTAGCTAGATGCATTATTCCCATGACTAACTATCAAGGTGGGAATCAAATTCTTGTACTTGCATATCTGCCAATACTGACAAAAAGATGACTTATCATTGGTCAATAGTTTTGTTGTCTTCATCAACATTTAGGGCAAAAGGGAATTAATGGAGTGCAAGTAGATTTACTGCATACCTCTGCTTGATCACCCCCAGTTCCCAACTGCCCAAACTGGTTCCCGCCAAACGCATAGATGTCACCATCGCTGGAAATGCAAATTGTATGCCATAGTCCTGCAGCAACTCCCTCTATCTGGATACCCAAAAGTGAAGATACGCATATTGGACTTAATTCATCATCTGTACTTCCTTGCCCACACTAGACAAAAAAAAATACAGAAATGAAATTCATGTTCACTCTAAATGATAATAGCGAAAACATGCAACAACAAAATTATATTTACGAGAACAGATAAGAGATAGTGTTGGAAAAGGAATAGAGTGGATTATCCCTTGTTAGAGTGAACCTCATCTTTGACATTGAGCTTTTATCTCCACCATATTCTACTATACCTACATATGGATCCTGAAGAACAGTTAATATTTGGGAAACTATGGGCAGTCTCATGGAAGGAAATAACAACTAAACCGTTGAACATCCGGTTATAAGTATTAGAACATGGTTCAAGTATATAGCATTCTTTGGAAAAATAAATTATATCTTAAAGATTTTCACTATCATGAAATCATAAGCGCACAAGTATGAAATGATAGACAACTCCAGGGTTGGACTTATCAGTTAATAGACTTAACGTCAAACAGTTATATTAACTATTCATGGTTGGTAGGCTCCAGAAATATATGATTTCAGGAGGTGAGGTCAGGACCTAACCTCCGAATACTTTCACAAGGATTTGAGAAGTTGACAAGAATCTAATTAGACTGCCATGGTATGAACTGGAATTTACTGGAGTTTGAGGACAATGCTTAAGCAAGACCATTACTTATGGTATATCAACAGAAAACTTATAGAAGGAATGGTTAATTTATACTGCGATTAAAAAAGTGCAAGGAGTGAATATGGTTAATATTTAGGCTTGTTCAAGAACTGAGTAACACAACTGGTGCGAGGGAGTTTTCTGATTTAAGAGAAACACAAAGGATTAGAGCCTAAATAAAGGCCTAACATCTCAATCTCGACAAAAAAGTTATCAGGGAATGGAGGTAAAGTTTACTGCCAATCTTCCTGAGTGTCTAGCACATAGAAAAACTACAATGGCTCAATTAAAATGAATTGGAACATCACTGGTGTTAGAGCAACTCTCAATTGAGAAAAGTATTAGAGCTTCTTTCAACAGTTGTACTTTTTCCATCTGAGTTAAAACTGAGGGCTGTTCTCACATGACATATCAATAATTTTATTGCCTCCTCACCCAAAAGACTAAAATTACGAAAAAGATAAATTGACTTTGCTTTGACTTTTCTCATCTTAACTATAACAGAACAGCGTGGAGCAAATCTAAGACCTTTACCAATCATATCAGCTATAATAATACAATTTTTTAAAGGGAAAAGAAAGTGAGACCAACAACAAGACCTACTGTATCTCGAACATGAAAATATTTTATCCATGTCTAGGCAGAATTTCTGACCTTGATACAAGAAAAGCAAATTTATTAATAATTTAATTCAAAGAGAGAAAACGCGAGGAAGCACTCAATGCTACTAGGTGTTACAACTTACCTGTCCGTAGAGTCCCCAGCCAAAAGTAAGCACTGCTCCAGCATCTGTTAGTGACGACAATAATTGAATCAAAAGTGCATAAGTTAACCACTTTCAAAGCTAACAGATTGGAATAAATGCAACAACTTTACTGTCACCGGAAACTTGGGAAGTGATCAATGGGGACTGAAGAGATGAGTTGGAGACTCTAAAATTCAGAACTAAAACACCTAAAGACTAAATTTTTAAATCACTTTGTATGATTGAGTGAAGTATTCTCGGTAGCAATTAAACCAGTTAAAGAGCGCATCATCTCAGACATACCAGTGATTACAGCACTATGCCGCCCTCCACAGGCAATTCCCTTCACATAACTTCCAGGAACTCTATAACCCGGGCCCTCAGTACTCATGCTTCCTCGTAGTGCTGCAGATCTATCTTTCCCATAAGAAGACTCAATACAAGGTATGGGATGCGGAGAGGACACCATACGTATCCGGGAGCCCAAACCAAGCTGCCCCTCACCTCCATAGCCCCAACCCCACACCTGTCCTATATCTGAAACTTTGGTGAAATTAGGATACATCAAGTATCTTGCTTTAACAAAAAGATACCTTTTATATCTTTAAATTTCTCAATGCTTATAAAACTATGTTCCGTGACCACAGTGTAGAGAGACTACACACCAGTATTTGGTTGAGGGCAGCATTAATCCCAGATATGTAGGTATTACCTGACAATGCTAGAGTATGCCGTCCACCAGCTGCTACGGTAGCAATTCTGACTCCTGGATTCAGTGTTACAAGGCATGGAAAAGCCGAGAGATTTTCATCCCCAGAGGATGAGCTTTCAGCCGCTTGTTTTCCGGCTGATATTCTCCTTCGTTTTGAACTTTCCTCTCCGCTACCTCTGCTATCAATACCACACGAGGTTCCACCACTTGATCTTGAACCTTGAGAGCGTGGGCTCACTGCAAGAGAGTAACAACATTAGTCTGCAACAAGTAAAGGTAAAGCATTGAGTCTTTTCTTTCAACATAGTTTCCAAACTTAATTTACCTTGCTCTGTCAAGAATGGACTTTGTCTTTCAACTACATCCTTTTCTGAACTTTTACCTGCGGATGGATCTCCAAAGACCTTCCCCGTGGGAATACATTCTTTCCATCCCCATGTAAAAATTTCTCCACTTTCTGTAAATACACAGATGGAAGTCACTAACTCTATGAATCTAGATAGAGTATTTGCACAAAAACAACAGGCATTGATAAACCAAGTCTGCTGCAAATCATTTGGATGGAATCACTACAAAAATATACAATAACAAATTTTATAATACCTGTAATTGCAACACAGTGTGCCCAACCAGCGGCCGCTTTTACTATAGAAGCTTCCGTTGGTAGAGGGAAAGGCTCCGGAATTTCCTTAACAAGCAAAGAAGGAAATGTTAGTTCAGCAAGGTAATGACTGAAGGTTGGAATGAACTTATTGTATTCTTTGATGCTGCACTACCCCGTGTTTCCCGGATGTCACATAGCTTTGACCTAGATCATCAGTTGAACCCCATGTAATAAGCTTTCCAGAAGCTGAACAAACGAGAAACATAAGTAAGAACCGGTACTATATCCAAAACAAAATAACAGAAAACGGAAATTACACAGGACAAAATGTTTAAGTACAGGAAATTGAAAGAATGTTAAGCTCAAAATGTTTTTTAAGTGATAAATGGAGTCGAACAATGTTATGAAAACATTGATGAGTCATTGGAATTCAGACAAGATTACACAGCACAAATCCGACAGAACAGTTTAATACTGAAAATGTACATAATGTAATCTTACAAGCTGATACTTTAGAATCAATAAAACTTCGGGATTCCTTGAATTTCGATTTCATTGAAAGCAAAGGAAATCACATAAAACTAACAACAACAACAAAAAAAAAAAAAGATTTTCTCTCCATTTCCCTCAAGTTCTCTGCATCCACAAGAAAGCTACAAACTTAAAATAATAATAATAATAATAATAATAATAAATAAATAAATAAATAAATAAATTATTGTTTCCAATCCATCAACAAAAGGCCAAGTGAGCTGAAATCACACTACTGAGCTCAATTAATTTGAGTTCCCGTTTCACAAAACCCCAATCAAACATTGAAAAACACACAAAACACAATCTTCTTCTCTCTCATTTTCCCGCATTTTCTCAGCAACCAAACAACCACAAATGTACTAAACAAACCAACCTCCACCACCATTCAAGTTCACCAAATCCAACACTACTAAAGAAATAAAAAAACACATTTTCCCCAACAAATAAAATAAAAACGAAAATCCAAACATTTCGAAAAAAATAAAAATAAAAATAAACAGAGCACCAGAAATGGCCATGGCGAATCCACAACCGCCACCGCAGACATCCTTCCACGTAGACCCAACCGTCAACGGCAACCCGACCACCACCGGCGACAGAATCGGCGACCGCTGCGGCAGAGCTCCCGGTAAGTATCCCCACATAAACACCACCGTCTCCTTCTTCAACACCTCCTCCACCTCCATTTTCTCTTCTTCTTCCTCTCCATTCATTTTCGAGAGAGAAATCTAATTTTTTTTTTTAAAAATCAAATAAACAAAAAAACAAACAAGAATTTAGTGTTTTTATATTGTTTTTAGTTTTCTCTGTTTTTTCAGTTTGGTGGTGGACTTCTTCGAGTCTCATTAAAAATTAAAATTAAAAAAGTGGCTGCCCTATTTTTCGTTTCTTTTTATTGTTTTTTTTTAAAAGGTTTAATATTAAAAATATCCCTTCACCTTTAAACTATTATTGGATGTCTATATAAAAATGCTTTTACTTCAAAAACACCCCTTGTGGACTAACAAACAATGCTTTTATTTGATAAAAGTTAAAGGGTATAATGTTCAATTTATATAATTAAACCTTAAATAGGAATATTTTAGACTTTTTTAACATCAAAAATCAATCAATTGAACTATTTAATGTTAGTCCACAACCACAAGGGATGTTTCTGAAATAATAGCATTTTATCAAGATATCCAATAATAGCTTAAAGGTGAGGGAAGTTCTTTAATATTAACCCTTTTTTTATAATTCATGTTTTTCGAAAACGTATCATTTACAGGAAAATGGGGGTGCCACATCGGATGCTTACGTGGGAAGTATCGACACGTGGCTCGACGACAGCCGGTAGCTGCCTTGGCGATTGCTAGCCAAGAGTTTGCGGAAGTTTCTGGAAGGTCCACTCTTTTGCTCGCTGAACTCGTGGTGACTTTCGATTCGCGCCACGTGTTGAGCTCTTGGTACCTGCTTAATGATTGTCAGCGCCACGTGTCAGCTTCAGAAAGACCGGGGAGCGCGGAGACAATTGAAAGTTTGTGACACGTCACGCGTGTGGGTCCCTGCCATTTTGCTTCAATCATGCAGTACCCCAATGGATTTTTATTTTATTTTTAAAGGAATGAAATATATTTTTTTTTGGTTTACACCATCCGGTTTTCGGGTGGGGCGGATCCACCATACGGTGCAATCAGCCCAGACCACACCCTGACTAATCCGGACTCGCACCGGGTCGGCCCACTAAGGGGTAAAGTGCTCCCAATATGTGTAGCTCCGTTCACAAAGGGGGTTGAACCCACGACCTTGCTTAAGGGATGAGAGCGCCGAACCACTCACACCAACACATGATTGGTTAAGGAATGAAATATTTTTAATAAAAGTTAATTATTAATCTAAATAGTTTATTAAAAACCAAAAATGTAATTAAACATTAAATTAGAAATATTAATCACATATAAAATTTGTGTATACAAAGTTACGATTTTATACATCTATAATATTGACGGTAGAGTTTATATAATTTAAAATATATTTTGTGAATTGTATAATTTCTACATTTATTTTTAAATTCACTAAATTGGAAAAAGAAATTGATTAGATATTAATTAGTTTAGTTTGATTTCATTTAATTCAACGTAAGAACTTCCTATTTGGAAGTTTCCATTAATTAAGAGAATTTTTTTCATTTATTTTCTTCTTTCTTTTATAGAATAAAAAAAAGGACAAGAAGGTAGCTAGAAAGAAAATGATGGCAAACGAAAAAAAAAAAAAAAATCTCAAATGTCAAATGACAAATGACAAATGCAAGTAGTTTTCTATTGAAAAAGTAAAAACTGTTAGTGTAAATGGAACTACGGAAGTCTTTGTCTTGGCTCTTGAATTAATGACCTTCACGTCTCTCCATTCAAGTCCTACAAAATTCTTAAGATATTTAATAATTAAGAGATATTGGATGTAATAGGTTATTTATTAAAATAAGTTCATTTTGTGAGACATACAACATAGATGTTCAAAATATAAATGTTTGTTATATTACAATACGAAGTCAAACTCACCATCAACAAAATAATTAAAGAATTGAACAGTATTACTAAGTAAATATATTTTATGTTACAATTAATTCTTAATTACAAGAATTAAATATGAGTATAGATTCGATTAAAGATGATTTTTTAGATTTTAAAGAGCGGCGAGTTCCGTTTTGATTCATACTTGTGTTTATTTTATTAATTAATTTATGAGACTAAACGGTATTATATTTGGTTTTTTAATAATTTAGTTTTTAAATATTAATATATTTGTCTTGCAAAAACTTGAATTTTTTTTTGTCTTGGCTTCGCTCTTGATTATATATATATATATATTACAACAAATCGGGGTTGGGTTGGGAGATCGAACCCACAACCTCATGATGTGGGTGTAAGGGGCTTTACCATTGAGCAAACCTCATTTTATCCAAACGATTATAAATTTAGAAATTGAATAAAAGTGACATGAATCAAACCCACAATATGTAAATATAGGTGAAAGTAACTTACTATTAGGTCGTCTCAAATTTTATAGTTAGGGCCAGTTTGGTATTGCTTTTGAGAAGTAAATATCAGCTTATTTTATTTTATAATTTTGATATAAAATGATGTCTGCTAAAACCTCCAAAAGTGATTAATTGATAACCTGACAAGTTTTGTTAATGATTTTGATAAATAGGTGGGGGGTTACTTCTTGAAAGTGATTATGGAATCATCTATTTTCAGCATTTAATGAATCTTTTAAAATATCATTATTATTCTTATGAAATCAAATTAAAATCATTTACCATATTTCATCTTAAAATTAATGATTCTAATTAAATATTGATTTGATTTATAAAATCTTTTAAAAATATTTTTATTGTTCTTATGGAATTTTTTTTCTAATTTAAATATTCTACTTAAATATTGATTTAATATATATAATTAATGAAAAAAAAAAATGAAATAAGGTTCTAAAATCATGTCTATTTTAGCCATTATAACTAATTTCAGCACTTTTGAAATAAAATTATTAAACATATGCATACTGCTTTTAAGATATACAGTAGTTTTAAAAGTATAATTAACCATATATATACTGATTAATTTTACAGCTGATTATTCCTTCAGCACAACTAATAGTGATTATTATAAAAGTTACAGTAATACCAAACTGACCCTCAAATTACTTTTACACAGTTGATACATTTGATATCTATTATTAATTATTGGGCACTTAAAATACTTTTACACAGAGTTGATGCATTTGATATCTATTATTAATTATTGGGCACAACATGGTTTGAATTAATGTATTCCTAATTGTACTATTTTCTTATTTTATGAGGCAACATCAACATTTTTTTTAAAAGTAGAGTTTTACGAAATTTCTTTCGATATGTCCTTGAATTCATTTGAGAGGAATGGAGACTCGGCTGCGGAACTATAGGAGGAGGTTGCAACTTTGTCTATAAAAGAATCATATGAATCGGTGCGAACAATGAATGAAGAACGACATAAAATTGGTTTATCCGTCCAGGATTCGATCTTGATCGGATCACTAATGTCGACTTTCGTCCCAATATATAAAAGTTTGACACAACTTAATTATAAAATCATAGAATCAGACACTTCCAACACATGAGATAGCAAACTTACATGGAATGAGATTGTTCCAGAAGGGCATCTCATAAGAATAAAGAATAATGTAGTAATTATATTACAAGAATATATTGCTTTTTAAGTGAGCTCATTTTGACATGTTAGAGATAAAGATTGAAACTAGCAAGGAATTGGTATAGAATTAATCGGGGCTAGAATCTAGTTCCATTCTCATCTTGAATAGCATATGTACTCAATAATTTCTTCAATTACAAATTTCCAGTGTTCTAGTAAACGCTAGGCACTAGTCGGATGATAGAGCAGTGCCTAGCGCCTAGGCGGCCAGAGATTTATTTATTTATTTTAATTATTTTTCCTACATACAAAACCAATATTCGATGTCTTCAAAAAAATTCAATATTCAAATTTTAAAGAGTGTAACTATGATATAAAAATGATTTTGATTCCGTCTAAACCGATTTATCGGTAAATTCGACCGACAAACTGGTCAAATTACCCGTTTTTTTTACCTACCACCTAATACGGCCAATTTTGTCATAATCGGGACGGCTGGAGTCCGCCTAGATGGCGCCTAGGCGTGATTTTTCCGAACACTGCAAATTTCTAATTTTTATCTCTAAAAAAATAGAATAGAACAATGCCCCAAAAGTCCAAAACCTTAAATTATATTGAGAAATCAAAGAGTATAAAAAGTTTATATAAAAACCTCAAGTTTTTTCAAAATATCTTGGTTTGAGATTTATATGAGATATAAGCAAAAGTATTTAGTTTAAATTAGTCATAAATATCTTTTTATGATGTAAATATGAGAGACGTATAGCTGTATCAACCTTATCATAATTATATTAATATACATTTTAACTTGTTTAAAAAACTTTTACGAAACACTTCTGAAGATGACCGGCGATAAGAAAATGAGTGATTCGAATTGGACCAAGTCGAAGAAATATTGCCTCCCGACACCGTTGTCTTGAAAGAGTAAAAATTATACACTAAAAGACACTCATTTTTTAATATTTTATGGAATATATTTTTAATTTTTATATATTCATTTAAGTGGTGTATCGGGTACGGATCCGTAAAGCCACTCGTTGGTGTTGAAGACAAAATGCTTACGTTTTGGGCTTCAAATCACATATATAAATAAATATACACAACAAATCTGGGCCCTGTAATTATATCTCAATAATGTGATAGCGTCTCTACTCTCTAGAGTCTAGACATCCGTACGGTCATAAATAGGGCGCGTAAGATATTTTTTTTATTAGGTAAGATTTATTATTGTCAAGTACATGGTTTTGAATTCGAATAACCGATCACCTCTTAACACATATAGTAGTGTATATCTCTTTATATGTTAGTCACGAGAGATTCGAGTTTGTCTCATTAAACATATTTTTCAAGCATATGTGATGAGTTTTCTCTTGGTGTTGTGAGATTATGTATTATATAGGAATATATATCGGAACCATACATTTAGCGTTTGATTTCAGCAGACCCCTGACCTGTTTCGTATCAGAATTGATTGTAAGATTCGAATAACTAATCGAGATTTTGAATGAGTTCATTTGCATTTAATATAAATTAAATAAATAAATACTTGATTACTTTTAAATAAAAATGTAAATGTAAAAATAAAATAAAAAATAAAAAGCTACATGATATGGTTGATTTTAGATATACCTGATGATTGATCAGGTGCGAATGGGTCCACAGTTCTAGTGGTCAATCTTGCAGTGGCTACTGTTTCAGGTAGGAGATCGTGTGGTGAAGAGAAGAAGACCAATGATTGATTTCAAGTGGGTCCATGATCCAGTGGTTGATCTTTGTATTCGTAGAGTGGAACAGTGAAACACGTTGGATCTTCAAGTAGTTGATTATGTGGGCATTTTCACAACACACGTTGCCTATTTGTAATTGTAACAAAATCAGGGCCCTTAATGACAAGAGTCTCTCAACTAGAGCTAGTTTGTCACGTCACCTTAATAATCATATGATGGGGTCTCAGGATAAGCAATGGTGTGGTAAGAAACACAGACGTTGATGATTGATCATCAGCTGATTGGGCCCGCCCATGGTGTTGAGTGGTTGATCATACGGAGGAAACTGTTTGATAGGATATGAGATCGTGTGGAGGAGAGAACATGGCCAATGATTGTGTTCAAGTAGGTCCATGATCTAGTGGTTGATCTTGGTGATAATGGTGGACCTTCAGGTAGTTGATTATGTGGGTACATCCACAACACACATTGCCTTATCTATGTTAGTATTATTTTGGATTAGGAAAGTACCGTACAATGAGGTACTCTATTATTGAAGGAAAAAACTTGGCCGTAATGATTGTAACGAATGTATGGTGTATCTATTGTTGCGATTGTAGACACAGAAAAATCCACAATTAATTCGAGTCATTGAGGTGGGCACTGACAACCTGTAGAGCATACAAAAAAGTAGCAATCGTCGGGGAGGTGTGGTCCCTTTGGTAGACTCTCCGACACTCAAGTCAATATATCATAAGTTAAGTCAAATGAGATGGAGAAGAGTTTGAAATGACAAACTGTTTTGCTCGATTTATCGAATTGAACTGTTTACTAGTTATTGATCGATGCGATGGGTTAAAGGGGATGGGTCCTAGAATCAATGTTGTTCGATCTAGGTTTGGGTCAATATTATGTATCGATCACCATGATGGATCAATGTCTAGGAGATTCCTTGACTTGATGTGGACCACACATGGATTATGTTAATCGACTTTGGATGGCAACTGGGTTGGTGCTCTGGTGGTGGGTTCCTCGACTCGATGTGGGTCGATCGAGGATTGAGTCGATAAACTTTAGAGAGCAACTGGGTTGATCTCTGTTAGGTCCTGGAGCAACAATTAATGAATGTGAGAGAATTGCAGAGCTTATTGTTTTCTATAAAACTTAGAAAGCTCAACCTCCCATGTGAATGAGATGGAGTTGCTATTTATAGGAGGTGAGGAGTGAGCTAACAAATGACTCACTTGATGGAATTGAAGGAGACGTTATAGACTTGATGGCCTTGAATGAGACGTTATAGGTTTGATGATATTGATGTAGAAATGATGAAATATTCTCCAACGGTTTGACCTGGTCTAAGTTTGACTTTGACTGATACGGGTCCCTTATTGGGCTTTGACTATTGGGCCATGGGTTTTAGTAGGCTTTAGTATTTGTGCTATTTTTGGCCACTACAGCGATCGCATGCAATTATCGTATTAGAGGATGCATCATGCATACTTTATGGATAACAATACTCTCTTTGATTAAAAATGTGTTGCAATTTATATATGAGGTTTTAGATAAGAGATTTCCTCACAGATTTTTGCGTGGAATCAATTTTGTAACATTATATAATGGACATGATCATTTTTAGGAGAGTGAGTAGGAGAGAGGGGACTATAGGGACAGAGCCACAAAGGCTACGACACTCTTTACCTAAAAAAGTTTAAAAGTTTATGAAATTACAATATCATCCTTATAATTTAGAAGTTATTCATTTTGGTCCCTTAAATTTGTTTGTTTTTAATTTTTTATATTTTTGGCTCCGCCACTGATGCGTAGGTCACCATATAATGTTATAGATTTCACTGTATAAGTATGCATAGTTGAGCTCGCTCGAAATAACGAGCAAAAATTCTGTAGTTGATTTTATTTGATTGATATATATATATATAGAGGAAATAGGGCTTTTTAATCAAAAATTAAGGGGAGTTATTGTTTTTGTCAACAATTATGATTTTTATTGTTTTTGTCAACAAATGGGCTGTGAGGACATTATTGCCCTTATTTTTTTTTTTCTTAATCTCTTCTCCCTCATTTCTCTCACTCATTTAACGCCTCCCTCTTCTCTCTCCTTTCTCTCTCCTTTCTCTCTCCATTCACGTCTCCTTCTTCTTCTTCTTCTTCTTCTTTCTCTCCTCCTCTCTCCTCCTTTTTCCTTCTTCTTTCACGCCTCCTTCTTCTTCTTCTTCTTCTTCTTCTTCTTCTTCTCTTTCTCTTTTTTTTTTCCAGATTTTTAAAAATATTTCAGATTTAAAAAAAAAAAAAATTCAGATGGGACGACCGATCGACGATCGGACGTCCGATCTTTCCTCCTTCTTCTTCTTTTCTTTCTCTCCTCTCTTCTCTTTCTATTTCACGATTTTTCCAGATTTTTTTTTTAAATTTTCAGTTTTTTTTTATTATTTTGAAATTTTTTTTCAGATTTTTAAGTTTGGGTTGTGGTTATGGTTGATATTAGGGATTTTTAAAAAAAAAATTCAGGTTTTTTTTAACACAAAAATTTTCAGATCTGAAAATTTATCCAGATTTTTTAAAAAAATTTCAGTTTTTTTCTTTTTTTGAAAAATTTCTAAATTTAAAAAAGGTTTGGATTTGAGTTGTGGTTGTGGTTGTGCTTAAAAAAAATTCAGATTTGTGGTTGTATTTAAGTTTGGGTTGTGGTTGGTTTTATGAATGGTGGGATTGTGTTTGGGTTTGGGTTTTGTTGAATTTTTATTTTTATTTTTTCGGATTTAATCTTTTCCAGATCTTGTTTTGTTAAAAAATTCCAGATTTTTTTTAAAAAAATTCAGATCATATTTGTTAATTTTTTTTTTCCAGATTTTGTTCGATTAAACACACCAGCACCGATTAAACACACCAGTTGTAATCAATTAAACACACCAGACCAATTAAACACACTAGGTGTAAACCAATTAAACACACCGGACTAATTAAACACACAAGATCACCAATTAAACACACCGGGGAAAAAACAATTAAACACACCAGGGTAAAACAAATTAAACACACCAGATAACGAATTAAACACACCAGGCAAAACGAATTAAACACACCAGACCAAACGAATTAAACACACCAGGGTAAAACGAATTAAACACACCAAGCAAAACGAATTAAACACACCAGACCATTAATTAAACACACTAGGTCACCAATTAAACACACCAGACAAAACTTATTAAACACACCAGACTATCAATTAAACACACCAGGTGTTTAATTCATTTTGTCTGGTGTGTTTAATTCATTTTGCCTGGTGTGTTTAATTCGTTTTGCCTTGGTGTGTTTAATTTGTTTTGTCTTGTGTGTTTAATTGGTGGTCTAGTGTGTTTAATTGATAGTCTGGTGTGTTTAATTGAATATAACTGGTGTGTTTAATTGAATATAACTGGTGTGTTTAATTGAATTGCATTTGGTGTGTTTAATTGAATTGCAATGGTGTATTTAATTGAATTGAACGGGTGTGTTTAATTGAATTGAACTGGTGTGTTTAATTGAATTGAATTGAATTGGTGTGTTTAATTGAATTGCATTGGTGTGTTTAATTGAATATAACTGGTGTGTTTAAACAAAATAAAATCTGAAAAATTTGTTTGAAAAAGATCAAATCCAAAAAAAATTAAAAAAATTCTTAATTTTTTTTTCAACAAAACCTAACCCCAAACACAACTCCCACCATTCATAAAAACAACCCAAACCCAAACTTAAAATACAATCACAAATCTGAAAAATAAAATAAAATTAAGCACAACCACAATCACTACCCAAACTCAAATCCAAACCTTATTTAAATCTTGAAAATTTTCAACAAAAAAAAAAAAACTGAATTTTTTTAAAAAAAAATCTGGAAAAAAACGTGGGGAGAGAAAGAGAGAAGAAGGAGAGAAAGAAGAAGAAGAAGGAGGCATGAGAAAAGGAGAGAGAGAAAGAGGAAAAAAAAATTTATAAAGAAAGAAGAAGAAGATGAACGTGAGAGAGGAGAGAGAGAGAGAGAAAGAAAAAAAAAGGGAGAATCGCAAATACCCCCCCGACTTTTAAGCTAATGGCAAATCAAACCCTCTGGTTTGAACAATCAGCAAACAACCCCCTACAAATTTGAACAATCAGCAAATAACCCCCTACAAATCAGCAAATAACCCCCTACATGCAGCAAATAATGCAAGGGTTCTTAACGGTAGGGGGTTGTTTGCTGATTGTTCAAACCAGAGGGTTTGATTTGCCATTAGCTTAAAAGTCGGGGGGGTATTTGCGATTCTCCCAAAAAAAAAAGACTCTGTGGAAAGGAGAGAGAAGAAGAAAAAGAAAAAAAAAAGAGAATTTTTTTTTTTATAAACAAGGGCAATCTTGTCCAAAAAGTAGAAATTTTGACAAAAACAATAAAAACAATAATCATAGACAAAAACAATAAAACCACTAATTTTTTGGCTATTTATGCAGTTCACCCTATATATATATATATAATGACTAAATTAAATTAACAACCGATCACAAACTTTAAAATTTTCAAATAAAAAAACTCATCGGTAGCCCGCGGTAGGGGATTCAATTTCTTGCTCATGCAATCCTTTGCAAACTGCAACCACATATGATATATATGATCTCTCTCACGCACTGCAATATGCATGAGAAGAGAGAAGGTATACCAACCAGTCCTCGTGACACCTTCAATATATTCCATGCATATATAAATCACTTCTAGAAAAGCAACTTCTCCCCGCAACAAATCAAAAGAAAGCTCTTAATTTAACAGTGAGCTATAGCTAGCAATAGACAATATTATGGAAAACAACAAGAAAAGCGCTTCTGGTGCTATTAGCTTCTTCAAAATGCCACTTCATTACCCTAGGTACACAAAGAAGGACTACCAGGACATGCCGGAATGGAAGGTCGACAAGCTACTCTCCGAATATGGCTTATCTGCTTCCGGCGACTTGGCTTACAAGCGAAAATTCGCAATGGGGGCTTTTCTCTGGCCTGATGATCATTGCCAAGAGTTTTCTCCTCGGTCCGGACCATAATATATAGCTTCCTGTAGGCTTCTTCTGAGAACAAATTGCAAAAGTGCATGCTTTCTACATAATCACTAGTTCAAATGTGTTAGCTATTACGATATATCAACACAGTAAGAAAGATATATAGAAAAGTAATTTTAGTTGAACTTAATTTCTGATACGTGATTACACTATTTACTAAAGTCAGTTATGAATCAAATTACGCGTGTTCCACGCACAAACTACCTAAGAAATATAATTTCCTTTCCTTTCCAATAGAATTTATTATCTTTCATTTTTATTTCAGATTAATAAACAAGGTAATATAACGAAAAGCATGATCCATGATGATGATTAATGAAATTCTGAGTTTCGGATAAGGGTTTCGGTTGAATTGGTTGGTAAAACCGAACCCGGTAAAAATGGGTTTCGGATTGTGAGCGAATTCAGTTTCAGTTTTTGGGGGTTTGCTTAAAGCAGCCAATTAAAATGTTTTACAATTGTTTTTTGAGTAATGCTACATTGTCCAAATTTAGTGTCCAAATCTGGTGCATAAATGATGTGGCAACAGTCTAGTCCATTTATTTAAATTGTATTAGATTTTGATGATTTAAATGAATGGACTAGAGTGTTGCCAAATCTTTTGGGCACCAAATTTGGGCAATGTAGCATTACATTTGTTTTTTTAGTGATTTAATCAAAAATTGAAATAAGAACTCAAATTTTGTGGTTTCGACAGATTCGATTTGAAACCGAATCCGTCAAAATCACTGAAACTTGGGTTTCAATGAGTTTAAATTAGACTAAGAACACAAATTTAATGTAAATATAATGAGTAACATGAAAACATGACAATAATTCTTGCATATGAGAACTATTTTTTTTGTGGTTTCTATTGATTTGGTTTCATACTGAATCCGTCAAAACATACTAAATCAGTAGAAACCGCTGAAACTCGGGTTTTCATAATTAAGCTACAAAAAAGGAGTATAAATTGCATTAAGAATGCAAGTTTAATATAAATATAAGCAACAAAAAAGATCGAATGGAAAAATGGCTACAAAACTTGTTTATAATATAAGAACTCAATTTTTGTGGGTTCAACGGATTAGACGGATTCGATTTGAAATCGAATCCGTCAAAATCACTGAAACTCGTGTTTCAATGAGTTTAAATTGGACTAAGAACACAAATTTAATGTAAATATATAACGAGTAACATGAAAAAATGATAATAATTATTGCATATGAGAAGTTGAGAACTATTTTTCGTGGCTTCTATGGATTCGGTTTGAAACCGAATCTGTCGAAACCGCTGATACTCGGATTCTCATAATTAAGCTACAAAAAATGAGTATAAATTGGATTAAAAATGCAAGTTTAATGTAAATATAAGCAACAAAAAAAAAAAAAAACGATTGGAAAAATGGCTACAAAACTTGCTTATAATATAAGAACTCAATTTTTGTTGTTTCAACGGATTCGGTAAGAAACCAAATCCGTCGAGGTCGCCGAAACTCAGGTTTCACTGAGTTTAAATTGAACTAAGAACACAAATTTATTTTAAATATAACAAGTAATATGAAAAAATGACAATAATTCTTACATATGAGAACTATATTTCATGGTTTCTTCATATTCGGTTTCAAACGGAATCCGTCAAAACCATTGAAACTTGGGTTTTAATAAGCTTAAATTGTATTAAGAACACAACTTCATTGTAAATATAACGAGTAAGTGAGTAACATGAAAAGAATTACAATAATTATTGCATATTAAAAACTTTATTAATAATTATATCCACCAATGACTTTGCTATTATTATTATCATTATACTATTTAAATATTTAAACCACTAAGAAGTTCTATTTATATATACATGTTTTAGTTTTCTTACATGAAAACTCTATTGTTTTTCCAAAAAAAAAAAATGTAGAAAATAATGAATCGTAATGTAAAAGTTTTATCATTCTCGTGACCAACATGGCCACATGTATGTCTGTGTAAAGTCTTGGTCCTCTTGGATGAGAATAATTAAAGTAGCCTAATTTTAGGCATGGATTGATGAATTCATTTTGGTCAAAAATCAACCAATTGGATCAGAAAAAACGGCTTACGTTACTTAGAAAATGTAGTAGATTAGACACTATCGATTAATTTATTTTTTTAGGGATCAAGATCCTCTCCTTGACTTGATTTCCTTGACTTTTCATAATCTAATGACACCTAAGCAAAATACAAAATACATGGTCAAGATTTGTTCACTTTTTTTTTCCCCCTCTTGCAACTTGATATTTGAATTACACTTGAAGAATGCCAAGGAAAAATAATGACTAACTCTTTTTTTAGATAATCCTCCGTACATGAATAAGTTTTGTGTAGTTAAATGTTAACTGTGATTAGGGAAGTCGAAAACACTGTTAGTCAGTCCTCAAACTCACCCCGCCTTTGTTGAATGGATAGAAGTAACCTTTTTTGGAGACGGAGAGGATGATAGGCTCTTCCCGGCCAAAACTCTTGACTCAATCGGTGATGGATGAAATCCGCCTATAGAAAGAAGATAGACAAGAATCAATAGTCAAAACCATGGAGAAAAAAAAAAAAATCCCATGGACAAAGACTGCTCTGCTGGATAGAGACAAAAAACATTTTATAATGTCAACGTTGAGCTGTAAGAATCTTCAATTCTAAAAATATTCCAAAAGTCAACCCATCTTAAATTCATATCATCAACTTTGACAATATAAACATTAAATCGATTTATATCCCATGTAGTGATAGGATAAAATCTTCAATGTATCGTGTGAACTGCTCAGTGAGGATGAGATATGTATATAAGTTTTTCCTACCATATATCCGATTTTCGGTGGTCGAATGAACAACTCAGCAAGATTTTCTCATATCGATACAGTAAAAATAGACTAATATTACTTTTTTTCATCGTTTTAATGATATAAATAATTAAATATCCAAATTGGTGCCATAAATATTATAATTTGAATTTATAATTTAACGTGGATACGGATAAATTTATTACTGGATCATCTCAATTACCCTCTCATCAATGCGAGGATGGTCAATAATTACGGATTCGTATAGGAAAATTAAAATTCCAATAATAGCCTCCAATAATACTAGAGTCTAAAATCTGTACTATATATCAACTTTGTCAACCTCTCAACTTCCATCAACTTGTCTCTCTCAAAATGAATCCACCACTAAAGCTCCTCCTCTTCACAGCGGCGACGGTGGCGCTACTAACATTCACCGGCTGCGCATCATCCGCCATCACCCGTTGCCCGAACTGCGGCACCACACCCGTCCCCTACCCACTAAGCACAAACCCCACATGCGGTGACCAATCCTACAAAATCCGGTGTGACTCAACCACCGAGACACTCCAGTTCGACACACTCAACAATTCCTACCCGATCACGTCCATCAACCCATCAATCCAACGGCTGGTGATCAAGCCCTCAGCTCTCTTACCCAACACCTGCGTCACATCCGATCTCGTCCACCAAGGTGTCCAGCTCAATAGTAGCCTCCCTTTCAACGTCACCAGCGGCAACACCATCATGTACATGAACTGTTCCACTCTCATCCTCGACTCTCCGCTCGACTGCAACTCCTCTAGTCTCTGCCACACCTACATCAACTCCTCCACGCGCGGCGTGGGGCGTTGTGGGGATGCTTCGTCGTCAATATGTTGTACGTTCAGGGCAGGTGGGTCGACGACGTCGTATATGATAAGGGTTAGGGAGGCTGGGTGTAGGGCATACACGAGCTTCGTGAATTTGGATTCGAATTTGGCCGTGGATCGGTGGCCCGACCCGGGTTTGGAGATCCAGTGGGTGTCGCCTAGAGAGCCTAAGTGCGTATCACAGGCTGACTGCGATAGTAACTCAACTTGCGGGTCCGACCCGATCCTAGGTGGGTCAGCCCGGAGGTGCTTTTGTATTTCGGGTCTTGAGTGGGACCCAGTTCAAGGCATTTGTGCTGAAGGTGAGTTCTGTACTTTACTTTTTTGTCTTTTGACTTGGACAGTTTTTCGTTGTCTGAAAATACGTAGAATGGTTTTTGATTGGGTTTTCGAATTTGTGTAGTTGTTACGTGTCAGAATCCTAGTGGCTGTGGTGGTTCGACAGATAGGACTGCAATCATAGCAGGTAATATGCAGCGTTTTGACTTTCACATGCTACATGCAGATTCATTATTTTAAATCAATAATTAAAGTATAAACCAGTCTTAAACTCTTAATTTAATGATTTCTTCTACTAATGTGCTGGACTGCTGGGTGCCTACTGCCTACCCAATTATGTTTACTTTGACCCTTTTTTTTTATAAAAAAAATTATGTTGATTTCTACCTTTTTTATTTTTTTTTTGGATACTCACTACTCAGGCTTCAATAAATGTTGATAGGTAGGAGTTGCAGATTAAAATGTTGATTTCTACCAAACCTTTATTTTGTTTTTATTTTTTTTAATTGTTCTTGGTTAGCGAGCTTTGATTCTTTATGGGTAGTCAGAGATTTTATTTTATTTTATTTTTTAAAGTTTCACATCTAGCTAGGAATGTTCTTGGGTCAAAATTTCAAATGGAGAACCGTATCAGGTCTACCACCCAATTCCCTCGTTTGACTCCGGTTGACCTTATGATTCTCATTCTTTGGTTTCCCGTGTTTCCCTTGAACCCGATCACCTATCTCTCATTTGACCTTGTTATGGTATTGATGTGACTTGTGATCATGACTACTAACAATCATACAAGATATATATGAATGTTGGAAGAAAATGACTTGTTTATTGTTAACTTGATGCGTGATATGTGTAGGTTTAGTTGCTGGCATTGGTGTTGCAATCATCGCTGCTACCATTGCGATTTTGCTCTACAGACGCCATAAACGCATCAAGGAAGCTCAAGATCGGCTAACCAAAGAGCGAGAGGACATCCTCAACGCCAGCGGAGGAGGAAAAGCTTCGAAAATCTTTACTGGGAAAGAAATAAAGAAAGCAACAAACAACTTCTCCAAAGACCGTCTCCTCGGCACTGGAGGCTACGGTGAGGTCTACAAGGGCATTCTTACTGATGGAACCATTGTCGCTGTCAAGTGTGCCAAGCTTGGGAACACTAAGGGGACCGATCAAGTCCTCAATGAGGTTCGGATTCTATGCCAAGTCAACCATAGAAGCCTTGTAGGTCTGCTCGGCTGTTGTGTTGAGCTGCAACAGCCGATAATGGTTTACGAGTACATTTCTAATGGAACCCTTCTCGAGCATTTACAAGGGCGGAAACTTGGTGGTCGTGGCCATCTTACTTGGACAAGGCGTCTGCAGATAGCTCATAACACTGCTGAGGGCCTTGCTTACCTGCATTCATCAGCGGTTCCTCCGATTTATCACCGTGATGTGAAATCCAGCAACATACTTCTTGATGACAAGTTGACTGCTAAGGTTGCAGATTTCGGGTTGTCTAGGTTGGCACATACTGATTTGAGCCACATATCTACTTGCGCGCAAGGGACACTCGGGTACCTGGATCCCGAGTATTACAAGAAATATCAGTTAACCGATAAGAGCGATGTTTACAGTTTTGGGGTTGTGTTGTTAGAACTCCTGACGTCTCAGAAAGCTATAGATTTTAGCAGAGCAGAAGATGATGTGAACCTTGCAGTTTACGTGCAGAGAATGATGGACGAAGAGAAACTAATGGATACGATCGATCCAATGTTGAGAGAGAATATAAGCGATTTGGAGGTAGATACAATGAAGGCATTGGCATTTTTAGCGGCGGGTTGCTTGGAGGATCGTAGACAGAACAGGCCTTCCATGAAAGAAGTAACTGAAGAAATTGAATACATTATCAGCATCGCGACATCAGAGACAGTGAAGAAGTAGTTTTTGAATATGGAGTTGCATCTTAAATCGACAGATTGCATTGTCAATGTATAATCTTTGTTCAAATGTCAAGTTTCGAGACTCTGTAAGTCTATATGTACGTATGTATTTTGCAGTTATGCAGAAATAAGACAGTTTAGTGTTTGCGAAAAATATGATTAACAATTTATCTCCATATTCTAATTGCTCGCAAGTGTACGAATCAAAAGATAGTATGACTAGCGAATATTGTTCCCACATAGACTGAATTAATCCAACAATTCTTACCAATTAAACTAAAACTAAGCCTTGAATTGAAAACTTCAATGAATGAGAATTGATTTGTGAATTAACTAAGAACAAAAAATTGAAGAAAAATAATAAAAGTTCACAGCAAAGCAAAGTTGAAAATCAAATAGGCGAAATACTAGCGCGTTTGATTTGTTACACTAAAAGTATTTCTACAAATTAATCTTCTATGGCATCTAGATGAATTGAATTCGTAAAAACCCATTAAGTTCCTGGAAATTGTTAAAAACATTACATAAATCCTAATTGCATGGCATCTACAATTAAACATTCATGGTATCAATTGCAAGAAGCAAAATTCAAGTAAAGTATGGCATCTACTCTTACTTGCATCAAGTTACTTAAAAATCGATGGTGATCGAACATCCAAATTCAAGCACACATAATTAAAGTGCAGCAAAAGATACCCAATAAGGAAGAAAACTCAAAATTAACATTAATCAAATAAATCAAATAATCATGGCTAGTCTACATCGTAGCCCTAGCAAAAAGAATTAGTTCCTCATAGTCATGAGTACAAGCCTAAGAGAAAACATAGAAGCAAATAATGATAGAACCAGAAAAATTGATGGAATGTCTCCTTAGGATTCTTCAACTTGCCTCTGATGTGGTGTCTGTGATTTTTCTGCTGTATTTCCTATTAAATAGGCACGGATTAGGTCTCCTTTTATTTCCCTAATCAACCGCCATAAGGCTAAATCAATGCGACTCAAAATAGGAAATACAATCCTTCTAACTTCAGGAATTTTAATCCAATCTCAACTAATCCAAGCATGGAGAGTTTAGGATCAACTAAAACTGAATCAAAGTGAATTTTAGGCCTTCATTAATCTTACAAAACATAACCAATTCGTCCATTCCCGAATAGGCAGCCCGTAATGGTATATTTTCAAAATCCCGAGCAGAAATTATAGGCTGACCTTTGGGTAGTAAAATGGTCATAACTCACTCTAGAAAACTCGAAATCGCGAACCATAAAATTCTACGGAAAGCTAACTTACGTACCTTTCCAACCATATAAAGCTCGAAACCCAATTATTTCTGAGATGATACAGTTTAATTCTTGAAATTGACCCATCAACAGATATTGTTTTCTTGGGCTTGATCGAAAATGTTCCAAACTGCTTCCATTTATCCTAGGAGAACTAAGACAAGAAACATAAAATGCAAGAGTTTATCTCAAAATAAAGCAATAAACATAGGCAATTATAATATTATCATTTAGTATCGAAAGGAGATCTTAAAAACCATATTCATGGAGCTTCTTGATATTCCTCTTAGTATGTTCCTCATTTACAAAGTAGACAACCAAAATTTCCGCTGACACTAGAATTCTGATTGATTGCACAAGACCGTGTCTTCTTCACCTCCGAGCCTTGTTTCTACTTTGTTTTCTCTCCACCAGCTCTCATGCTTGGGGTGCACAAATTTTCTCGGTGGCTCTAGACTCTAGAGGCAGCCAGAGTAGAGTGTTCTCCGGTTCAACAGCATAATGCCTTGATCAATGACGAATTCAGTCTGCGTCAAAAGTTTCGTAAGGACTCCTAGTAGTTCATTCAGCAGTCACCTTTTGAACGCCGCGTTATAAGCACACTATTAGACCTACAGCTCCTTTACTAAGCTATACCCAAGTCATCCCCAGCAACCTCGGTCTCATCAGTCCTGGTACCCTCCGGCAACTCAATGTTTAAACCAGACGATAGAACATATATAATTACGGTAAGCGATAAAGATATTGGAGGTAAACAAGAGCAGATATCTTTCTCCTGAATCGGAAGTGTAAAACCAAAAGGACAATTTCCAAAACAACGATCCTTGAACTCACTTGGAGTTGCCATATGTACGAATGTCGTATGGAAAACACGTACATCCATATAAGAATAACACGATGACATATATAAACTTGAAAGCAAGTAAGCAACATTATACTATTCTGATTATTCAAAGCTATCAAGTAGAAACTTATCAAAACAACTAGAAATACTTTCAGAACGAACACATTCTGCAAGATGCATAACACTGAAATAACATTGAACTAGAGCAATAACAAGTATTGGGCGGTGCTTTGCATATTTAGTGAATGTAGTTGACAGCCTACAGGTTAAACCAAAGTTCTGGTTCACCATTAAAAGGCCGGCAACAGAGTGCTGCTGTTGGTGGTATACTGACCATTCACACAAAAACAAACAGCATTGAGCTGATATGTGACTGGCTAATTGACCACCATAACTAAACAAAACAAGCATGATCTTTACACCGTACAAAACCCGATAAATGGACCGGACATTACAACTAAACATCAAACAACAAAGTATTCGGCAGTATTTTATACTCACTATAAAATCATACAATGTGACGTATGCTATACACTGTTAAATTTGGCTCATCTTTTGGTATTGCATTGGACTTTGGAGCATGCTTTTTATTTTTTTAAGTATTAAGCGAGTTAAACGGTTGCCTAGGACCTCCAAAATTTAAGGCCTTATATATATATATATATATATCAATTTTTCTATTGTCAGTTCGTCTTGATATATTTAAAAATGTAGACAATTAAATTTACATACTTTGACTCAAAGTGTATGTACTTATCAAAACTTCTCTATAATCTATGGTTCACATTCTTCGTTTTAATATATTTTATATCAGCACGAATTGATAGTAGAAAAAATGTCTATAAATATATTACTTATAGATAATCTTAAATTAAAAGGCCTCCTAATATCTAGCCATGAACATATATTATCTCCTAAAGATAAGGATATAAATTCTTTTTTAACATATATTAACATCTTTTATTTAACAACTTCTAAACATTATTTTCTATTAATTTTCTACTCATTGTTTATCTGTAACTCTGTTTTTTCCCTAACTTAATTCCAAGTTGTTTCAATCACTTTCTTCTAAATTGAATCTTGATATTTTGAGTTCTTTGAAGGAAATTTTCTTAGAAGAACTTTACACTTTGATGATTTCCCTTCTATTGTTACATAATTTTCTAATTTTGTTAATTGTTGTTCTATTTTTATTTGATATTGTTACTCTTTAATTTTATTCATTATTGTAGTTATTTGATTGCATGCTAGTGATTTCATTATAGGATTATACTACTATCAAAATATGTCAGGTAAAAAATTTGAGTCTGGATATGAAAAACTTAAGAAAAAAAGAAGAATAGAAAAACTAGTTCAATCTCGAAAAGGAGCTCTTGATGATTGCAGAATTCGATTCGACGATACAAGAACATATTCAACGTATTCAAAATGGTGAAATTCATAATCATTACCTTGGGTATAATATACAAAATGAATTGATATAAATGTTATCAACTAAAATAATTAGGAATTCAATTATTAAAAAAATTAAAGAGGCAAAATATTTTTCAATTCTACTTGATTGTCCACATAATGCGAGTCATCAAGAACAAATGTCTCTTAATGTTAAGATGTGTAGATGTTTCAGCAAATCCAACAAAAATAGAAGAATATTTTTAAGGATTTTTATAAGTATGGAAAAGGGCTTTTTAATGAAAAATCTTGATATTTGATTTTAGTGATGTTAGACGACAGGACATGTACCCATTTTTTAGATTTTGAACGTGGGCCTCTGCAAAGTCAAGACCTGCTTTGGCTACATGTCTAGCAGCATATGAGCTGAAAAACATTTGAGTTTTTATTAGGTATAACTATTTGGTATGACATATTATTTGCTGTTAACACTGTTAGTAAGAACTTACAAAATGAAGATATGCAAATTGATGTTGCAATAACTCAACTTCAAAGTCTTATTTCTTTTTTAAACAATTATAGAGAAACTGGATTCAAATCTGCTATGATTTCAGCTAGAAAGATTGCAAATGAAAAGGACATAGAACCAATTTTTCGAGAAAAACGTGTGTAATTTGTAGAAAAACTCATTTTGATGGAAGTGTTAATCAAGAGAAACTTTTATCTGCCGAAGATTCTTTTAAAATTGATTATTATATATATATAGACTATAGTAGATCAAGCTGTTTCTTTCAAGAATAGGAAAATATCTGTGGATTTTTATTTACTTTTAAAAAGCTAAAGTCATCGAATGATGATAGTTTGAAAAAATATTTTCTTAGTCTTGAAAATGTATTAAAACATGATGCATTTTCTGATATCGATGGTTTAGATTTGTTTTCAGAATTAAAAGTTTTAAAGAAAGTTTTGCAAAGTGATGTGAATACTCCACTTAACGTACTTAATTATATTAAGAAAGTAGATTATTTTCCAAACGCATGTATTGCTTTATTGACAATGATTCAACTGAAAGAAGTTTTTCAAAATTAAACTAATAAAATCGTACTTACGATCAACAATGTCCCAAGAAAGATTAAATGAATTAGTTTTATTATCGATCGAAAAAGTTAAAGTAGAAAAATTAGAATATAAAAAAATAATTAATATTTGTGCATCACAAAAAAGCAAGTAAAATCAATTTAAAGTAATTTTTTATTGTAAATTTTTCATGGCCGGAAATATAAAATAAGGCTTCATTCGAAGTTTTCACTTAGAGCCTACAATATTGTTGAGCCCGCTCTGGCATAGACTATGGTGTTTGATAACATTTCAAGAAAGTGTTTTAGGTCATTTTTGGGTTCTCCCAAATAAGAAAATGAGAAACTACATTTTGTAGCTTTGAAAAAATTGCTTTGTACGGAAGCAATAATGAAAACAAATTATTTTCAAAGGGTTTTCTTAATATATTCGTAATATATGTGGCAACAGATTAAAAAAAGTAATAACGTGTTATGGTCATACAAAAATAAAACAAATTATTTATTTATTTTATAACATGTTTATGGTTACACAAAAATAAAACAAATTATTTATTTTCAAAACATTTTCAATATTTCTTTGAGTCCTTTTTAGTAATTTTGTATGGTCACAATACTTTTTTACTTACGGTTTACCAAACACTTATGCCCCGTTTGATTTTTTGTTTGAAGACTGAAAGTGCTGAATATTACTGAAGACTAAATAGTGACTGAAAACTGAAAACTCAAAAACAAATTTGTTTTTTTTTTTTTTTTTTTCACTGAAAAAATACAAGTAATAAGTTGTTTGTTTTTTTAAGTTATTTACTATTTGAAAATAAATACTTTTACATCTATACCATTCTAACTATTATTTGTTACATATTTACATTTTAATATATTAAGGACAACTCTAACATGTAAATTAATTGTAAAATAAATTTATTTAGTTATTAATAATATTTCGAATTTATATTCTTCTGGATTGGTTGGTTTGTGGACATGTTGGGTTTTTTTTTTTTTTTTTTTTTTTTTTTTGGTTCTAAATTGAATATCATTATCAATGAATAACAACATGATTAAAAACGTTACCCGTATAAAAATAAGCAAAATATTGCATCCAATGAAATTAAATACAATCAACATCATTCAAACGATATATATATATATATATATATATGAGAAATGCAAGATTTATTCAAAACCAAGACAATCAAATAAAATAACAACATAACAACTACCACTAGGCAAATTAAAACAAATATCATGTCAAATAAATATTAAACAAATATCAATTTTTATTTTTTTAATAACCAAATTCATTCAAGCAGCCAAAAGGCAAAGGACCAATGCCCGCAACAAGCCAACGCTAAACAAAGACCAGGGAGACAAAAACAAAAAAAAGAGACAAAGAAAACGAGAAGAAAAACAGGGGAAGCCCAAAAAGAGGAATCACATAATACATCAATTGATGGTTATATATATATATATATGACTTTATATTTATATATACACAATTAGGGCTTTAACAGAAGACACAATTGGAAATAGATTAAATTAATGAGGATAGTTTTGGAAGTAAAACTTTGTATTAAATTTTCATGGATTTGTGTTAAGTGAAAAGTGAAAAGTGAAAAAATTTCACTTTTCAAAACAAGTGGTTTTAGGTGCTCATCAAGTGATTTTAACACTTGAAAAATCAAACATCAAGTGATTTTAACACTTGAAAAATCAAACAAAATAACTGAATGGAACGCATTAAGACATATTAAGTGATTAAGTATCATTCAGTATTAAGTGAAAAAATCAAGCATGGCCTTAGTTAATTATTCTCACACCAAATCCAAAAACAATTCTTCTCATGAAAAACAATTCTCTGCACAACACAACAATCCCAAACTAAACCTAATTAAAGTAGCCTAATTTCAGGCATGGATTGATGACTTCATTTTGATCAAAAATCAAACAAGTGGATCAGAAAAAACACAGGTCACGTTACCCTTTCCCTATCCATGAATAAGTTTTGTGTGATTAAATTTAAAACTGTGATTAGCGAATTAGAAATCACCGTGACTCGTTCTCCAAACGAGATAAAAGTATGATTAGGTTCTTTAGAGTTAAAAGTTAAAACTCTGAACTCAGTTGGTGACAGATAAAATAAAAATATCGGAAGAAAATAGACAAAAATCAAAATTCAAAACCATGGACGTAGACTGCGATGCTGGATAGAGACCAAAAACATTTTACAATGTAAACATTGAACTCTTCTTCTGTATTCTTCGAAAAATGTTCCAAAAGTCAAACCACTTTAAATTCGGTCACCAACTCTTTGACAACATAGATATTTAATTGATCTGACAAAATCTTCCAAGCACGAGTGGACGACCACCAACCCAACTCAGCAAGATTTTTTCATATATTTTTATTTTTTAAAATATTATAATAATTCGATGTTTTATGAGGAGGGAGGAGAGATTCGAATCCATAACCTTATGATGTGGGTGTAAAGAGCTTTATCAATTGACTAGGGATGATCATTTTCCCCCGGGGCTCCAAATCCCTGCTCCCCCATCCCCATTTTGGAGAATTTTATTGGAAAAAATGGGGGGGATGGGGATGAAAATCATCCCCAAATTAAGATGGGGAGGGGGAGCCCTCCCCATTAGAGATACACGTTTGGGGAATGGGGATGGATATAGGTCTCCCCATCCCCATCCCCATCCCCAATACTTAGACCCTTCCCCCATCCTCCCCATTTCCCCATTTGGGGAAAATGAGGATAGGGAATTTTGGGGGGACCTATATCCATCCACATCCCCAATTCTCCATTTTCCCCATTTTTCCCCATTTTTTCCCGTTTCCCCGTTTCCCCGTTTCTCTGTTTCCCCCATTTCCCCATTTGAATAAAAATTACAAATTAAACTGAAAAATCAAACATTCCATTGCAAATATAAAATAAAATTCATTAGTGCATTACAAATACAAAATAAAGTGTTTTAAAATTTACAAGTTCATTACAATAACAACTAATTGTTGAGAAAATGAGAGCAACTTTAAGTTTTAGGTTTTAGTTCTTGAAGTTAAAATGAGTAAAATTGTATATATACTTAGGGTTAGGGAGTTAGGTTTTCAAAGAATAAAAAAAAATATAAAATATATATATTATAATTATATTTATATTATTATATATAATTGGGGGAAATGGGGAAACGGGGATGGGGGACCTCCCCCCCATCCCCATCCCCATCCCCATTTCAATTTGGGGATGATTTTCATCCCCCCCCCCCCCCCCCCATTTCCCCATTTTCCCCCCCAAAAAAAATCCCCAAATGGGGATGGGGATGGGGAAAATTGGGGCCCCGGGGGGAAATGTGCATCTCTACTCCCCATCCTCATTTCCCCATTTCCACCACAAATTCATGGAAATGTGGATGGGGATGGGGATGGGGATGGGGATAGGGGTAGGTGTCCCAATCCCCATTTCCCACAAATATTATATATAATATATTAATATATTTTTATTTTTATTTTTTCAATATTTTTATTCTGACTAACTATATATACATCTTTATTATGTAATTTTTGTATCGGATGTTATTTTGTATTTGAATTTAATGGATCGTGCATTTTTTTATTATGTAATTTTTATTGATATAAGGAAAATTGGGGAATGGGGAAACGGGAAACCCGGGGAAAATGGGTAAATGGGAAAACGGGGAAATGGGGATAGGGATGGGGGTGGGGGGACCTCCACCCAAAACTACTCCATCCACATTTTCCCTAAATGGGGGGTGGTTTGGCAAATGGGGATGAGAATGGGGATGGGGGGATCTATATCCATCCTCATTTCCTCATTGACCATCCCTACACTTAACCAATATCATCTTATCTCATATTGATTAGGCAAAGAGCCAAAGATAGACTACTATTACTTTTTTCATCGTGTTAGTTATATGAATTGCTAGATATCCTAATCATACATATATTATTTGATTTTGATAGATCTATTCAGTGTCATAAGGTATTATGATTTGAATTTGTAATTTAATGTGAACGTGGAGAAATTTATAACTAGATCATCTCAATTTCCGTCTCATCAATGAGAGGATTGTCAATAATATTACGAATTTGTATCAGAAAATTAAAATTCTAATAGGGGGGAATTGCACAAACATCCCCCGAGGTTTAATAAAATTACACGAATATGACAGTTTTAGCCATATTTGCACAAACTTCCCTCAACATTTGAAAATTGTTGTACAAACATCCCCTACCGTTAAATGAATCCGTTAGTCAATGGTCAAACATGTAAAAAGTGAGATAAAAAAATTTAAAAATCTTTTATAAAACATGAATGTATCTTAAATCTGAAACATAGAAAAAAAAAATTCATCTTAAAAAAAAATTAGTTTGTGCAATTTCCCATTGATTTTAAATAAATTTAAATTTTAAAATTTAATAAATTTATTTATTATTAAATTGTTTAAAAAAAAACTATTTTTTTTATTTGTTAGGATGAATTTTTTTTTCTAGGTTTCTGATTTAATATACATTAATGTTTTCTAAAATATTTTTTTAATATTTTTTTATCTTATTTTTTAGTTTATTTAAAATTAAAATAAAGGGTATTTTGGACTTTTTATTGTTTTGACCATTGACTAACGGTTCCATCTAACGGTAGGGGATGTTTGTGTAACAACATTCAAATGTTAAGGGAAGTTTATGTGTATATAGCCAAAACTACCATATTTATATAATTTTATCAAACGTCGAGGATGTTCGTGCAATTCCCCCTTCCGATAATACTAAAGTCTAGAACCTGTCATATATATCAACTTCGTCAACCTCTCACTCAACCTCTTTGATATGTGCCTATCGTTGCATGAGTAAATGACCTGTATGCATGCCCTGCAAGGTATGCAATTAGAATGGAGACCGAGTCAACTCAAGTTTAGTGGAGTAAATTAGTTGAGAACATTTTTACACACCCTACTTCAAGGGAGGTAACTATTACCTCTCCCAAATTGATGATATATGTCTAGGGAGATAATCATGTTTGGATAAATTTACCTCTACATGGACACATGTCATCCATTTGGGAGTGGGTAATGCTTACCCCTCTAAGGGGGTTGGTGTCTTCTTTTATATTTAACAGTTTTTTCCTGTTATCTAGAATGGTTGATTTGTTGTTATATTTTTTTTTTTAGCATTAGCGATGTATGGTTATAAATAGTCATGATTCATGAATTACTTGAATAAAAGGGTATCGAATTATCCAGCAAATACCTTCCCATCTTCTCAGTTCTACTCCTCTTTAATTACTACAAAATTAATCTATATCACTCTTGTCCACTTCCAAGTTCCATCAAATTGTCTCTCTCAAAATGAATCCACCGTTAAAGCTCCTCCTCCTCTTCATGGCTGCGACGGTGGCGCTGCTAACATTCACCGACCGTGCATCATCAGCCATCACCCGTTGCCCGAACTGCGGGTCCACACCGGTCCCCTATCCACTAAGCACAAGCCCCACGTGCGGTGACCAATCCTACAAAATCCGGTGTGACTCGACCAACGGGACACTCCAGTTCGACACACTCAACAACTCCTACCCGATCACGTCCATTAACCCATTAATCCAACAGCTGGTGATCAAGCCCTCACCTCTCATACCCAACACCTGCGTCTCATCCGATCTCGTCCACGAAGGTGTACAGACCGACAGAACCCGCCCTTTCAACATCACCAGCAGCAACACAATCCTGTTTATGAACTGCACCGACTTCATGCTCGGCACTCCGCTCAACTGCTCCTCCTCTAGTCCCTGCCACGTATACATCAACTCCACGCGTGGCGTCGCGCCTTGTGGGGATGCTTCGTCGTCGATATGTTGCTCGTTCAAGGCAGGTGGGACGACGACGTCGTATATGATAAGGGTTAGGGAGGGTGGGTGTAGGGCCTACACGAGCTTTGTGAACTTAGACTCGAATTTGGCGGTGGATCGGTGGCCCAACCCGGGTTTGGAGTTGAAGTGGACGTTGCCTAGAGAGCCTCAGTGTGTGTCACAGGCCGACTGTGATGGTAACTCAACTTGCGGGTCTGACCCGATCGTGGGTGGGTCGGCCCAGAGGTGCTTTTGTATGTCTGGTTTTGAGTGGGACCCAATTCAAGGCGTTTGTGCTGAAAGTGAGTTCTGTATTTCACTTTTTTGTCTTTTGACTTGGACAATTTTTCATGAATCCATTTTTGCTCAACCCCAAGGGGTAAGCATTACCCTCTTTCCAACACATGACATATGTCAAAGAAGGGGTATTTTTATCTAAACTCATGATAATTTTTAGACAAAAATACCTCTCTCTTGACACATATTAAGTATTAGGGAGGGGTTAAGCAAAATAATCTCATTTTTGTTATCTGAAAATATGTAGAATAGTTTTTGATTGGGTTTTCGTTTTTGTGATGAAGTTACATGTCAGAATCCTAGTGGCTGTGGTGATTCGATTGATAGGACTGCACTCATAGCAGGTAATACGCAGCATTTTGACTCTTCATATGCAAAAGGCAAATTACATAAACTTACCTTGATTATATACATAATAACACAGAACCCCATAAAAAAATCATAATAACATTCACTCCCCTTGACCTGTTGACTAACAGTTGATCACCGTTAGTCAATCATGGAAACTATGCAGTGTCAGTTTTGCCCTTGCATCTATATTTGAAATTTTTTAAATATATATTAAATGCCTTTTTTTTTTTTTTTGCCATAATTATATTAAAAAAAATTAAAAGAAATTGATCTGTCCATGGAGATCAGATATATGATATCCATGGAGAAATTTGGCTCTCCATCTATGAAGAACCGAATCTCCATTAATTGAGATTTACTTCACCATCTTTACCTAAAAAATTTCCACAAAAACATACCAAAAAATAAAATAAAAATTGATCCATATTTCTGTTTCACCTACAAAATTTATCCATATCAAAACTTCAATTTCAACCAAAATGATGATAGGAAATAATCATGAACAAAATACCACATTCAATAAAAAAAAAAATAATAATAAATTGCAAAGGAAGAAAAAAAAACCCAAATTTTCAACCTCAACCATTACCATTTTCAATCACTATTAAATTCATCATTTTAATCCAACAATTGATCTTCTTTCTCAAGGGCTGAATCTCGTTCACATCTCCTCCTCCACAAAAATCGATGATCTCCATTAATGGAGATCCAATGGAGCTTGCCAATCTTTAAGAAAAAAATTAAAAAATTATTGATTGTGTTTGTAAACAAGAATTTAACCAATTTCTCTCAACATTCTGTTAGCCTCTCTTCTCTCTCAATCTCGATCCTATCTTTTTCTCTTATCTATTCTTGCAATTCACGATTCACCTTCCAGAAACTCCATAGACCTGCAAAATCAAGCTTAAACACATCAGATTTTCAATTAAAAAATAGCTAGGGCATGACAGTAATGTTAGAGAAGAAGAAGATGGGTATTGAGGAAGAAGAAAAAGATTGCGGTGAGAAAAAGATGGTGATGAGATTGAGAAAAGGAGATGGGTTTGTGTGGGTTTCTGGCTTCTAGGCACTGGGCAGAGAAGACCATTGTTTTTTTTTTATTATTTTAATTTTTAATTAATAATAGGTATTGGGGCCGATATGGCGAGGTTTGATAGGAGAAGTTAGTACTAATTTTTTCATTTATTTTAGAATATTTTAAAAGACCAAATTACCCTTAATTAGTTATGTACTAATGTTGATCAACAGTTAGTCAACCATTAGTCAACAGGTCAATGGGTAGTGAATTTTATTATGATTTTTTTTCATGGGTTTATATTATTATACATATAATCAGGGTAAGTTTGTGTAATTAGCCCTATGCAAGATGCAGATTCTTTATTTATATCAATAATTAAAGTATATAAACCAGTCTTACACTCTTAATTCAATGGTTTCTTCTAATAAGTTTGTGTAATGTGCTGTGAAAAATTATGTTGATTTGTACCAAACCTTGACTTAATTATGATAACTATGGGATGTTTATGGGTCAAATGGGAACGGGAAAGGTTCCACGTCCCCACATCCAGGGTGGGAGCAGTTTGGGGGAGGTATTTCCACTTCCGCCCAATTCCCTCGTTTGACTCCGGTTGATTTCCCGATTCCCTCGTTCAAGCTAGGAATGTTGGAAGAAAATGACTCATTTATTGTAAACTTGATGCATGATATGTGTAGGTTTAGTTCCTGGCATTGGTGTTGCAATCATCGCTGCTACCGTTGCGATTTTGCTCTACAGACGCCATAAACGCATCAAGGAAGCTCAAGATCGGCTAACCAAAGAGCGAGAGGACATCCTCAACGCCAACGGAGGAGGAAAAGCTTCGAAAATCTTTACCGGAAAAGAGATAAAGAAAGCAACAAACAACTTCTCTAATGACCGTCTCCTCGGCACTGGAGGCTATGGTGAGGTCTACAAGGGCATTCTTACTGATGGAACCATTGTTGCCGTCAAGTGTGCCAAGCTTGGAAACACCAAGGGCACCGATCAAGTCCTCAACGAGGTCCGGATTCTATGCCAAGTCAATCATAGAAGCCTTGTAGGCCTGCTCGGCTGCTGTGTTGAGCTGCAACAGCCGATTATGGTTTACGAGTACATTTCTAATGGAACCCTTCTCGAGCATTTACAAGGGCGGAAACTTGGTGGTCGTGGCCATCTTACTTGGACAAGGCGTCTGCAGATAGCTCATGACACTGCTGAGGGCCTTGCTTACCTGCATTCATCAGCGGTTCCTCCGATTTATCACCGCGATGTGAAATCCAGCAACATACTTCTTGATGACAAGTTGACTGCTAAGGTTGCAGATTTCGGGCTGTCTAGGTTGGCACATACTGATTTGAGCCACATATCTACATGCGCACAAGGGACTCTCGGGTACCTGGATCCCGAGTATTACAAGAAATATCAGTTAACTGATAAGAGCGATGTTTACAGTTTTGGGGTTGTGTTGTTAGAACTCTTGACGTCTCAGAAAGCTATAGATTTTAACAGAGCAGCAGATGATGTGAACCTGGCAATTTACGTGCAGAGAATGATGGACGAAGAGAAACTACTGGATACGATTGATCCAATGTTGAGAGAAAATATAAGCAATTTTGAGGTAGACACCATGAAGGCATTGGCATTTCTGGCAGCGGGTTGCTTGGAGGATTGTAGACAGAACAGACCTTCCATGAAAGAAGTAACTGAAGAAATTGAATACATTATCAGCATCGCAACAGCAGAGACAGTGAAGAAGTAGTTTTTGAATATGGAGTTGCATCTTAAATCAACAGATTGTATTGTCAATGTATAATCTTTGTTCATATGTCCAGTTTCGAGACTCTGTAACTATATGTATGCCTGTATTTTACAGTTTTGCAGAAATAAGACAGTTTATAGTGTCGAAAATGAGATTGTAAAAACCATATCATGGAGCTTCTTGATATTCCTCTTAGTATGTTCCTCATTTACAAAGTTGGACAACGAAAATTTCAGCTGACACCAGTATTCTGATCGATTGCAACATAGGCATGACTAATAGTTCAAGTCATTTGGCAATCCGAGACTGCGTCTTCTTCACCTTCGTGCCTTGTTTCGAATCTGTTTTCTCTCCACCAGCTCTCATGCTTTGGGTGCACAAGTTTTCTTTGTGGCTCTAGAGGCAGCCAGAGTAGAGTGTTCCTCGGTTCATCGGCTTAATCATTGAAGAATTCAGTAAGGACTCATTTTAGTAGTTCAGCAGTAGTCACCTTTCAAACCATGCGTTATGCATACCATTAGACCAGCAGCACATTTACTAAGCTATACCCAAGTCATCCCCAGCAACTAGACGATAGAACATATACAATTACAGGAAGCGATAAAGATAATGAAGGAGAACAAGAGAAGTTTGCTTGACACTATATCTTTCTCCTGAATCGGAAGCCTAAAACCAAAAGGACAATTTCCAAACTAACAGTCGAACTCAAGATGCAGTCATCAACAAAATGACTCACTTGGAGTTGCCATATGTACGAATGTCGTATGTAAAACACATCCATATAAGAATAACACGATGACATATATAAACTTAAAAGCAACATTATACTATTCTGATTATTCAAACCAATCAAGTAGAAACTTATCAAACCAACTAGAAATACTTTCAGAACACATTCTGCAAGATGCATAACATTGAACTAGAACAATAACAAGTATTGGGTGGTGCATTGCATATTTAGTGAATGTAGTTGACAGCCTAAAAGTGAAACCAAAGTTCTAGTTCACCATTAAAAGGCCAGCAACAGAGTGCTGCTGTTGGTGGTATACTGACCATTCACACAAAAACAAACAGCATTGAGCTGATATGTGACTGGCTAATTGACCACCATAACTAAACAAAACAAGCAATGGTCTTTACACCGTATAAAACCCGATAAATGAACCAGACATTACAACTAAACATCAAACAACACAGTATTCGGCAGTATTTTATACTCACTATAAATTCACTCAATGTGGGGTGTCTATGCAATCCAATGCAATCCAAAACCTTATTAAGTTATACAATGGAGAGGTTCATCGAACATACTGGACTAGGATCTACGAAAATCAAATGCTATACCCTCTGCATGCAACGTTCGTTGCACCGAATAAAATTTCATAAATGGACCGGACAGTATTACTAAACATTAAACAACAAAGTATAAAATCACAGAGTGTGGGGGTGTTTACACAATCCAAAACCGTATTAAGTTATACAACGGAGAGGTGTTCTTCACTTACTGGACTAGAAACTACAAAAATCAAATGATATACCCTCTACATTCTAAAATCTACCTTCTACAATCTACAATCTAGATTCTAGAATCTGAAATCTACCTCAAACAAGTAAATATATAGTACATTACATGCATTTAAATATGTAGTTGATGACCCAGAAGTGAAAACCATAGTTGTGGCATCACCTTTAAAGGACCTTCAACAAAAAAACGTTGCTTTGGGTGAGCGTACTGACCATTCACACAAATAAAAAAACCACCCTTTTGTGGGGGTCCGATATGTGATTGGCGAATTAGCCACCATTGACGATTAAACAAAACAAAAAAAAAAAAAAAAAAAAAAAAACCTCATGTAACTCTATATCAAATTAAACAGTAATAGAGAGAAACTGAGGAGCATACGTCAATAGATTCCTACAATCTACAAAGTAATTCGATGGGTTCCGGGTGGGTCCACCTCCGTCGATGGCCATCGGATGTGGGTTTTCGAATGTGGCAGTGATGGTGGTGCCGGCAGCGGCTGTGCTGTGTTTCACAGTTGAAACTTGAAATGATTTGGGAGAGGTGGGATTATGGCTTACTCAATATACGACGTCGGTTTAGATTTCCATTTGTACAGCGCCGTTTCAACCTTTTTTTTTTTTTTTTTTTTTAAGGGGTTTTATCACTAAAGTCTCTACGTTTTCATGAATTGTCATATTTTTAAACGTCTTTGCTATATTAGTCACTTTAGTCTCTTGTTTTTTCAAAATACATCACTTTTAATCCATTTGACCAAAAAATTAATGGTCAACTATAACAAAATGTGTAAAAATACACTTTTACCCTTTATTGTTATTTTTTAATTTTTTCTTTTAGTTCCTCTAGTTTCAATAATAGCTGGTTAACTCCTGAAACCAAAAAATTAAAATGCCTCCAATAGGAATCGAATCTTCAACCTTAAGGTTAAAATCCATAAGCTTTAGCTAGCTGAGCTACTCTAGCTTATTGTTAAAGGTTTGTTGATTTAAATGTATATATAGTTATATAATTTGTTTAAACTAATTTAAATCTGTTTATATAATTTAAAATAAACTCATATTTAATAATAATAATATATAAAAACATATTTATGAAAATGAAAAAGAAAATAAAAAAAAATAAAATGAAACCCAGAAAATCCAGAAAATCAAAGTTCGTAAACTTTTTTCTTTCTTTCTTTTTTTGGAATTTTTTTCCTTTTCAATATTTCAATTTGATAAAAAAAAAAACCTAGAAAATCAAATCCCATAAATTGAAAAGGGAAAAAAATAAAAAATAAAATAATAATAATAAAAATAAACTCATATTTATATAATTTAAAATAACCTCATGATAATAGTAATAATAATAATATATAAAAACATATTTATGAAATTGAAAAAGAAAATAACAAAACAAAATGAAACCCATAAAATCTAGAAAATCAAAGCCCGTAATTTTTTTTTTTTTTTGGTTTTTTTCTTTTCAAAAAATATATTATTTCAATTTGATAAAAAAAAAAAAAAAAAAACCTAGAAAATCAAATCCCATAAATTGAAAATTTCCTTTTGTTTGCTAGGTTTTGGAATTGGTTGAAGATGATAATGGTTGGTGTTTGGTTATTTCTGGGTTTGGTGTTGCTGATGAATGATGATGATGGTTGAAGAAAGGGGAATTTCTAGGTTTAGAATTTGTTGTTTCTAGAAATCTAGGTTTAATTTCATTGGTTGTTTGATTTATTGATGAGAGCCTGGTGGATTTTGATTGAAGATGAAAAAAAGTTTGGATCTGGATTGGTGAAGATCGATTGATTTTGAGCTGTGAAGATCGATTGGTTTGGTGTGGACTTTGATCGAAGATGATGTTTGATTGAAGATGAAGAAGAAGTTTGTACCTTGTTGATTTTTTTTTTCTGCGTTTTTTGAAGTAGCAGATGAAGAAGAAGAGATGAGTGAAATGCCTGTTAGGTTTAGTTTATATTTTTAATTATTTATTTTATTTAATTATTTATTATTTAATTTAATTATAGAGGGTCATTTTAGTCTTTCAATTCATTTCAACAGTTATAAGGGGCAATATGGTCATTTGACTCTCTGACCCTGTCAGATTCCACTTTTCTAATGGAAATTTTAACAGAAAGACTTAACGGGATAATACTGAGAACCGAGGGATCAATTTGTGTAATAGGTCAAACTAGAGGGACTAAAATGGATTTCACCCTAAAATCAATTTTTAAAAATTTAAAAATCCAATCAAATCCAATAATAATAATAATAATAATTTAAAAATTGGATTTGTTTGTGATCCACCTCTTGTATCATTCGTCATATCTCTATCCTCTCTCTCATCTTCAACCCATAACCTAGAATGAACACTAAGCCACCATCATCGTCGCTATTCTCAGTTCTCCAACCACCTCGTTGCCACCACTCTTAGATCTCTAGAAATCTCTCTCTCTCTCTCACTTCTTCAATCATCTTAAACAACATAAGAAAAAAAAATCAAACAAAATACATTTTGTTATTTACGAAAATCCATCATCTTCAAATATCGTTCAACACCATTGCAGCCATCATATTCAAACTTCGTCATCTTCAAACATCATTCAATAAACAAATCTAGATCGAAACCAAACTTAGATCTCTAAGACCATCAACGCCGCGCGCCGCTATCCAGCACCATCACCATTACCACGCGAACCCAAAAACACCATAACCACAGCCAAGTGAACCCAGAAACACCCCAGAATCCAAAAACCCCATCTCCGTTGCCCAGATCAAAGCCAACCATCACCCTAAATCAAAGAACTATAGCCACCACCACATAACAACCCATACCTAAATCGAAATAAAGTATAACCACCACACTAAATCAAAGCAACCACAACCACCGCCCCCAATCGGCCAATCCAAAACTCTAAATCAAAATCAACCAAAATCTAATTGGATTTGAAATGAGAGAGTGAGAGTGTGGAACACAATCTGGTGGTGGCGAGTTGAATGTATGGGTTTGGTGAAGAGATTCGAGGAGAGAGGAGAAAAGTTAGAGGGTGGCGATGGTGGTTAGAGGGCAGTTACGAGTTTGGTTAGGCTTTGTGTTTGAGTTATGGTGTATTAGAGGTTGAAGAAGATGGTGGAAGATATTTTTTGATGGGTTTGGATCTGATGAGATAGAGAATAAGATTATTATTATTATTATTAAACAATAAGATTATTATTTTTAAAATTTATTTATTGTTTAATTTTTTTAATTAAATAATTTAATATTATTTTTTATTAAATAAATTATTATTAATTTGTATTTATACCATTATACCCTCACGTTTCTGATGGAAATCTAGCGGAATTGGACGGTAGGGACTTAACCAACCATAAACTTAAACTATGAGGACCTGGCGACCTGCATGGTCAATACCAAAACTAGGAGAACCAGAACGCATAATATGATAAATTAGAGGGACTAAAAACATATTTATCCAAAATAAAAATATCAGAAGAAAATTGACAAAATTAAAATTCAAAAATCAAAACCATGGACAAAGACTACGTTACTGGGAGAAAAACCTGTATGGGACGGTCTCATTAACGTGGCCATGAGACCGTTCAATGAATGTGTGCCACATATATACTGGGGAATAAAAATATATTTTAAAGTCTCATGTGACACATATTCATTGGATGGTCTCATTGCCATGTCAATGAGACTGTCCCATTCAGGTTTTTCTCTGTTGCTACTTGCTAGATTGGGACGAAAAACATTTTATAATATATGTAAACATTGAACCATAAGAGCAACGCCAACCATACTTCAAACCAACACCAAACTCTATTTAAAGTTTAAAACCACTCCAACGATGCTCTTATCTTACCGCAAAATTCAATTTTCAATAAAAGTTTTGTGTTATTGAACAGTGATGCACCATATTTGATGCATACTGTTCATAAACACAACTTTTAAAAAAAAAAAAAAAAAAAACCGTCACATTATCCTTTATTTATTTATTTTTTAAAAAAAATCTAATTTAACACCTTTATGCTTTATATTTAATTAAAATAATATATATTCCCAGCAAACCTATCATTGAAAAGATTTCGTTAAGATTTTTAAAATGATCAATATTGATATATATATTCAATTTATTTAATTTACTTATTAATTATATATTAAAATAATGTTAAACTTTTATAATAATTTAAATATTTATTTGGAGAATATTATTTAAAGATGTTATTTTAGTGTAAAATTTGGTGTTGAACATTGGAGTGGAAAAAAAATATTGTAGAAGCATATTCTCAGAAGATTCTCATTCAACTCCAGATTAGAGTAGAGTTTGGTGCATTACATTGGAGTTGCTTTAAAAATCTTCTAAAAATGTTCCAAAAGTCTAACCACTTTAAATTCAGTCACCAACTCTTTGACAATATAAAAATATAATTGATCTGTTAAAATCTTCGATGCAACGTGTGTATTGTTAAATGGTATGTCCAATGCTCCAACCATGACCACCACCGCAATTCAGCAAGATTTTCTCATACCTTTTTTTATTTGAAATATTATAATATTACGGGGTTTTATGGGGAGAGATGAGAGACTTGAACCCATAATTTTATGGTGTAGGTGTAAGGAGCTTTACCACTATACCAACATCATCTTGTCTCATATTGATACAGTAAAGATAGACTATTATTACTTTTTTTTCATCGTGCTAATGATATGAATTGTTAGATATCCGAATCACACATGTATTATTCGATTTTGATAGATCTCAATAAATCCTGACTCGATCATTCAGTGTCATAAGATATTATGATTTGAATTTGTAATTTAATGTGAACGTAGATAAATTTATAACTAGATCATCTCAATTTCTGTCTCATTCATCAATGCGAAGATTGTCAATAATTACGAATTCGTATCGGAAAATTAAAATTCCAATAATACTAAAGTCTAAAACCTGTATATCAACTTCGTCAACCTCTCAACCTCTTTGATATGTGCCTATCGTTGCATGCGTAAGTTACATGTATGCATGCCTTGGCAAGCCATGCAATGAGAACTGAGAAGGGAGACTGAGTCAAGTCAAGTTAGTGGAGTAAATTAGTTGGTGTCTTCTTTGATATTTAGCTGTTTTTCCTGTTATCTAGAATTGTTAGTGATGTATGGTTATAAATAGTCATGAACTACTTGAATAAAAGGGTATCGAATTATCCAGCAAATATCTTCTCAGTTCTACTCCTCTTTACTACAACATTAATCTATATCACTCTTGTCCACTTCCAAGTTCCATCAACTTTGTCTCTCTCAAAATGAATCCACCGTTAAAGCTCCTCCTCTTCATGGCGGCGACGGTGGCGCTGCTAACATTCACCAACAGTGCATCATCCGCCGTCAGCAGTTGCCCGAACTGCGGGTCCACACCCGTCCCCTACCCACTAAGCACAAGCCGCACGTGCGGTGACCAATCCTACAAAATCCGGTGTGACTCGACCAGTTCGACACTCCAGTTCGACACACTCAACAACTCCTACCCGATCACGTCCATTAACTCATCAATCCGACAGCTTGTGATCAAGCCCTCACCTCTCTTACCCAACACGTGCGTCACATCCGATCTCGTCCACGAAGGTGTACAGCTCGACGAAAGCCTCCCTTTCAACATCACCAGCGGCAACACAATCATATTTATGAACTGCACCAGCTTCATGCTCGGCACTCCGATCAACTGCTCCTCCTCCAGTCTCTGCCACGTGTACATCAACTCCTCCACGCACGGTGCCGCGCCTTGTGGTGATGCTTCGTCGTCGATATGTTGCACGTTCATGGCAGGTGGGACGACGACGTCGTATAAGATAAGGGTTTTGGAGGGTGGGTGTAGGGCGTACACGAGCTTCGTGAACTTGGACTCGGATTTAGCGGTGGATCGGTGGCCCGAGCCGGGTATGGAGATCAAGTGGGTATCGCCTAGAGAGCCTCCGTGTGCGTCACAGGCTGACTGCAATGGTAACTCAACTTGCGGGTCTGACCCGATCGTGGGTGGGTCGGCCCGGAGGTGCTTTTGTATGTCTGGTTTTGAGTGGGACCCAATTCAAGGAGTTTGTGGTGAAAGTGAGTTCTGTATTTGACTCTTTGCTCTTTTGACTTGGACAATTTTTCGTTGTCTGAAAATACGTAGAATGGTTTTTGATTGGATTTTCGATTTTGTGTGTAGATGTCGCGTGTCAGGATCCTAGTGGCTGTGGTGCTTCGACCGATAGGACTGCACTCATAGCAAGTAATACCCAGCGTTTTGACTCTTCATATGCAACATGCAGATTCTTTATTTTAAATCAATAATTAAAGTAAATAAACCAGTTTTAAACTCTTAGGCCATGTTTGGTTCAGTGAAAATGAAATGGAAAAAAAACCATTCTGAATATTTGATTTATTAAAAAGTAATAAAATGGGGATTTCATTGGAATATTGATTCCACCATTTTGGTAGAATGAGTTTTCCATCCAAAAACCAATAAAAAACCATTTCCATTCCAAACTAAAATTGGCATTCCATAAATACCCTTTTATACCCCGACTCTATTATAAAAATACCATCCTTTCCAATATATATATTTTATATAATAATATTATATTATTATATTATTATAATATATATAATGATATATATATGTATTATATATTATATATTATATAATAATATATACTTTTATATTTTATTATTATTATCCAAAAATATATATAATAATATATAATAATATTATTAATTACTAATATATACTATATATTATAAGTTATATTATATATAAATATGGGGTGGGATCAGGGGATACAAATTTTGACATAAGATTTGACACAATTTTTCAACCATTTGATCCATGAGATTTTGATGACTTAGATTTAATAAATTGATTTCTTTTTTATTCCCTTGAACTCAACTAGGTGGTGATTTTTTTTCTCTCATGCTTTGACTTCTTTACATATGCAACTTGAAAGTTATATATATCCTGATTCATGATAGAGAAGAGAAACTCTTCCCTAGGGAGAGGAAAAAAAAAAGCAAGAGAGAGGAAGATGAAATATTAATTAGATTTTAATTAGAAAAGTGAATGTATGAGAGAGGAGAGAGGAGGGAGGAGAGAGAAAAGAAAATAAATTAATAATAGATAAATAACTAGTAAGAAGGGAATAAATAAGAAATCAATTTATTATATCTAAGTCATCCAAATCTTATGGATCTAATAGTTGAAAAATCGCATTAAATCTTATGTCAAAACTTGTTATTAAAAATGTTTTGTAATGAGGAGTATTTTGGTTAAAATAAAGTTAACTCTATTCCATTCAGTTGTTAACCAAATTAAATAATATTGATTCACAGACTAATTGTAAAGTTCCAACCAAACAAAAAAAAAAAAAATTAGTTTACCTTTCCCTTTCATTCCTTTTCCCATTCTCTCCACAATGGTAACCAAACTGTCACCTTAATTCAATGGTTTCTTCTAATAATTATCTAATAATGTGCTGTGTGCCTACCCAATTAAACATCACTTCGATTTTTTTTTTATTATAAAAAATTATGTTGATTTCTATCAAACCTTGATTAATTTATTTTTTTAAGTTGTACTTCTAGCTTGGGATATTCTTGGGTCAAATGGGAACGGGAAAGGTTCCACGTCCCCACATCCGGGGTGGGAGCAGTTTGGGGGAGGTATTTCCACTTCCACCCAATTCACTCGTTTGACTCCGGCTGATTTCCCGATTCCCATTTCATCGTTTCCCCTGAACTCGATCATTACTACTAACAATCATACAAGATATATATATATATATATATATATGAATGTTGGAAGAAAATGCTCATTTATTGTTAACTTGATGCATGATACGTGTAGGTTTAATTGCTGGCATTGGTGTTGCAATCATCGCTGCTACCATTGCGATTTTGCTCTATAAACGCCATAAACGCATCAAGGAAGCTCAAGATCGGCTAACCAAAGAGCGAGAGGGCATCCTCAACGCCAGCAGAGGAGGCAAAGCTTCGAAAATCTTTCCCGGGAAAGAGATAAAGAATGCTACAAACAACTTCTCTAGAGACCGTCTCCTCGGCACTGGAGGCTATGGTGAGGTCTACAAGGGCATTCTTGCTGATGGGACCATTGTCGATGTTAAGTGTGCCAAGCTTGGAAGCACCAAGGGGACCGATCAAGTCCTCAACGAGGTCCGGATTCTATGCCAAGTCAACCATAGAAGCCTTGTGTTGGGAAATAGACTGCCTAATACAAGGCCAAGTGCACAGCGGATATTGTTAGGATTAAACTTTCCCTCAGCGTCAAATTAAAAATAAAATACACAAATAAATAACACAGATGAACACCGATATTTTACGTAGAAACCCTCAAAGTAGAGGGAGAAAACCACGGGACAAACTCCGAGAAAACTTCCACTATGTAAAATAATGGGATACAAAAGTCTCTCAAGTTTGACAAGAAACTTGAGGTATTACAATCTTTTGGTGAAAAATTACAGTGGGTAATTTTCCCAAGAACACTCACTCTTTTCTTCTCTCTTTTCTCTCAAGAGAGGATTTCTCACAAATGTGTTTCTCTCAACTCACTTGCTTAACACTTGTTGCTAGTGTTGGTGTAATTTTTCTTCAAGCCAAGCACCTCAATTTATAGTGCAAGGATTGGCTCAATTTCTTCATGTGCACCGAACAAGTTGATGGGTGATGATCACAATATTCACTTTGTCAAAGATATTGCATGATTCATGGATCATGTCTCTTGACTTTGTCTTCACTTTGTCAAGGATATTGCATGATTCATGGATCATGTCTCTTGACTTTGTCTTCACTTTGTCAAGGATATTGCATGATTCATGGATCATGTCTCTTGACTTTGTGAATCTTGTCTTCATGTGGGCTCCCCACATTTATTACCACCCAACCAAACAAGGAGGGATAATTCAACAAATCTCCCCCTCCCGACTTGGGTGGAGGGGGTCCATCATTCCTGCTGAGCTTTTGCAGCTTTCGTGCTTATGCTTGGGTAAGGTCTTTGTCATCATATCTGATCCGTTATCATCAGTGTGGATTTTCTCAAGCCAGAGTTGTCTGTTCTCCAATACTTCTCTTATCCAATGATATCTGACATCAATGTGCTTTGACCTCGAGTGGAAGCTCGAATTTTTGCAAAGATGAATAACACTTTGACTGTCACAATGAAGAACATATTTCTCTTGTTCTTGCCCCAATTCTTGTAAGAATCTTTTCATCCACAACATTTCCTTGCACGCTTCTGTAGCTGCAATAAATTCTGCCTCTGTAGTAGACAATGCAACACATTTCTGCAATCTCGATTGCCATGAGACTGCTCCCCCTGCAAAAGTGATCAAGTACCCTGACGTGGACTTTCTAGAGTTGATATCTCCTGCCATGTCTGCATCTGTGTAGCCTACTAACATAGGCTTTTCGTTTCCAAAACATAAACTCATTTTGGTCGTACCTTTGAGATATTTGAGGATCCATTTCACTGCATTCCAGTGTTCTTTACCTGGATTAGCCAAGAATCTGCTAACAACACCAACTGCATGTGTGATGTCGGGCCTTGTACACACCATGGCGTACATAAGACTTCCGACTGCTGATGCGTAAGGCACCTTGCTCATTTCCTCCTTCTCTTTCTCAGTTGTAGGACTTTGCTTAGAACTAAGCTTGAAGTGATTGGCTAGTGGAGTACTAGCTGATTTTACTTGGCTCATGTTGAATCGTTTGAGAACTTTCTCAATGTACCTTTCCTGTGATAACCAAATCTTGTTATTCTTTCTATCACGAGAGATGTTCATACCAAGTATCTGCTTAGCTGATCCTAAGTCTTTCATGGCGAATGACTTGCTTAACTCCTTCTTCAAATTGTTGATTTTACTTTTGTCATGTCCGACAATCAACATATCGTCGACGTAGAGAAGAAGAATGATGAAGTCTTCATCTGAAAATTTCTTCATGAACACACAGTGGTCTGAAGTTGTTCTCTGGTACCCCTGCTCAATCATAGAGGAGTCAAACTTCTTGTACCATTGTCGCGGTGCTTGTTTTAGCCCGTACAAGCTCTTCTTTAGCCTACACACCAAACCTTCATTTCCATTGTCTTCAAAACCTTCCGGTTGTTCCATATAGATTTCTTCCTCCAAGTCACCATGAAGAAAAACTGTCTTCACATCTAGTTGCTCAATCTCTAGGTTTAAACTGGCCGCCAAACCGAGTACCACTCGGATGGATGACATCTTCACCACCGGTGAGAAAATTTCTTCAAAATCGATCCCCTTTTTCTGCCCAAAACCTTTCACAACCAGCCTCGCCTTATACCTCGGTTGTGATTTGTTTTCCTCAGTTTTTAACCTGTACACCCATTTATTTTTCAGTGCTCGCCTACCCTTTGGTAATGCCACCAAATCATAGGTGTGGTTCTCATGTAAGGATTTAATCTCTTCTTGCATGGCTTTTAACCACTCCTTCTTGTGGTCGTGTTCCATGGCTTCTTCATAGCACTCTGGTTCTCCCCCATCAGTCAGAACTACATACTCGTGTGGAGTATACCTTGTTGAAGGTCTGTGTTCTCTGGTTGATCTTCTCAATTGAGGCTCGACTGTTGGCTCTGGTGGGACTTGTACTTCATGCTCCGCACCATTGTTGTTATCTTGGATTTCTCCATCATCATTTGTAGCCTGTTGAGGGACTGGATCCAAGTTGACTGGATACTCATTGATGGGTTCTTTCTTATGCTTGTTGATGTCTTCAATGGTTTGATCTTCAAAGAAGACTACATCCCTGCTCCTGATGATTTTCTTGTCAACCGGGTCCCACAGTCTGTATCCAAACTCTTCATTTCCGTATCCGAGGAAGATGCATTCTTTTGCTTTGCTATCCAGTTTGGATCTCTCATCTCTAGGAATGTGTACAAATGCCTTGCACCCGAACACCTTCAAATATCCATATGAGACGTTTTTCCCGCTCCAGTGTTTGTTTGGAACCTCCCCATTCAACGGAACTGATGGAGACATGTTGATCAAGTGGACTGCAGTTTGCATTGCTTCACCCCAAAAGGTTTTGGGTAACTTGGCATGAGACAACATACATCTAATTCTTTCGATGATGGTTCTATTCATCCTCTCTGCTACACCATTGTGTTGAGGAGTCTTTGGAACAGTTCTTTCATGTCTGATGCCATGGCTTCTACAGTAATGACTGAAAGGGCCACGAAACTCACCACCATTATCGCTGCGAATGCATTTCAAGGTCTTTCCTGTTTCTCTTTCCACGGTGACATGGAACTCCTTGAACATATCTAGCACTTGATCTTTGGTCTTAAGTGCATATGCCCACACTTTACGAGAATGATCGTCAATAAAGGTGACAAAGAAACGTGCACCGCCATGTGATTTGGTTGGCATGGGACCACATACATCGGAATGTACAATATCTAAAACATTAGACTTCCTGTGTGTAGAGTTCTTTTGAAAGGAAACTCTATGTTGCTTTCCAGCTAAACAGTCAACACAACTTTTTAGAGACGTTCCTTTTACCCCGGTTAGTACCTCTCGTCTGGCTAGGGTTTGAAGTCCCTTCTCACTCATATGACCAAGCCTTTTATGCCATAACTCAATGGAAGAGTTATTACTGAGAGTATTCACATCTTTTCCTCTTATTTTTGCTTGTGTCAAGTAGAGAGTGCTTTCTTTCTTGCCTCTAGCAAAAACTAAAGACCCTTTGCTAAGTTTCCACTTTCCACCGTAGAACTCATTCTTGTAGCCTTCGTTATCGAGAACACCGGTGGAGATCAGATTTAAACGCATGTCTGGAACATGCCTTACATCTTTGAGCACCAATTGACAGTTTGTGCTGGTCTCAAGACAAATCTCTCCCATTCCCACGATCTTGGACACATGATCGTTCCCCATCCTAACTTGACCATAATCGCCGTCAGTGTAGGATGTGAAGAAGTCACGTCGTGAGGTCACATGGAAAGATGCACCAGAGTCAATCACCCAATATGCATCTTGACTCGTAATATTCACATAGTTGTCTCCACAGACAATGAACATATCATCTCCACTTGAAGTGGTTGCTGTTGTGTCTTCGGTTTTCTCGTTGGTATTTTCTTTGGCCAACTCTCTTTTCAGTTGTCTGCACTCTCTCTTGATGTGGCCATGCTTGCCACAATGGTAGCACTCTATTTTGGACTTGAACTTGCCCTTTGATTTATCTCTTGATTTTTCACGATTTTGAGGCCTTCTGCTTTTGCTTCTCCCCCGTCTTTCTGTAACAAGGGCCTCTGACTCAAAAGATATTCCCTGCTCTTTTCTTCTGGCCTCTTCATTGAGCATGCTGTCTTCCACCATCGCCATTGTGAGTTTGCCTTGTGGAGCTGAGTTACTTAGTGACACCACTAGTGTGTCCCAACTGTCTGGCAAGGAACTTAATAGTAATAATGCTTGCATCTCGTCATCTAGCACCATCTTCATGGTTGTCAGCTGGTTGATCACGCCTTGAAAATTACTCATATGTTCCGTAACACTGTGACCATCTTTGTATTTGAGATTCACAATTTTTCTGATGAGCGACGCTTTGTTCTGTGCAGTCTTTCGCTCGTACATGGCTTCAAGTTTCTGCCATAATGTGTAGGCATTTGTTTCTTTTGCCACGTGATGAAATACACTCTGACCGACCCATTGTCGAATTTGGCCAACAGTCTTTCTGTTCATCACTTCCCATTTTTTATTGTCTGTGATGTCTGCTGGTTGTTTCCCATCATCACAAATGGGAATGTACAAATCCTTGCAATAAAGGATGTCCTCCATTCTGGGCTTCCAAATTGAATAATTCGCTCCATTCAATTTAATCATTGCTCCCAATGATGATGATGATGATGATTCCTCCATTTTTAATCTGATGAATAGTACTCGTGAATAGTACCCCCGTGAATAGTGTCACGTGAATAGTACCCCTGAACGGCAGTCTGGTTATAAATCTATCCTTACTTTTTGATGTGACAGATCCATTTCTGGCAACCACAGAGCATACTTATAAGGATAGATAACAACCCAGAGCTCTGATACCACTGTTGGGAAATAGACTGCCTAATACAAGGCCAAGTGCACAGCGGATATTGTTAGGATTAAACTTTCCCTCAGCGTCAAATTAAAAATAAAATACACAAATAAATAACACAGATGAACACCGATATTTTACGTGGAAACCCTCAAAGTAGAGGGAGAAAACCACGGGACAAACTCCGAGAAAACTTCCACTATGTAAAATAATGGGATACAAAAGTCTCTCAAGTTTGACAAGAAACTTGAGGTATTACAATCTTTTGGTGAAAAATTACAGTGGGTAATTTTCCCAAGAACACTCACTCTTTTCTTCTCTCTTTTCTCTCAAGAGAGGATTTCTCACAAATGTGTTTCTCTCAACTCACTTGCTTAACACTTGTTGCTAGTGTTGGTGTAATTTTTCTTCAAGCCAAGCACCTCAATTTATAGTGCAAGGATTGGCTCAATTTCTTCATGTGCACCGAACAAGTTGATGGGTGATGATCACAATATTCACTTTGTCAAAGATATTGCATGATTCATGGATCATGTCTCTTGACTTTGTCTTCACTTTGTCAAGGATATTGCATGATTCATGGATCATGTCTCTTGACTTTGTGAATCTTGTCTTCATGTGGGCTCCCCACATTTATTACCACCCAACCAAACAAGGAGGGATAATTCAACACCTTGTAGGTCTGCTCGGCTGTTGCGTTGAGCTGCAGCAGCCGATTCTGGTTTATGAGTACATTTCTAACGGAACCCTTCTCGAGCATTTACAAGGGCGGAAACTTGGTGGTCGCGGCCATCTTACTTGGACAAGACGTCTGCAGATAGCTCATGACACTACTGAGGGCCTTGCTTACCTGCATTCATCAGCGGTTCCTCCGATTTATCACCGCGATGTGAAATCCAGCAACATACTTCTTGATGACAAGTTGACAGCTAAGGTTGCGGATTTCGGGCTGTCTAGGTTGGCGCATACTGATTTGAGCCACATATCTACATGTGCACAAGGGACTCTCGGGTACCTGGATCCTGAGTATTACAAGAAATATCAGTTAACTGATAAGAGCGATGTTTACAGTTTCGGGGTCGTGTTGTTAGAACTCTTGACATCTCAGAAAGCTATAGATTTTAACAGAGCAGAAGATGATGTGAACCTGGCAATTTACATGCAGAGAATGATGGACGAAGAGAAACTACTGGATACGATTGATCCAATGTTGAGAGAAAATGTAAGCAATTTTGAGGTAGATACCATGAAGGCATTGGCATTTCTGGCAGCGTGTTGCTTGGAGGATTGTAGACGGAACAGGCCTTCCATGAAAGAAGTAACTGAAGAAATTGAATACATTATCAGCATCGCAACAGCAGAGACAGTGAAGAAGTAGTTTTTGAATATGGAGTTGCATCTTAAATCAACAGATTGTATTGTCAATGTATAATCTTTGTTCAAATGTCCAGTTTCGAGACTCTGTAAGTCTATATGTATGCATGTATTTTACAGTTTTGCAGAAATAAGACAGTTTATGTAAGACCCATATCATGATTTTAATTACTATGTTTGTGTTAGTGAGTTGGGTAATAATTATTACCTATTCTAGTATGTCTCATAAACCTATTGTAGAAATTTTTACCCACTCTATTATGCCTTCTAAGTCCATTAGTAATTATTAATTGTTTGAATTTTGAATGGTTTTGGCAAGACTTATTGATTGTAGTAGGTAGGAGTTATTGGTTTTTGAGACTTTCCAAATGAAAGATAAAGGAAGGGTGGAGAATTGGTGATGTGGTCGGATTTGGGTATGTTGGTTAAATTATTTTTATGTTTAATCATCGATCAAAGGAGATATTAGAAAGAAGTAGATTATTTAAATAATCAAATTATAGAATGGGTGGTGACTTGTTGGGTAAGTAGATGAGTGTTGACTTAGGTTAGGTGTTTACCTTGGTGCTAAATTCTGATTGATCGGCTGGCTAGTCATTAAATAGGCATCATTTTCTTCTTTGTTTCCTTGCCATTGCCCTACACATAAGAAGAAAGCAAATCAACTCTCTCATTGTGGTCAAGAACGTTTGTTTTCAGGCAAGAATAAGGACTTTTCAAGGTGTATTTCCCTTTGTTTTTATGTGTCTCCTGTTAGGTTTGGCTTGTATTCTCAAATGAACTAATGTGAACCAAACAAAGACTCAACTGATGTGGAGCCTTTTGGAGACGTGGGATACGTTTGGAAGATGAATGGTGATGTTTTAGGGAGATTGAAGATCGAATAAGAACTGAAGAAGCGTAATTTGGCAGGTACCGCTGCGCAGGACCTCGGTATAGGCAAGTGCCTAGGCAGCGGCACATGAAGCGGTCATGAGCAGAATAGTTTTCGTGGTGTTGGAAGCGGGGTGCACATTGTGACCTATACGGCGGAGACGATGTATTGCTGAGATCGGGAATATTGCGCAGAATAGGAAAATGTATTCTTCTAGAAGTTCTTGTGCTTGAAGGAAAATGATTTACTCCCTACAAGAAGACTTGTCACCAAAGGAAATAGTATTTATGTGGAACAAGTAAGTCTTATACGTTTAGGAGTATGATTTCCTTTTATCTTAAACTCCATGTAACTAGTATAAATAGTCATAATATTTATGTTATTAAATTTAAGGCTGTGGAGCAAAAAGAACACCATGTAATATCAGAGAGAGTGTGGTGAGATCCGGGGGAGACCCAAAGGAATATCCGAGGAGGGATCCAAGGGAATATCGGTGGATCAAGTTAAAGATTCGTGGGTGATATTTAGGGGAGACCTAGGGGATATTGTGGGGTTCTTGGTGAGGATCTTGTGAGTGGAGTTTGGGGTTAGGTGTGAGAGAGAATCCTGGAGTATATGGTTGTAACAATTTATCATATAGTGAAACTTTCTCTGTCGTCCTGACAGCCTGTGGTTTTTTACCCGTTTTGGGTTTTCCACGTATATCTTGTGTTGTGATTGTTTTATTCTCTCTCATCTATTTTTCTGCTTATTGACGTTATTATTTGCTATGAGTTATGGGCGTATATTAGGCACGGCGATTCCACGTTCATTGGTTTATAGAGAATTATCCTCAACATTTCCTTATTTACTTAGGTGCTTAGAGGTAGCAAAGTTAAAGTTTTGATTAAGTACGAGTCCTTTAAGCATATTAGGGTGATTGCTTGATTTCATTTTCTGATCATATCTTTTTACTTAAGGCTGACCAATGCTAATTCCGAAAATTATAGATAAGTTATTTGTGATATTTCTGTGATTTGGCTATTAAGATTTGGAGAAAGACTGACTAAGGGTCCCAAAGAAATTTGTTTTGATTCAAAATAATAAGTATTGTATTTTTATGAATTTTTGAGTGTGAAACATTATTTCTGAAAACATCAGTTTTTGTAATAAAGTTTGATTTCGAAAATAGTTCGATTTAAAAACTGTAATATTTGGTAAAGATGTTTATGAAGAGGTTTAAAGGGTTTCTGAATTTATTTCACTATTTTTGGGGTTTTATTGAATTAGTTATTAATTTTCGAAATCATGTACTGCAATCTGTCCAGTATAAGACAGATTCTGGAAACTAAAAGTATAAATACTTTAAAAATAGATACTTCAATGATTTTGCTTTGAAACTTTTATATTGGAACCTTATATGTGTTATATAAACTATTTTGAAGATTTCATATCAATTTGATATATGAATAATTTAAAAAAAATTCAAATGGTGAGTAATCTTTGAACTGTCTAATATCAGGCAGATCAGAATACTAGGAGATTTAAATCATTTTAAGGTACTTATAGATTTTATTAAATTCTGAAAATATTTATATACATACCTATTTCTGTCTAAATTGTATTTGAAAATTTTCAGAATTTTACGGTGTATGGAAAATAGATTTAAAAATCTTACATCAGACACTGTTTGGTTTTCAAAACAGCATTGATTAGTTTCTAGTAATAGGATTTTGGCTTGTGGAACATTATAACAGCCCTTATTCCAGTCCTAGACATGATTAAGCCTCTGATATTTGTATTATTATATGATCTTAGGCTAAGGATTGAATAATTAGCTTTGTGGGCAATTGCTCTTATTTGGATTTGCAAAGAGGTATGTATACTAGACCCATTTTCGAAACGGAATCACAATGTTATATGTATATGAAATTTGTATGTGAATGTTTTCGAAATGTGTTTGAATTGTTTTGAAATGTGTTCAAAATGCTTGGAAATGTGATAAGTATGCATTTTGAAATGTGAATATATGGTACCAATGTACCATTCAATATGTTTTTACTAGGCTACTTTCGCTTATTATTGCTAATAGGCACCTATGTGAATTTATGTGGAGCTCTATGTGATATGTGATTTGATGTGTGTGGTATACGGGAAGTATCCTCTAGGGTACTCTAGGGACTAAAAAGTCTTCACATTCATGTGTCAACGTATTAGTGCATGTGGGAGGACTCGTCGTTGATCACGACGAGGGTTTGGCTCTTATTTTCGGGCATGAGTGTTTTGTGTTTTTAAAAATAAGAAATCCTCACTTGCACTTTCCCTGTATACATTAGTTACCGACAGGTAACTTTGGCTCTATTTTGTGATATGTGAAAAGTTATATGATTCGAATTATTTGTGAATATGACTTTTTGTATTTTGTGATATTTTGTATTTGTATAAAAATATGTTCAGTATGCTTTGAGTTTCCAAACTCACTTAGTGCATTGTGATTCCCATTGTGATTGTTTCGCTCATAGTATGGATTGGCATCTCAACGGAGCTTAGTCATTGGTTCCCTACGTGATAGGAGTATATTTATCCTTTAGAATATTGTTAATGTTCTTTTAATTATGAGATTGGGAATATGTAATTGTATTGAATTTTTCAATTCCGCATTTTGTAAGCTATTTGTAAGAAAGTAAAACCACGTCTTGACCTTCGAGTCGGGGCGTGACAGTTTATAGTGTCGAAAATGAGATTGTAAAAACCATATCATGTAGCTTCTTGATATTTCTCTTAGTATGTTCCACATTTACAAAGTTGGACAACGAAAATTTCAGCTGACAATAGTATTCTGATCGATTACAATATAGGCATGACTAATAGTTCAAGTCATTTGGCAATACCCATTCAAAAAAAAAAAAAAAAAAAAAGTCATTTGGCAATACGAGACTGCGTCTTCTTCACCTTCGTGCCTTGTTTCGAATCTGTTTTCTCTCCCCCAGCTCTCATGCTTGGGGTGCACAAGTTTTCTTGGTGGCTCTAGAGGCAGCCAGAGTAGAGTGTTCCTCGGTTCAACGGCTTAATCATTGAAGAATTCAGTAAGGACTCATTTTAGTAGTTAAGCAGTAGTCACCTTTCAAACCACGTATTATGCACACCATTAGACCAGCAGCTCCTTTACTAAGCTATACCCAAGTCATCCCCAGCAACCTCGGTGTCATCAGTCCTGGTACCCTGCGGCAACTCAATGTTTAAACTAGACAATAGAACATATACAATTACAGTAAGCGATAAAGATAATGAGGGAGAACAAGAGAAGTTTGCTTGACACTATATCTTTCTCCTGAATCGGAAGCCTAAAACCAAAAGGACAATTTCCAAATTAATGGTCCTTGAACTCAAGATGCAGTCATCAACAAAATGACTCACTTGGAGTTGCCATATGTACGAATGTCATATGGAAAACACATCCATATAAGAATAACACGATGACATATATAAACTTAAAAGCAACATTATACTATTCTGATTATTCAAACCAATCAAATAGAATCTTATCAAACCAACTAGAAATACTTTCAGAACACATTCTTATTGAAATAACATTGAACTGGAACAATAACAAGTATTGGGTGGTGCATTGCATATTTAGTGAATGTAGTTGACAGCCTAAAAGTGAAACCAAAGTTCTGGTTCACCGTTAAAAGGCTGGCAACAGAGTGCTGCTGTTGGTGGTATACTGACCATTCACACAAAAACAAACAGCATTGAGCTGATATGTGACTGGCTAATTGACCACCATAACTAAACAAAACAAGCAATGGTCTTTACACCGTATAAAACCCGATAAATGAAACAGACATTACAACTAAACATCAAACAACACAGTATTCAGCAGTATTTTATACTCGCTATAAATTCACTCATTGTAGGGTGTCTATGCAATCCAATGCAATCCAAAACCGTATTAAGTTATACAACGGAGAGGTGTTCTTCAAACATACTGGACTAGGATCTACGAAAATCAAATGCTATACCCTCTACATGCAATGTTCGTTCCACCGAATAAAATTTCATAAATGGACCAGACAGTATTACTAAACATTAAACAACAAAGTATAAAATCACACAATGTGGGGGTGTTTACACAATCCAAAACCATATTAAGTTATACAACGGAGAGGTGTTCTTCAACCGTACTGGACTAGAAACTACAAAAATCAAATGATATACCTCTACATTCTAAAATCTACCTTCTACAATCTACAATCTACAATCTAGATTCTAGAATCTGAAATCTACCTCAAACAAGTAAATAGTACATTAATGCATTTAATGGATATGTAGTAGATGACCCAGAAGTGAAAACCATAGTCGTGGCATCACCATTAAAGGACCTTCAACAAAAACGTTGCTTTGGGTGAGCGTACTGACCATTCACACAAATAAAAAAAACCACCCTTTTGTGGGGGTCCGATATGTGATTGGCTAATTAGCCACCATTGACGATTAAACCAAAAAACTAAAATAAAAAACTCATGTAACTCTATATAAAATTAAACAGCAATAGAGAGAAACTGACGAGCATACGTGAATAGATTCCTACAATCTACAAAGTAATTCGATGGGTTCCGAGTCGGTTCACCTCCGTCGATTGCCATCGGACGTGGGTTTTCGAATGTGGCAGTGATGGTGGTGCCGGTGGCGTCGGCGGCGGCGGCGGCGGCTGTGTTTTGTTTCACAGTTGAAACTGGAAATGATTTGGGAGCGGACGGTTTAGGGTTTAATAAAGGGTTTACTCAATATACGACGTCGGTTTAGATTTTCAATTGTACGGCGCCGTTTCAATATAAATATATATTTTTATTTTTTCTTTTGCGCGACGTTGAATAGTTGACTGAGTGCGCACGTCAGTCGATTTAGCCGGAGTCAAAAACTAATCTGAGCCGACGTGACCAGTCAAGTCAGCTAAATGAAATCAGCGTGCTTGGTCATGTGACGTGCCAGATCACGTCACTCATTTTGCTAACAAGACTGGTAATGCCAGCTAATCCAAGCCGATATAATTAGCCAGTCGGCTATATCTTTTGACGTGCTCAGTCAGTTTACTTTATATAACAAAACGGCGTCGTCTTGAAATAATACAAATCTTACAAACTTGTTTGAAATTTTAAAGATAAAAACTACAAATTCAAGAGTATAATGGATTTAAATTTAAATCTACGAATTTTCTAAAACAACAGAAATAAAACAATTTAAATTCAGTCGGTAATTAATCAACAATTGAAAATCAAACGGGTAGCGACGATACGAGGTTTGTTCGATGGTAAACCCTTTACACCTGCATCATGAGGTTACGGGTTCAAATTCTCTTATTTCTTGAAAAATCTCGAATTTATATAATAATGTAATACTTCATAAAAAAATATATTAATAACAAACGGGTTTTTTCTTAAAAAATAATAATAATAAATAACAAACGGGTAACTCACTGCTCACTGCCTCTTTGGCTCTATTGCCACCACCTTTTTTTTTTTTTTTTAATAAAACTTTTTCATTGAATCAGATCAACCAAATTGGGAAAATTTTATTGGTCATCCATGAAAATATACATTAAATTCAACATTGTTTTTTAGACAAAATCTGAAACAAGTTTAATTATATTAATCATATTTCACTTTTATTAATTATATCGTCACTGATGAAACTAATATACAAGTTCGAATCCTAAAACAGTCTTAACACTATTATTAACTACATCAACCGATAAATTCTCTTATTATTGTGTAAGATGTTTGATATCAAATCTCACTCACAACAAATGATGTTTGATTATTCCCTAATAATCGTTGTACCTCTCAAGCCACATTAATTGGTTGATCAACAGTATCTCGACCCTTAACTATCGGAACAATGTAAATATTAGACAACTCTCCTAGCGAAAGGCTATGTTTAGTATCTGACCAATAATTTGAGCAATACGTGATGACACGTCGTTGAGGTGTATCAAAAGATTTGAATTTCACATTCAACCTCGCAAGTGCACGAGTCAAGAGACTAGTATAGCGTGCAAGCAAGGGTATCGTTCCGCAGGGAGGTGGAATCCGTCAACCATCGTTAGCTTAGCTTATTTGGAAAATACGAATTGAGGTGTGTGTGTGTGCATTAAATGTAAATATTGCAATGAAAAGATAAATTATGTACAAAAGTATTTACAAAGATAGAATGAATGTGAGAGATGTGACATATAAATGGTTACACTAAGTAAATGACTCAACCATAGTAATCACACAATTTCATACAAACATGCATTGTCAATATTGAAAGCCGTGCTCACTTAATCTTCGCCAATATTCTCTCTCGAGTAACAAAGGCTATACCCACATGCACCAGCAACCTATCAACGGATGGTTACCTAAGCTGCACACGAGTTCATTAAGAACTATGAGACACATATAGCGGCTTTACATGCAAAAGCCTCGCGTATCTCTACCTTACCCTGCATGTAGTGACCAATCTACTCATGCACGTTGCGTGCTTCACCTCTCGGTCCTTCACACAACAACCAAGGTTCATTCAAGTGGTGGCTAACCACTCAAAAGCATTAAGCACTTCAAATGACCACTCAACCATCAACAAACATATTTAATAAAAGAGGCAACAATGCTAGATTTACATCAAACCCTAATGAATGAAAGTACACATCAAAGATGAGACAAAAACACAAAGAAAGAAATACAAAATAGATAGAAAGGAGACCCCATCCGTAACCGGGAATCGAACACCGGGTTTCTCGGTTGTCAATCCGATATGTACTCACCACTATACTATTACGGCGGTCTCCAATCTCATGAATGCTCAACTCTCTCATAGAGAAAGCTCTCTCCTTATCTCTCAAATCTCCCTAAGATTGATGGCTAAAAATGGGACAAGCTCACCAAACAACAATGTGCAAATAGTTGATTGTTATCATTAAGAACATTCAATTCAAGTTAAGGGTTCATTCTCTTGATTAAGGAATTCACCAAAATCAATTCATCACCCAACCCAAGCCATGGGATGAGCAATTGTGCCTTAATAAAAAGACCCATTAAGCACAAGAATATGGAACCCAAGCCTAATCTAGCATGTGAATGCATAATCAACCAAGCTTTTCCCACTCTTTGGAGCTAATACTCAAACACTCAAATCATTCTAAACATGGCATTTTGGCTCACTCATCAACATACAAACAATCATGGGAAGCTAAATTACACTACTCCTAATCTAAATTACTCTACTCCTAATCCCATTCATGCATACATATCGATTTTTACCATCCACACACATGAATATCACAACAAGAGGGAAAATTATAGATTTGGCAAAGAGTAGAACAAAACCCAAAGAATTTAAGAAACATTTCATACATATATTGCACAAATGTAGGTTTACAAAATTCCCAAATAGGTGATTACATCCAAGAAAACAAGAAATACAAAAAGAAATGAGTTAAAAGGAGAAAACCCTTGAAGACACTCCTCCAAGCTCTCCTTGATTTCCTAGCCCGTTTTTGGTCCAAAGACCACTCCTTTCTTCTTGTAATCTACTCCTAGATGAGTGGATGTAGTGTAAAATGGGTGGTGGAGATGTATGGTGAGCTCCCATGGAGGAAAATCCTCCATGGGAGCTTGAAGCTCTCACTTATTTGGGGAAGAAGATGGAGGAGGAAGAAGATGATGGGGATTTCGGTTTTTGGGTGTGGGAGGTGTGGAACTTCTTGAGAAGAGAGGAAAGTGGTGTATTTATAGTTAGGGAAAGTTTGGGGACGAATTAGGGTGCGAAAGGACACATTTGCCCCTCAAAAACAGCTTGCCGCGGTCTTGGCATCAGGTGTGCCGCGGTCTTGGCACGACGGCACTCTCGCGACAGTGATTTCCGCGGTTGAACTGTCGTTGTCGTTGCCTTTGCCGCGGTCTTGCCGCGGTCAGGTTTCCAGCCTCGCGCACCGTTACGGAAATGGGCATAACTCCCTCTAGAAAGCTCGGAATCGCAATCCGTAAAAACCGCTGGAAAGTAGACTTCCGGGGCTTTCTAAAAATATATGGTACAAAACCCAGTTCAATCTGAGGAGGGAGATATAGACCCCGAAAGTTGGGTGTTCTGCATGGACATTTTACAATTTCAGCCCATCAACCTTTGGAAATCAGAGTTGACCAGTGCCGCGGTCTCAATGTCGCGTTCTAGTACAACGGCGGATCCACCACGGAAACATGGTTTTGCTTGCCGTGGTTGATCATGAATCACGCCGCGGTTTGGGTCAACGGCGAGGCCGCGACAACTCTGAATGGCTTCCAATTCTCATTGTTTGCTCGGTTTCGCCTCCCAAACTTGACTTTAAGCTCAAAACCTTATTGTAGGGAATATGTACCTACACATGGCTCACAAAACCCATTATATACAAAAACAAGCTCGAAAACGAGAACAAACAATAGGGAATGGGGACCTCAAATAGGTATATAAATCGTCCGATCAATACGTCACATATATATATATATTTCCAAGTGCGGAACCCCTATGATCGAAAGTAGTAGGATTTATTCTCATAATAATAATAACAAAGTGAAATATATAAAAATAAATACGGAATTTATTGTTTAGTGACATACCCCTCACACATGCATCAATAGGTTGTATGACGAAAGCTTTAAAAAAAAAATATCTGGTCCTGGATTAATAGATATTGTCAAAATAAAAATAAAAATGCATCAATAGGTTGTGGATTCGAGTCATCTCCTTCTCCAAAAACCTCGAATTTAAGTAATGTTTCAAAACAAAGAATCTCACTCACACAAGAGTTTAAAGAATTTGAACTATACAATTATAAAAAAATTGGATTTTTTTTTTCTTAATATAAAAAATGAACAAGGTAGTTGCTTGGTTACAATCTCACCTTTTTAAAGAAAACCAATCTCTCCTCAAAGTAATCTAATAATTTGAGTCAACTAGAAAAGTTGGGCCATCCTTGTATCAATATTCAATACTCAATGAAGTAGGTAATGATGGAAAATCAAGCCTAAAAAAAGGCCCATCACCATCAAACCCATGTTCTTAGCTCTCTTGAGTCTTGACCAAGTCCACTACTTTTACCATTTTCAGTCCAAATTTGTCCTCAATTCATCTCTAATTTTAAATTTGATTTTATCACCTCACCTACATGCATCCTATTACACATTAATTTTAATGTCACACTCAATTCAAATCTCAATTGTTCATTAAAGTGATATACTTACGTTAAATCCTCATTGATAATTAAGGAAATTTTGTTCCAGATCCTCCCGATAATTTATCCATCAATAATTGATCAATATTGTTTTATATCAGTATTCGAAGTATAATTTTTTAATGTTGCTTGTTCGTCTATCTTTTAATGAAATTTGGGACTAGCGTGAGCAAATATAGATAGTAGTCCTATATTACTCGATTTTTATATGATGAAATTGGAAACAACAACAATTTCATGAATTAGTCTGAGCTGTCTTTGCTGTTTTCGTAAGCTTTTTGCACGAGTGATGTTGTGTTCAACAATGTACAACTTATCAAGAAAGTATTATTTTATATTATTCATTTGTTAGGCGTATAAGAAGAGAAATACTTGTATATGACAATACCTCACGCTCACGTGGGTTTGACACTTTGACCCATAGAAATATATATATGCACATGGTAACGTTACATAGCAGTATAATGTATGAAAAAAAGAGAGGGTTAATTGCATAAATATACCCTCTATTTATCTAATAAAATAAATTTTCAAACAAATGCTCTATTCAAATACAAATATCCCAATTGGAATGTTTTTGGGGTATAGAAAGTCAATAGTGCTCTTGGGTAAAAGGGAGAGGTTATTTTTGTGGGTAAATTTCATTAACAACCCTGAATTTAAGTGTAATTATATAAATATATATATATATATTTTCTAATAATTATATAAATATACCCTACCGTCATTTGACTTTTGTTAACTTTAACCTTTAACCACATTTGTATACCAAAATGACTAAACTACTCTTAAAAACTTATTTATCTTTTCTTTTATTATTTAAAATATTAAAAAATATTTACTTAAAAAATTAGAAAAAATTAGTACATTTTGTTTTTTGTTGCTTTTATTTTCTTTTTCTTTCTATCATTTTTTTTTTATTTTACATTTTCTATGTCCCCAAACACCGAATTTTCAGATTTCAAAAACCAATTTTATCACCAAAACATTCAATTTCATACTCATCGACCCATAAATAATTTCATTTCATTTCATCAACACAATCAAAACCCAATAACAATTACGTTTAATCAACAAAATCAAAACCCACAAAACTCATTAAACACAATCAAAATCCACTTAACACAACCGTTTTTCCAGTTCTATGGGTTCTGATTGTGTTAAAAAAAAAAAAAAAAAAAAAGATAGAAAGAAAGCAACAAAAAAATTATACCGGTTTTTTCAATTTTTTAAGTAAATATTTTTTAATATATTTAAATACTAAAATAAAAGATAAATAAGTTTTGAAGGGTAGTTTAGTCATTTCGGGATACAAATTTGGTAAAAGGTTAAAGTTAATAAAAGTCAACTGACGATAGGGTATATTTATGTAATTATTAGAAAATTAATATTTATACAATTACACCTAAATTCAGGGTTGTTTGTGAAATTTACCCACCAAAATATCCTCTCCCTTTATTCTAATAAGTTCTTTTTTTCTATTTATATACACTTTAGTAATAAAAATACTACTGAAAACCAAATTCCAACATGTGATTTTTACGTGAGGAATGCAAAATTCAAAACCCAAATAACAATCTTCTCTTTGCCTGCAAAAATACCTCACTAAAGTCATGCTTTTTGAGCTTCAAACTTGGTGTTGGAAATTGGAAACTCAAAAGGGTGTATCGATCTGAATAGATAAGATTGATCCAATAATATATCCAACCGTGAAGTTGTTGGTTCGAGTCGTATCCTCAATCCGAACCTCGATTTTAATGTAATAGTTAAAAAATAATCTCTCTACGTTATTTCGAATTCTACCGAGTTATATATGCTAACAACAAACACAATATTATTTTAAGTCAACACCATTTGGTTGCAAAACATTAAGCAATTCTACCATTTCCATATTTGGGCCCCCCGATTATTTATCATTCTAGCTGACTTGTGACTTGTTATACGGTCAAAGGGCAATACCGGGAAGTCAACGCGTTTTTGTTAGGCCATTAAGCCATTTGCTTTAAGTCTGTACATAATTCTACCTTTCATTTCATACCTTTGAGAGGTCCACTGTAGATGTAGTATTAATATATGCTTTTTAATAATTAATTATTCTTTTGACTTATGATATGAGGTTGGTCCGGTGATAAATCCCTCACGCTTACACTACAAAGTCGTGGGTTTGAGTCTTCCGTCTAAGAAAAAACTTCAAATTTATATAATATTTTTTAAAAAAATCATTTGTTTGACTTGTATAGTTAGCTAGATTCGAATTCAGCCCGTTTGTGTTTATAAATATAAGCATTTCATCCAACCTCCACGTAAACTATCGATAAACATAAACAACCTAGATAAAAGATTGTCATTTTTTTTTATTTAATTTATATTGCGGTTTTTTAAAATTTTTTTTTTTTTTTTTGATGAATCCTACTTCTAAGTTGCGGTTGTATTTTATATATATATATATATATATTTTTTTTTTCTTTATTGATGTATTTTATTTTTGAATCTTGAATTTTTATTTATTTCTTATTGGGTCTTATTTTTGACAAGTTTCTATTTTCTAAGTTGGAAATTTTCAATTTCAACGTTTATAATTAGATGTTAAACCAATTTAGTTTACTTTGAAGGATTTTCGATGACCAAACATAATTGTTACTTTTAGCTTTCATTAATTGTCCAACAATGGAATCTAAAAAGGGTATATATATAATATACTGTCATCTTCGGCGGAGACCACACAACTTGACATATTTTTTTCCAGTCGGATCCTCCGGCTCCGGGGTCTCTACCCATCTCAATTACACCTTTAATTAATTACGACCAATCAAATAATTATTAAACAATTAATAATTGAAAGTGTTCCATCAATATTGACAAAGACAAAGTGAGGTGGTAGATCTTGACCGGTTGTTTTATGTGTTACTTTAAAAGACTCGTCGTTTATTTCTTGATTTATGATTATAATAATTTATTTTATAATTTTCGTTCTAAAAATGTAACCTCATAGTCTCATACCCCACATCACACCTCATTTAAAGGAATTAAATTTTATTTTCTAATTGGTATTTATAATCGGTAATCGTATTAAAGAAAGTGGAAACTACTTTATTGCTTTAATTTAATTTTGATGAGGGTAATGTAATCATATATATATATAATAGACTTTTTACAGTGTCACATGTCGCTGTAGAAGAGTTTTGGTATTAAATTATTCTATTATTCTTTTCTCTCAATTTATATAAATATCTATTTAATTGAACTTTTTAATTGGCAATAACTTTGAAGTAAAATGAAAAGTCTCTCTATATATACATTGAATTCTTTTTTTTTTTTTTAATTTAAAAAATTGATTGGATTGATAATTCACCTATTTAATTGAAGTATAGTGAAAGGTCACAATAATTTATTATTTAAGTCATGACATGTATGCATAGAGAAGGGTGAAAGACTATAATTTAAATGCAAAAAAAATGTTTACCGTTTTTCTTGCAGTTACCGGTATAAATAGGTAGACTTCGCATGGATTTTGAGGATATTGCAGGTGGTAACCAACCTAAATGCTATTATCTATTGTTTCTCCCTTTGTCTATTCATGATTGTGAAAAAAGTGGATTCTAAATTCCAGTGCATGCTTTTGGCTTTATAAGTACAGATCATGATGCTGATTCAATTTCAGAGAGCTTAGGAGAGATTTTCTCTTTCATTGTGACCGAAGCTATGATCTAGGATGCATTGGAGGACCTTTGAGTGTTGTGGTGAAAGAACTGCAATATGGGATTGAATTTGTTCGTCCAAGTGTCTACCTTGGCTCGCAAAAAGTAGGAATTGAACTTACCCAAGTCCTATCTAGGATGGCTGATGAATGCAGTGGATTTACTATTATAATTACTCTAATAAGTCTTTTATTTTATTTTGCTAATCAAGATTTAATTTTGAATTTATTTGTATTTGTTGTCTGTCAACTATACTAGTGAATGATTTTTTTTATTTTTTTATTTTTTTATTTTTATAATTTTATTTGATTTCAACTTTAGAGGATCCAACATTCGTTTAATTTTGTTTTTATTGTGAGATTTGCAAAGTTAATGGAATCAAAACAAACAAAGAACAATCTTTTAAACTCTCATGATAACATTTAAAGAACTCAATAACTGTTTTATCTATTTTTTTTTTTTTCCTATTTGTGAGTAGCAGAGTTAAGATTTTCGAATGATCTTTTCTCACTTTTTTATTTCTTCATATATTTTTTAATGAAATTTTGTATAGGTACCCCTACATGACTGGTACATCTATTTACCTATGATGAGATTTTGATTGCTTTTGATATGGGAGGTTCGTCCCTGAGTTTTTTTTTTTTTGATGGTTTGATATATTTTATTTGTTTTTATTGTTTTATATTTTGGAGTTTTTGTTACAAATAAATTTAATATTATCACAAATATTTATTCTTAAAAGATAAGAGTTGGAGAGTAGTAGTTGGCACGTGTTTAATAATTAGCAATGGTTGATACAAATTTTAAATATATATTTTTTAAAGGTGAAATGGTCTCAATCCCAAGCACCAAGCTCAATTATATGTGATTTTTTACCCACTTTGATATGTTGATGTTAACTTTTACCATTAGTAAATAATTGAAGTTTGTGATTGGTTGATAACAATAAAAATGCAAAAGTGAAATTCTCCATTATTTGTCCATTAATCCTCATATATTTAATTGTTATTAATATTAATTTTTATCATATTCTTTTGGCATTCCTCCTATTTAATTTATTCAATATATGATTAACAAATTTGTTTAATATATATCAATATTACTAATAAATAAATAATTTATCATATTCTTCTCCTATTCAATCTATTAAATATATTATTTTTTCTTATTTTTTCTTATTCTTTTATATTCCTTATATTCAATCAATTTAATATTTGATTAATAAATATATTAAATATTTAATTTTTAATATATATTTTTTCATATTCTTTTGACATTCATCCTATTTAATATATAATTAATAAATATTTAATTCTTTCGTATTCTTATAACATTCCTTTCATTCAATCTATTCAATATATGATTGATAAATATTTTTAAATATTTAATTCTTTCACAATCTTAATTTTTTTTTTTCATATTCTATTGCCATTCCTCCTATTCCATATATTTAATACATGAATTAAGCATTTATTCTATTTTATCTATTTAATATCATTGAAAGTAAAAATATAAGAATTCAACGAAATTTTAAAATATATATTTGATGACGATTGCGTTTGATTTGTTTCCTTTCCTTTCACAAATCAAACAGTTTACATCTTAAATTGAATTTGAAATGATCAAAAATTATTACAATTCTAGTTTGATATAAGAGGCACTTGAAAATTTTTGAACATTGAAAAATTATCGTTGACGATTCCGTTATATTTGACGATGCCCGCACATCGTGCAGGCTACAAACTAGTACTAATAAAAACACAAATTCACATTGATTGCATTTAATGCATAAGATTGGACTAAACTATATTTCCAATTTCCCTAAACCCATTTAATGAACCTATTTTGTGGTGTATTATATATATATATATATTTTTAAGGAGAATTATAATCTAATTAAAAATATATATCTTTATACTCATTTGAAGTCAATCTCGTTACATATTATAATTATCACGATAATGATATATCTACATAAATATTTATGTAACTAAAGACAGTTTTTCTATTGTTAGTTCGTCATGACAATAAATATATTAGGACGAAGAATGTGGATCATAGATTACGGAGAAGTTTTGACAAGTAGTCTACATTCTTCATTCTGATAATAAAAAATATGTAAGTAAAGAATCTGAACTAATACAAAAACCAAACATCAAAAAGAAATTAATAAAAAATGACAATAGGAAGTTTCCATCAATAAAAAAAAACAAATTTCATATTGATTTCTTTATTTTCCTTTTATGATTAGAATACCACTGTATATAATATATTGAAAATCGTACACACAATAGTACTATTTTATCCACAATATAGAAACTTCCAAATTCCGAAACTACCCCGAAACTACAAAGCGGACGCGATCCACTTTAATTAATTTAATTTCAAATCCGTCAAAAAACTAAATAACACGTTTACTCTCATTCACGAATCCCGATCCAAAGACATTACAAGGTGTATAAATACAAACTAATCAGCTTTGTATCTGAACCAACTAACTTTCAACAGCTCAGACAAATCAACAAAAAACACGAGAGCGAGCGAAACTCGACCGTGTCGACTCAGGACTCGTAGCTCTCTTTCCGTTTGTGTGTGTGTGTCGGTCGCTCGGTCCTGGGTTTAAAAAAGGTCACGCGATTCGGGTTTTAGTTCGTCTTCTCGGGTCTCGCTCTCGGATCTGGTCAGGTTTCAGGTAATAATTTTGTCTGAATTTTGTTGTTTTTTTTGTTAATCGTGTAAGAAAATGTTGTTGTTGTTTTTTTTTTTTTTTGGTTTGGTTTGGTTTTTAAGGTTGTGTTTGGTTTCGAATCTTCAATGAATTCGATAATGTGGATAAGGTTGTTTTTCGAATTTGCTTTTTTGTTTTTAAAAATTAATTGTTGTGTGTTGTGTTGGGTTTGATTTGGTTTAATTGTGATTTTTAATGGTGTTTAAGGATTGTCGGTGGAATTTTTGAGAATTAATTTTGCTTATTTTGTTAGATCTGGTAATTGCATGGCTCGTTTTTGCTCAGTTTTCTTCTAGTTTTGGTGTTTTTGTAAAAATCTGCTATAAAAGGGAATTTTTTTGGGTTGAATTTCTCGTTTTTATGACACAATAGGGACTCTAATCGGCATTTTTGTTAAAGTACGTATAGTCTTTAGCAGGTTTGCCTATTGTGATGACTCAAATTGATCAAATTCTGGAATTATGATTCTTTTGAGCTGTTGTTGAAACAATTTACCTAGATCTTCTAGTTAGCTGTTCCTCGTCTGGTTTGTGTGACATTTTTTCGTTTCGTTGAGTGAATCATGGTAAATATTTCCAGCTTCTTTATAGCTTGTCAAGTAATTAAAAAGTGGCTTTTGATACTTCTTATCGTGTTTTGGAGTTACGTCGAATGGGAGAAGAAACCGATTTAGCTGAGTTCAAGTGCTAGAGTATGTCGCTGTCAAGTTCTCAATTCAGTAAAATGTAGTTACTTCAATTTTTTCCTTTTTTTTTTTTGGATTAGGATATTGATTTGTTTTTTTTTTTCGGCTTTAATGGTAATTTCCCGTGTTTTATGATTGATGAGTTTGAAAGGAAATAATTGTGGCATTTTAAAAGAATGAACTCGTTTGGGCCTTTTGTCGTCTACTTCAAGCAAAGGTTATCTTGATCATGAATTCATGATACTAGTTTAATTTCCGTGTTCTTTATGAGTAACCAATCCTAAAATGGAAACTGATTTTGTCACTCTCATTAAAAAGTCCAACCTGTGGTATCCAGCTAATTCTTTTGCACGGATTTTCATTCATTCTATAAGCATAATGTTTCATCTGATGAATCTTTTGGTTGTTTCCTTTGAAATCGGATTTAAAGTTTTTGGGGTTTCTTCTTCTTTGAGTGTGTTAAATTTGCATCAAGCTCATTTTTATATCATTTAGTTCAGGTTCAGCTGCAAAAATGAACTCCGGCTTTTTTATTATTGTTTTGGATATATAAATATCATTGTTTTAGAGAGGATTGTTTTCAGCTTTTAATCATATATATTCGATTGCATTATCTGTTAGCTTGTGTTAAGTATCTGCCTACTGACACTGTAATTTACAGGAAAAGCTATTGACAAATCAAGATGAAGGCACTCATTCTTGTTGGAGGATTTGGAACACGGTTGAGACCATTGACACTTAGTGTCCCTAAGCCGCTTGTTGAATTTGCTAACAAACCTATGATCCTTCATCAGGTAGAATACCCCTTCTTAAAGTTTCCTTAATATGATATTATTGATTGTTTGGATTTCCATTTCTTTCATATAAAATAATGAAAGCTGTTAGTTTTGACTTTCATTTTTCGGATCCTCAAATCTCAATTGAGAAGCTACTCTGATGCTAACCTGTAAACCTGTAGGTGCCAAGAAATATTCAAACACTTGATCAAGTAAAAGGGGTTGTAATAGTGTTTACCATGTACTTTGTCATCCCCAGTTTCTAGAGTTTTGAAAACTTTTGAATTGATTTTGTGTTTTTTTTTTCCTTTCATCGGGTTTAAGGGAGCACGTATGTGTACTTTTGTCTGTTATAGTAATCTTAGTGTCCCTGTTTTGGTTGTATGCATTTGGGTGTGTGCTCATATATCTCTGAAATTTTGACAGATAGAGGCTCTTAAGGCAGTTGGAGTGAATGAAGTGGTTTTGGCTATTAACTACCAACCAGAGGTAGGAACAAGGCCTTCTCTTTTATGCTGAAAAGTTCATTTGGTGAAGACAAGAGACTGGTTTAATGCTCATGGTGTTATTTCTTTTCTCTGCAGGTCATGTTGAACTTTCTGAAGGACTTTGAGACAAATCTTGGGATCAAGATCACCTGCTCACAAGAGACTGAGCCACTGGGCACTGCTGGTCCGCTGGCTCTGGCCAGGGACAAATTGATCGATGAATCTGGCGAGCCATTCTTTGTCCTCAACAGCGATGTTATTAGTGAGTACCCTTTTCAACAAATGATTGAATTCCATAAGGCTCACGGAGGAGAGGCTTCCATTATGGTAACAAAGGTAAATTTTGAACCATGTGGATTTCGTTTTCATTCCCCTTTTGTTGAAGATATTGTGTAGTGTTAAATGATTGAAAACCATTTTTTCCTATCCTGTAGGTGGATGAGCCATCGAAATATGGTGTGGTGGTTACGGAAGAATCTACTGGAAAAGTTGAGAAATTTGTTGAAAAACCAAAGATATTTGTGGGTAACAAAATCAATGCTGGGATTTATCTTTTGAACCCATCAGTTCTTGATCGCATCGAACTTAGGCCAACCTCAATTGAGAAAGAGGTCTTCCCTAAAATTGCGGCAGAGGCAAAGCTCTTTGCAATGGTCCTTCCAGGTTTTTGGATGGACATTGGACAGCCAAGGGATTACATTACAGGCCTGAGACTCTATCTGGACTCTCTGAGGAAGAAATCTTCATCTAAGCTGGCTGTCGGCCCTAACATTGTAGGAAATGTTTTGGTGCACGAGAGTGCTCAAATCGGAGAAGGATGCCTGATTGGACCTGACGTTGCAATTGGCCCGGGTTGTATTGTTGAGTCTGGTGTTAGACTCTCCTGTTGCACGGTGATGCGCGGAGTCCGCATCAAAAAGCACTCTTGCATATCCAGCAGTATCATCGGATGGCACTCCACCGTAGGACAATGGGCTCGCGTAGAGAACATGACCATTCTCGGGGAAGATGTTCACGTGTGCGACGAGATTTACAGCAACGGGGGCGTGGTTTTGCCCCACAAAGAGATCAAAACAAGCATTTTGAAGCCAGAGATAGTCATGTGAGCGAGCAAAAGCAACTGATGTTTGAGAGGTATGTAGAAAAACTGTGATTAGGGTCCTCCTCCAGTAGTAAGTTTATGTATTTGTTATTTTGTTCTTTCATTTTCCTACAGAAGTGTACAACTCAATGTGTGAGTAAGTCTGAAAGTCTTTTTCTTGTCTTGTGAAATTGCATAAAATGTTCATTGGTGTGAGAAAGTGTAACACTAGTGTATATATAGAGAGAGAGATAGAGAGAGAGCAAGCAATAAATCCATCAGTTGGTTTTCTCTTGCTGTGTTGTTTGTTTATCAAGAATATTGATTCATTTATTCTTAATATATTATTATTTTATTTCAATTTGTTGAAATGGATTGTCTTGTCGGTGTGAATATAATAGAAGTTCAATGTTTGTGTATAAATTCAAACATCATGTGTCAGCAGCATTTGTTTTCTTCTTGCTTTTTGGTGGATCCTAATCGATTCAATATCTTACTTGGACCTACAATTTTGATTAGTATTTGTTGTTGATATAGATTTTAATTTTTTTTTTTTCCCATCAATAAGAACTTTAAAGGAACATACTGATCGATATGATGTACATGCGTAATCCAATGAAATAATGGCATGTGATATGAATAACAAATCATATGAGAAATCTATATTGCATGACATAATATAAGTGGGTTGAACGTATACGATCTAGACTTACCGAAGCACCAATACATGATTGAAAGAACAATTCACCATGTCATGTGATATGGTATCCCAACAAAGTTTTTATTATCCAAAGTGTGGTGGTCCATGTTCCACTACATTTAAATTGAAGTGCGGGTGACGGGCAGATGTGAGGGTGGATCCTCTTGCTATTATCAGTGTATCTTTTCACATATAACTTATCACAAACAATCAGTGAAGAAGATATACAAACAGAGCACATAATGTGAAAAATGTGATGATGACATATGAGGACCCAAATGATGCTCTTGTCAATGTCACTATCTTTTATTGCATATATCAATTATCATAAATAATAATAAGTGAAAGAAGAAGACATACAAACAAAGGATGGAATTTATGAAACTAGTTAGTCCTTTGTATAAAATGAATTAAGTGTGAGAAATCCTTTCTCTTTCAACATTTATGAAACTAGTTAGTTATTTTAGTTTCTTGCTTCGAATCATACGTTCATTTAGATTTTAGAATATAGAGCACTTCTTCGAACCTCCAGGATGGGATTTTTTTTTCACCTCAAATTAGGTGTTTTGTTTGATTTCGTGTTTCCTTCTTATGGTTTTATCCTTTGGGGTGAAGTCATTCCATATGAAAAACAATTGATGTTCTTGTGTGCCGGAAGGGAAAGAACACACCTCCACCAGATCTGAAGTTCCTATCAAGACAAGAAGTTTTGCTGAAGTAGCAGCCGCCTCTTCGGAGATCATGATTGATTTAAAAAAACTCTCTCAACCCATCAAGCGTGGAGACATGATTTTCGTTAAACTGAATGAAACTATATACCGGCAGTAGGTTCAATTAGGTCGTTCAAATCTAATTGGTTGATTTATGCTAAGAAAGGGTTCACAACCTTTGAAGATGGAACAACTTCAATCACATCTCCATTCCTGCTAGAATCCTATTGGCCACTAGCAAATAACTCCCATGGCTAGAGGATATTACCTTATTCACTTTTCTTTGGAAGAGGACATGAGAAGAATATGGGCTAGCGGTATTTTCACTCTCACATATGGTGTCTTTCAATTGTTTCAATGGAAACCGGATTTTGATCCATATGAACCGGAGGTTCAAACCCACGCTCAAGCATGGATTTGTAGCTATGGTCTATGTTAGGAATACTTGCATCCACATCTTTAATTTGAAATTGCCAAAGGTGTTGGAACTCTTCTTCATTTGGACAAGGCCATAAGAGATCGCACTAATATATATTATGCTAGAATTCTTGTTGATTTAGATCTATCCATCGATCTACCAAAATCGATTATGGTTGAGCGAGAAACTCACGGATTTCCTGTGGACATACATTATGAAAATCTTCCCCATATTTGTAGTAATTGTGGTATCATTGGACACCAAGTCGTTGCCAGTAGGAATAAATCCAATAATTACGTTAGGGGTAGAAAAGATCAAAAGTTATGGACATTTATAAGCTAGTTAATCAGTTTGTGGAAGATAAAAATAAGGACTTCAAGAATTCAAAAAAGGTTGAATTTATATCACGATTCTAGAGATATAAAAGAGGGTGGAAGTTCATCTAAGGAAATTTTTAATGGTACTGCTAATGATTCAAAGCAGCATGATGGAGTTGGTGATGTTATTGGGAACACTCCAATCCAGGAAAGGTAGTTTCCGGTGACAACCGACACATTTAATGCACTTGCGGAAGATCATGATCTAATGGATTGTTTTTCTCCAATTCAAATTCAAACAGTTGAACAATTTTCTATGTGGGAATTAATGTTAATATCTCCAATGATTTGAATGCTAAGTATTTAAATTTAGAAGATAATAATGAGAATCCCCAATGTTCTCTAGAGAATATTTGCATTAATAACATGATGATTCTTGACAATCCTCAGCAAGATTTGGATGGGATTTCAAGAGATAAAAGAGGAAAGATTAATTATGAGAAAATATTAGAAGACCAAGATATTTATGCTTTAAATTCTAATCATGGTCCGATAGATCCCATTTTGACAATAATTGGATTCTTGTGGTGACCAAATCAAAAAGAAAAGTGAAGCCAAATTTTAAAATTTTATCTAATTCCAAGTCTCAAATGAGTAAGGAAGGTTCTAAGTGTTTCCCTGTTGTTGAGACCAAGATTCACCACGATTCAGCGGTTTCAACGACTCAAGCAAAATTACACCTTATACCTTGTCGCTAATTGGGTCACACAGGTTGAAGCAAAATGGAATGATTCAGGGTCTGGTTAATTAGATTCATGTTTCTTTGCTTTTTGTTGAGGTTTGCGTGTTTTTAAAGATTTATATTTTAGGGCTTACGTGCCGCTTTTTTTTTTTTTTCTTCTTCTTTTTCTATTTTTTTTTATTAATAAATAGTTTCGGATTTTTCCTCAACCTCCAAACACAATCCAAAAATAAACTTAATAAACAAAAACCAAAACTCAATCCCACAAATCAAAACCAAAATCTTAAATCCTCAAACAACAACCAAAAATAAAATCCACAAATAAAAACCCAAATCCATCAATTTCACAACTAATTACCCATATCCATCTAAAAAAAAAATTAAAAATATTAGAACTTCAACGGTGGATTTTTAACTTTCTAGGTTGAAGTTATATTTTTTTTTTTAAATTTTATTTTATAAATGGATGTGGTATTGATGGATTTAAGTTTTTATTTGTGCATTTTATTTTTGGTTGTTGTTTGAGGATTTGAGTTTTGGTTTTGATTTGTGGGATTGAGTTTTGGTTTTTGTTTGTTAAGTTTATTTTTAGATTGTGTTTGGGGGTTGAGAAAATGAAGGAGAAAAAAAAAATGATTGATTTTTTTTTTTTTTTTTTGGTTTTCTTTGTCTTTTTTGTTTCGTTTTCTAATTATTAATTTAAATAATAAAATAGGTAACTAGGGGCACTTTAGTCATTGTGGGTTAAAATTGTGGTCAACGGTTAGAGTTAACGGAAGTCAATTAACGGTAGGGGACGTTTGTGCAATTATGGGTAAAAGTTCCATATACATGCAATTATGTCTACAATTAAGAGATGTTTGTGCAATTAGTCCTCTAAAAAAAAAAATAAAAAATCCAGAGCACATAAGCATATTTTTTCCAAGATGGGTCCAAAATTTAGAACATGGTTGTATATTTGGTGGTGAAAAAGGCACTCTGTGTTATGTCATTTCGATGTGATGTGTCTTTTTGTAAAATGCAAGTGGGTGTGGTGGGGTTTGTGTTTTAATCAATCTTATTGTATGTATTGATTGGGACCAAACGAGAATGTGATTGGATTTTTCTGTACAAGCACTGAAGCTGGTGTAACATGTATGTATCTTGCACATTATCTCTCAACATGTGGTAATACGTTTCTCATTTCACGTTAATGATGGGAAGGTTCAAATCTCACCATATACATTTTACAAACATGTGGAGAGAGTAGATATCTCCCGTCATAGGAGTAAATATCCAGAGTAGATATCCATATCATACATGTAGTGTTTGATCACTGCAGGTGCAGGTCTTGGTAGACCCTTGACATATTCGGTGTCAACATTTATTGTCATACTTGAAAAAAAAAACATGTAGGTCTCATGATTTTTCTTCTTCAAATCTCACATGATCATTCAAATACAATAGTGATTGTTATATGTTGTTGTGTCTATTACCTTGTGATTTTATTTGAGATTCCCTTTAAGAAAACTACATCTGTGTACTTAAAATGAACATAGTTTCCCATACAATTATTGGTATAAAGTGGACCAAAAATAAGCAATAATGGAGTCAACACATGGGGGGGCAAAAGGTAAAAATAAAAATAAAGTGTGGACTACAATGTGAAATGTTCACTTCATCTAAGAACACACTTATTTTTATTTAAAACCTGAAATGAAAAACAAGCACAGAAAAATTCTCAGCCGATCGCATTTTGTTAAAATGTTAAAACTAAAAATAGTGTATTTCATCGACAGCCCTTCGACAGAGAGGGGGTGTCGAAAAGGAATGCCACGGTTCAACAAAAATCTCGAACGGTAAAAGTTGTGCTCAGAGTAGCTGCATTTACTTATCAAGAAATCACAACTGGCCTGCGAGCATCGATTAAGGGACATTGTGAAGTTCAAGCAATCTAACACGGGGATGTTGCAGGTCGTACTATCTTATGCACCCTTCGTTTCTTTGTTCCTCTCTCACTCAAAACAATCGAAACATTCAAACAAGAGGGATGTGTATTATAATAAACGATATCCTTTCTACAAGAAGGATATCTTAGACATTTCTAAGGTATATATATGCTTCCGAATAACAGTATTGGACATGTTTAGATTTGAAATAGTAGATAAATTAGTCATTCAAAGTGCAGCCAAAAGCCAAAGCATGGTATGACAAGATATAGCTAGGAGAAACCAGGAGATAAAAGCCAAAGCTACAGAAATTTGGAACCTGCTGCACGAGAAATCGGGTTGCGAGTTGCAGTAGTTCGTATTCAAGTCTCTTGCATACAGAACTGTGACCCCAGCTGCTGAGCTTGCACCTGAAAGTGATAAAAAAGCTGTGACCTGCATTTTAAAATATTTACAAGATACCGGTTAGTTTTAATTAATAAAATAAAAAAATAAAGAATAATTACAACATACAAATAAAATGTCAATTTTCCGAGATGAAACCTTGCAATTACATTCTACACAACATGATAGCTAGAAATACTACCATTTTTTTTTACGATACTAAATTTTCAGAAGAAATAAAATTGAACTCTATCAAAGATCCGATAAAATTCAGAGTAAACAACTCTAACCAAAGTTTCAAACAACGCAAACAAGCTAAGTAACTATCTTGAATGTTCAAGATGTATATCAAGACACTGTTCACAGACAAGATCTATCTGGCCGCAACTCTCTTCTTATCTCTACCTCTGGCCGATCTCATCTTGCACAAAACATTAGACATCTCCACTCCCTTCTTCTTGGCCCTCTTATGAATGCACACCTTTCTCTTTGCCACCTTCAAAGCATGCTTATCTTAACCAACTTCAAAAAGTTTGGTAATCTTTCTCTCATAGGGAGCAAATCCAGCATCCTCCCTGATGATGTTCCTTACAAAATGTACTCTCGTACTAGTTTTCTCTTTTCTATCAAAAGGTTAAGGTGCCAATGAAAATGTCCCGAGCAAACTCAAAACTTCTAAGAAGTAAAGCTGCTTAGCTAGAAAGACCAACATATACTTCCATGTTTCGCATCAACAAATATGACGCACAAGGGAGTTATATCAGAAATACCATGAACAATGTGTACATTTATTCAAAAAAGTCCAGAAGTGGGTATCATTTAAGATGAACCAATGAAAGTCGGAATTCAACTGAAAATCATGGAAACTTTATGAACTCAACCGTAAGTTTGTAACAATGATGATATCTATCAAACTTCGAAAATACCATCAAAGTTGAATATGCCTCATGATTCTCGTAAACATGATGATGCACGTCTATGTTTACAATTCAGTCCAGGAGAAACTTACCCAATCACCAAAAACAAATAGGCTCACTAAGACAGGATTTTGCAGGTTTCTCTTTGTTCTCAAAGCATGCAAATCAAGGCAGGCTAGTCCAAAGCTCCACAGAACTTGAAGCCCCATCGATGCAATTAGATAGCTGAATCCAATAGATATATGTCAGAACTTAAGCAACCAGAATATTATGGAAGAAAGACCTGTTAACAGCCCTACTAGGAATATAACCATACACACACAACCCAATTTGTACACATGCAAGCACGGGGTGGACACAAACGAATCTAGACATGAAGTTTCGGCTTCTTAAATATGCATGTAAGGATGAGATAAGGTAATTTACACACTAATCCTCTAATTTTTCTTTACAGGTAAAATACTCTGCCATGAAGTTGGGACAGAACTTATTATCTGATTGAAGTTTACAAGGAAAATTAGTGGTTCGTCATAGGATATGGCCTGATAGTCATATATCGCTACCATTAAAATGAAATTTAGAACACAATGTTTTTCAAAGGGACAATATCATCCCTTGGAGGCATATAATGTATCTGAAAATGGCTAATGCAACCGGTAAGTTATAAAATAATATCCTGCATTATGAAAAAGAAAATGTTTCACAAAATCAATTGTTGGATCCTGGTTACATTTCTCTGATCCATCAAATCAGCATAAAATTTGTCATACAAAGTCTAACTACTGGGAATATCATTTTCCCTAAATTTAAGGGAGCTCATGTTCATGCTCTAGATAATTATAGCAAAAATGTGGATCCATGACGAACAAGTCCTACAATGTCAGGACGCTGTTATTGAGCTAGCAGCGGTTTGTCTATTCAATTATGAAGATGGTTGAAAGATCACTAGATCAGTACTTACTTAGAACAAGAATCATATGACTCCATTTCAAAAGCCTTGTATCAATACTACTCAAAATTCAAGATACAACTTCACCAAATCTCAACAAGGTTTTCTTCTAGACAATTTATTCCAAATTCAATACTTCAAAATTTCCCAACACATAATACAAATTACAGATGCAAGTCACAAGTCCAACACAACAACATCAAGGGATGAATTCACAAAATGCAAAACAAAGAAAAATCACTTTCCCATTTCACAAAACAACATCAATCAACCAATCATTACAAATTAATAAAAATGAAGCTAAACCCAGATGAGAAAAACCTATTTACATTACACCCAAAAGCTGCATGAAACAACATTTCAGCAAAAATCAATCAAATCAGCAAAAATGAACATTATAGTAGATGAAAATACTTGAAAAAAAATAATAATACCAGAAAGCAGTGGAGTTGTAGAAGTTGTGAGCAGAGAGCATAAGCCCAACTGAAGCAGCAGCAAGTGAACACTGTCCCAATCTCAATATCAAACCACTCAACTTCCCTGGACTCCCAAACAATTCCTTCATATCTTCCTCTGTTTTTATCTCAGTTTCTGTCTCTCTCTCAAACCCAGAAAACAAAACAAAAATTCAATCTTTCTCTTCCTCTCACTCTCTCACTTGAAAGCGAGAGTGGGGTCAGTTCGAACCTCGATCAATGCTCTAGATTTCCGGATGTTTTCATGAATTCAAGCAACACTTCGCTGCTAAGCTAATGCACCTTTTTCTTTCTTTTTTTGCTTTAATTTAATGAATATTAAAATATTTTTTTAGTTCTAACGACTGTTGACGGTTTTATCCCTGGGTTTCGGTTACAAGCAAGGAACGTAATATCGGTATCGGCATCAATGTCGGGCTTCTAAATTTACGGATATATCGGGGATATTATCGATATCGGTGGATATTCTGTCAAAAATTAAAAAAATGATGGATATTTACATCTAAAGTTAGTTTTTTTTTGAGAGCTTCTTTTGACAATCCAATTTTTTCTTTTTACACTTCTTTTCTAAAAACACTTCATTCTTAAAATTAAAATTTAAAAAAATTATAAAGACACTTCATTTTGTTACAAGATTATCCTTTTATCTTTTTTTGATTTAAATTATTAAAAAAAGAAATTCTCTCTCCTAAATAATTAGATTAATTATTACATATTAAATACTCCCTCCTAAATTTTTAATTACCATATTAAACTCTCTCTCCTCCAATATATATCTCTAATTTTAGAAAAAAAAAAAAAAACTTACTAATAAGCTTGATTTATGTATATATTTAAAATAATAATAAAAAAAAAACTCAAAAAATAAGTACCTTGTTTTTTTTTTTTCTTAATTTAAATCGAAATATGAAAATGCTTTTTGTTACTCTTGTAGGTATGTGATTGTCTAGAGAACTTTAATTCTTTCATTAGTGTTAGAAATTCTAAGTTTAATCGAATCTAGTTGTAACAATTCAAGCTTTCATATGTTTTTTTTTTTTTTTTTTTTAAAGTTAAGTTTTTTTTTTTCTTTAACTATTAATCAGAGATTGATTGAGAAAGTATGGAAATATGATTATTTTTTAAGAAAAAAAATGGAGAGAGATTAATTATGAGAGAGTGTTTAATATGGTAATAACATATTTAGGAGAGAGAGTTTAATACATAATATTTAATCTAATGATTTAGGAGAGAGAATTTCTTTTTTTAATAATTTAATTAGTTTGGAGTGTCTTTAAATTTTTTTGTCTTATTTAGTAATTTTAATTTAGGTTAAAATTGTCATTAATAAAAAAATTTAAATTGGAGTGTGAATAGACAATTTGTGGATTGTAAGGAGAAACTCTTTTTTTTTTTTTTGTGAAATTTTAGGACAAGCTTAAACAAGTAATTATACATCAAATGAATCATATTTCAATAATAAATTAGCATAGTTATGAGTTTAATATAAATTATAACATAAATAGAGTCTGTATATAATTTTTAAAATTCAGTATTTAATAGAATAATATTTTGTTTCACTTTTATAATATTATATACAATATAAAGAGATTAAATATTTAATAAACAAAATTATCATTAAAAAATATATATAGTAATAGTTCTACACTTCCAAAATTCTATCATAAATCATAATTTATACATAATAATACATTGCGTGTCTGAAATTTAAAACCAAAATGAATTCCTTGCTGGTTCAAATACATAAGATACATTTCTATCTTGATTCGAACAATAAATTTCCCAAGAAAACGTGCTTGCATAGTTTTCAATGTAGTTATTAATATGTCACACGTATGCTGCTTGATCTCTTCCAACTGATCCATGAATTGGGTAGTTTGGATTTACCCAACTTGGTGGATATTGTTGATCTGCATACATAGGTATTGCATATGGCATTTATGGAGAAGGATAATCAAATATATTGCAGCCACCATAACTACCATAATATGGTACATGAGAACCTGACATTGTTTACGAATCACCCAAAGAACTATGTTCTGTGTCTATACTCATTGAGGAGAGAGTCATATTCAAAGAATCTTTATCATTTTGACTTGTTCCTCCATGCTATCTACCATGAGTTTGATCAAAATTACATGCATGAGCATCCTAACCCACCGCACTAGCATTCCAACCTGTTGCACGAACATCCCAACCTCCAGCACGAACATCCCAACTTGTTGCACCAGCATTCCAACCTCCTGCACCAAAATCCTAACCTCTTGCCTCATCCCCACCATCCTCATCATCTCCATCATCTTTTCCTCCACTATTTACATTAGAGGTATGTTGGTCATCGGAAGAGCTGGTAACAATAACTCCACGATCTATACCAACTTCTTCTCTAATCACTTGTTCAACGTTTATTCCCATTTCTCGAGCATGCGAAGCAATATGTGAATCAAGATTTCCCTCGTCATCATCCAAGGAGGCAGGTCTAAGCCAGTTAAAAATAGGATTCTCATTATCGTCTCCTGCTTCAGCAGCTACTTGAAGTAAATCCATAAAATCAGTTTCATTTACTTTATCTTTTTCAGCTGCCATATCCCTAAGTTTCAATTTCATATTATAATAACAATAAACAAGTTGTTCAAGCTTAAAATAGACAAGACGGTTCCTTTGTTTTGTGTGGATTAAAGCAAATGTGGATCAATTTCTTTCACATGCAGAAGATGATGATGTTTGTGATAGCATGCGAGCTGCTATTGCACTCAATGATAGAGCACAGTTTCCATACATTACCCACCAATCAGCAATAATAAAAATTATTAAGTGTTATAAGTATGAATATTATTTCAATGATATTATTATTTATTATTAATATGTAAATTTTTGTAATAAAAGTTATATACCTGGTTGCATTTTGCTTCTAGCTGCAATGGCTGCTCGTTCACCAAAACTTTTCCTTCCATCCTTAAAGTATGTGAGCTACATTCATGAGATCAATATGTATATAATATATATTAATATGAGTATATGACACAATACTCACATGCAAAGAATTAATAATACTGGAATTATAAAATTGGTTGTAAATTGTAACTTTTTACCTTATTTCCAAAATTAGCAATTCCTGCAGCTTCAGTGTCTAATTGCGCATAGACATTATGTATCAGAAGATCCGAATTATCCCTAATATAATATTTTTCAAAATTCTATCATTATGATTCTCTACCATACGGGCCATACCAAATAATTATGTTCTTATTTATTTTTTATTTTATTTTTTGATAAAAATATTTGAGTTTCTTTAGATTCTCTACTCAAAACTCAAAAGAAACAATTTGATTATTTTTACACGTTTTACACAAATAATTTTGAGATTCTTTTATTTGGAATGTCGGCACAAAGTTACAAAAAAATCAATTATATATATTTATAAATTGATTGGTACATATTTAATACTATTTGGAATTAGTTTTACACATTTGAGTCACCAACAATTTTTTTTTTTCATATTGCTTTAACAAAATTTTACATGTCCACTCTTTGGTTCTTTATTCAATTTTACTTTAAGTCCTCAATAATTTTACTATTGACTATTATGTTGAAATTTTTTATAAATTTGTTAATGCTTCTTCTAAAATAATTTTCAAGCTAAATTATTTTAACAATAATTTAATTGTTTAGGATTAAAAAAATTATTTTAATAATATGCAAAATATCCCTGGACTTTCGGGGTAAAATTCATGAAATTTCGGGAATTTCGGGATATTTCGGGAATATCGGGAGATTTTAACGGATATTTCGAAATCGGCCGGATATTCTGCAGGATATTGGATATTTGCCTGTTTCGATATCGGTCCCTCCAAAATACGGATATATCGGTGGATATATCGGTATATCTATCGATTTTAAGTACTCTGGTTACAAGTTTATCCCACCGAAACTAACTTCGGTGAAAGTAAATATTGTTTCGGTAAAAATATGAAGCGTTCAAATTTACGGATATAACAATGGGAAATATCACAGATGCCGCTATTATCCTTTAAATATCGGAGATAATTAGGAATATTTATTATATCCGTAATTCCAAAACATAGAAAATATTTAAAACGTATTGATATTTACTCCCTTAAGAATAAAATCACTTAAAATATCAAAGATATTAAGGGATATTTTTATTTTATTTTATTTTATTTATGTAGCTCTAAAATATAAAAAAATATCTAAAATATTATTAATATTTACTTCCTTGATTAAAACCAAAATCACTCAAAATATCAAAGATATTAAATATTAAGGGATTATTTATTTATTTATATAGCTCCAAAATATAGAAAATAGCTAAAATATTATCGATATTTACTTCCTTGATTAAAACCGAAATCATGGAATTTGCGATTCCGATTCTGTTTGGAAGATTTTTTTATTTTTTATTTTTTATTTTTTATTTTTTAGTATTACAATTGCTACAATAGGATTACGAGATTTACCAAGACTAAACAATACATATGCAGTACATATATCTATTCGAAAACTCCTCACACATGCTTGTAAGGAGGTGCACTACCACCCGTGCTAACAGGTGATGTGTGACGTTTATTAAATAGTTTACTTTTGCTCACCCCCCTTGGAGGGGGGGTGAGCATTACCCCCCTCCCCAACACCTGACATGTGTCAGGGGAGGGGTATTTTTGTCTAAATTTAGACAAAAATACCCCTCCTCTGACACATGTCAAGTGTTGGGGAGGGGGGTAATGCTCCAAAAATGGACTCTTTATTAAAATATCAAAACGATGACTTGTCATCAGCTTAGTGGCTATTGAACACACTGTAGAGAATCAAACTGCTATCCCACTTAAACCCTCCTAAAACCCTTACAAAAAACACTTTCCTCTCTTCTTTCCTAAAACCCTAATAAAAACAACAAAACAAAAAACATTTTCTCTGCTGCAATTCAATGGCTTTCTCTACGATGCTTTGCAAATCTGCATCTTCTCTGGCTCTGGTTGCGCGTCAACTTGCCACCCAATTCAACATACTGTTAGAATATTAATCAAGACTTGATGTATATGGGAATTCTAAATGGGCCGGTGTTTAGAGAATCTAGGTTCATTCATGTATTGGGGAATCCTAAATGGATGTTTAGATAATTTAGGTTCATTCATGTATCTAGGAGTTCTAAATGGGTGGTTAGATTTAATATGTTCACAACTAATTTCATGTATTAGCAATTAATTAGTGCATTCTAGAACTTGTCCTAAATGTAGTATAAAAGAGCCGTACTTTCTCACCTGTAAGAATGAATCATCAAAAAATAAAATAAAGTAAGAAGTTATGTTGAGAAACACTTGTGAGTTTTGAGAGAACAATTTTCTTCTCTTAAATTTCTATCCTAAATATTGTTGGGGATAATCCTCTATAATAAACCGATGAACGCGGAACGCCGTGCCTAGTATACGCCCATAACTCATAGCAAATAATAACATCAATAAGCAGAAAAATAGATGAGAGAGAATAAAACAATCACAACACAAGATATACGTGGAAAACCCAAAACGGGTAAAAAACCACGGGCCGTCAGGACGACAGAGAAAGTTCCACTATATGATAAATTGTTACAACCATATACTCCAGGATTCTCTCTCACACCTAACCCAAACTCCACACACAAGATCCTCACCAAGAACCCCACAATATCCCCTAGGTCTCCCCTAAATATCACCCACGGATCTCTAACTAGATCCACCGATATTCCTTTGGATTCCTCCTCGGATATTCCCTTGGGTCTCTCCGGATCTCACTCACACTCTCTGATGTTTACATGGTGTTCTTTTTGCTCCACAGCCTTAAAACTAATAACATAAATATTAGGACTATTTATACTAGTTACAGGGAGTTTAAGATAAAAGGAAATTCTACTCCTAAACGTACAAGACTTACTTGTTCCACATAAATACTATTTCCTTTTATGACAAATCTTCTTGTAGGGAGTAAATCCTTTTCCTTCAAGCACAAGAACTTCCCAAAAGAACACTTTCCTTTTTCATTGAAGATTTCCCGTTCCACACATACTTATGATTGACTACGATTTGGGTCATGGTTGCGCACCCGTTTCCTAAACCGTTACAAGTCACTTTAAATTACATCGCTCAGAAAACCGCGATCAATACGTCGAAACAATCTTCAGTCTTCCGTTCTTCTAGTCTTCAAACCTCCCTCAAACAATACCATTCCATCTTCCAAACGTATCCCACGTCTTCAGGAAGCTCCACATCAGTTGAGTCTTGTTTGGTTCACATTTAGTTCATTTGAGAATACAAGCCAAAACTAACAATTCTCCCCTTTGGCTAGAATTCTCAAAACTTATCCATTGCCACAATTCTCATCACCGAGAATTAACATACCCCACCACAAGGTATAACCACTTAGGAACGAACCATCCTAAGATTTTTCTTCAACACTTTTTTTTTTTTTTTTGTTTTTTTTTTTGTTTTTTGTGTTTGTTGTTCCGGCATCATGTCGAAATAACCTGCTGAAATTGTGGTGCAACTCCTCAAGTCAGATTTCCAGGGAGTTCGTCAGCCATCGACATCTTTGTCCACCATACACCTTGCATCACTTTCTGACCAATGCCTTGTGCACAATTATGGACCACTAGCAGCAACATATCCTCTTCCATGGCCAGTGGGGAAAACTGCCAAAAGGATAAACATGTCCTTACATCACCCAACCCTGTGAAAGACCTTCTGTCATTGCATCACATACCTGGTGAAAGACTTGCTACTAGAAACTGGGAGTGCTTTGCCGGATAAGCCACATACCATAACACAGAGAGTTTTTTTTTTTTTTTGATAGTCAATCAGCTCCTTGTGTAACTCAGACTGAATCTCCATGACTTGTACCTGTCACCACAAGCCAAACTTCTCCTCTATCAAATTCTTCCTTTCATCAAACCCTACCGAGTTTAAATACCGCCTTCAAGACGCGTCTCCTTTGCTAAACCATACTAGGCAACCATGATCATCATTATCCCAATGCCACCAAGTCCTCCATACGATCTCCCGTAAAGACTTGTCACCGCCATCGCCAAACCATATGGCTCAGATACCAATTGTTGGGGATAATCCTCTATAATAAACCGATGAACGCGGAACGCCGTGCCTAGTATACGCCCATAACTCATACCAAATAATAACATCAATAAGCAGAAAAATAGATGAGAGAGAATAAAACAATCACAACACAAGATATACGTGGAAAACCCAAAACGGGTAAAAAACCACGGGCCGTCAGGACGACAGAGAAAGTTCCACTATATGATAAATTGTTACAACCATATACTCCAGGATTCTCTCTCACACCTAACCCAAACTCTACACACAAGATCCTCACCAAGAACCCCACAATATCCCCTAGGTCTCCCCTAAATATCACCCACGGATCTCTAACTAGATCCACCGATATTCCTTTGGATTCCTCCTCGGATATTCCCTTGGGTCTCTCCGGATCTCACTCACACTCTCTGATGTTTACATGGTGTTCTTTTTGCTCCACAGCTTTAAAACTAATAACATAAATATTAGGACTATTTATACTAGTTACAGGGAGTTTAAGATAAAAGGAAATTCTACTCCTAAACGTACAAGACTTACTTGTTCCACATAAATACTATTTCCTTTTATGACAAATCTTCTTGTAGGGAGTAAATCCTTTTCCTTCAAGCACAAGAACTTCCCAAAAGAACACTTTCCTTTTTCATTGAAGATTTCCCGTTCCACACATACTTATGATTGACTACGATTTGGGTCACGGTTGCGCATCCGTTTCCTAAACCGTTACAAGTCACTTTAAATTACATCGCTCAGAAAACCGCGATCAATACGTCGAAACAATCTTCAGTCTTCCGTTCTTCTAGTCTTCAAACCTCCCTCAAACAATACCATTCCATCTTTCAAACGTATCCCACGTCTTCAGGAAGCTCCACATCAGTTGAGTCTTGTTTGGTTCACATTTAGTTCATTTGAGAATACAAGCCAAAACTAACAAATATTGTGTGAGTTTTCTTTAGTTTGTTTGTGGCTCACTACTCGTTTCCAACAAAGTGGTATCAGAGCCTTGCTTCAATATGGCGTCCAACAACAATATGTTGCAACCTTAACTTCCTCGCTTTGATGGAAAGAATTATAGTCGATGGAGTCAACAAATGAAAGTTTTATATGGTTCCCAAGATTTATGGGAAATTATTGAGATTGGATTTGTTGAGCCAGAAAATCAAACTGGGCTTACTCAACAACAAGCTAATGATTTGAAGGAAAACCGCAAGAAAGACAAGAAGACTTTATTTTTTATTTATCAAGCAGTTGATGAAGTAATTTTTGAAAGAATCTCCACAGCAACTTCGGCAAAGGCTGCATGGGACACTCTGCAGTCAACTTATCAAGGTGAAGATAAAGTTAAAATGGTAAGACTGCAAGCTCTTAGATCTGGATTTGATACACTCAAAATGAAAGATTTTGAGTCAGTGGAGGAATTTTTCAATCGTGTTCTCTTGATTGTTAATCAATTGAAAGTAAATGGAGAACAAATTTCAGATTAGAGAATTGTTGAGAAAATTCTCAGGAGCATGACTAGAAAATTTGAGCATGTTGTTGTCGCTATTGAAGTGTCAAGAGACTTGTCCGTTTTATCGGTAAATAGCTTAATGGGATCTCTCCAATCTCATGAGCTTAGATTGAAGCAATTTGATACTACTCCTTCAGAACAAGCTTTTCAGTCCCAAGCTTCTTTTAATCAAAGCTCTAGGGGGAGAAGAGGTGGAAATGGTGGTGGTAGAAATTTTGAGTCACGGAACAACAACAATGACAACAAGGAAGAATCAAATTCTTCTTCAAGCCAAGGAAGAGGAAGAGGAAGAGGAAGAGACAGAGGTAGCGGCAGAGGCAGAAGCCAAGGTAGAGGTCGTGGTAATTTCTCTCATATTCAATGCTACAATTGCAATCGTTTTGGCCATACTCAAGCATATTGTAGGTTGAAGAAAAATGATGGTGATAGAAACAACTCAAATTTCATGCACGAGGAACACAATGATGATGGAAGTACTCTTTTTCTAGCTTGTAAGGCACAAGAATTTATCGCTCAAGATGTCTGGTATCTTGATAGTGGTTGCAGTAATTATATGACTGGCAACAAAGACATTTTTGTAATTTTGGATGATTCTCTCCAAAGTGAAGTCAAGATTGGTGATGACAAGCGACTTCAGGTGAAAGGAAATGGCGATATTCTTGTTCAGATAAAGAAAGGTGTCAAACGAATCAACAATGTGTTCTATGTTCCAGGCCTTAAACACAACCTATTGAGTGTTGGGCAGCTTCTGCAGAAAGGACATAATGTTATTTTTAAAGATGATGAGTGCGAGATCAGAACCAAAGATGGTGGTCTTATTGCAAAGATAAAGATGACTCAAAATAAAATATTCCCTTTGAATTTTTCATATGGCCAAAGTTCTTGTTTCAGCACTATAGTGAAAGATCCTTCATGGCTTTGGCATTTACGATATGGACATTTGAGTTTTAACTCACTGTCTCATATGTGTCAAAATCATATGGTGAGAGGAATGGCAAACATTAGTCAAAAAAATCATCCAGCATGCATTCTCGGGAAGCATCACCGTAATCAATTTCCAGTTGGCAGAGCATGGAGAGCCTCAAACCCACTTGAATTAGTTCACACTGATTTATGTGGACCTATGCGCACAACATCAATTGGAGGTAATCGTTATTTTCTCACTTTCATTGACGATTACAGCAGAAAAACATGGATTTATTTGCTTAAAGAAAAAGGTGGAGTTTTTGAATGCTTCAAAACTTTTAAAGCCCTTGTTGAAAATCAGAGTGGTTATACAATAAAAACTTTACGTTCTGATCGTGGTGGAGAATATGTGGCTTTGAAAAGTTTTTTGAAGGAGAATGGAATTCGGCCAACTGTTTGCTACACTCCTCAGCAAAATGGAGTGGCCGAGAGAAAAAATAGAACCATCATGGAGCTGGCAAGGAGCATGTTGAAAGCCAAAGGGATGCCTAATGAATTTTGGGGTGATGCTGTAACATGTTCTGTCTATCTACTGAACCATGCAACAACTAAAAGTGGTCAAGGTATGACTCCTCAAGAAGCTTGGAGTGGATTCAAACCATGTGTCAGTCATTTGAGAGTGTTTGGTAGTATAGCTTATTCACATGTTCCAGATGAGAAGAGAGGTAAGCTAGATGATAAATCAGAAAATATTTGCTAGATGACTCCTCAAGAAGCTAGATGATTACCACCACTCAGCTGTCTTGATCACTGCTCCGAATCATTTCAACTGGAAACAGATTTTGAGTTCTTTCAATGTCCCAGATTTTCATTTCTCTACTGCTGCAGCTACTACTGAGACAAATTAAACAAGCCCAGTTCCGATGAGTTGGTTCTCCGAGCCATCGAACCGGAAATCAAGTCTGCCTTGGAGACTAGTAAGGATCTTGATCACCATAAGACGACTTTAATTAATTAATTTATTTTTTGTTATTTCATTTGGGACGTTGGTCTACTTTTCTTTTTGTTGTTTGGTTATAAAGAAAATATATAGTGGTAAAATAAGGGACATAACCATTGATTTTGCACGGAAGTTGTTTCCATGCTTCGAAGATAATGTTGATCAATCTAGTATAATAATTTAACGAACCCTGACCAATTGATCTATTTTTTTTAATAGACATCGTTCATTCTACTTTAATATGGATTCATTTTTTGTTGTTGTATCGTTGGTCCAGGATGCTCTCAATTACAACTATATATTACATTTGAATATAGTTACATAAGCTTTCAGTGATGAGATGAGGTTGGTCTGGTGATAAATCTCTCACACCCACACTACGAGGTTGCGGGTTCAAGTTCCTCTCCCTAAAAAACCCCAAATTTATGTTATAGTATAATACTTAAAAAAAAAATAAAAAAAAATCATATAAGTTGTTAGTGTTATGATTCTAAAATTCCAATAATTAATTGCGGTCACTGCTTTTGTTTATTGAGAATAGGTTGATTCCCCTTCAAAATTGAAGATAATCCTGGACAGTATAGTGTATTATTGACGAGAGAGTATCGGGATGAGATCGTAAAAGTTGAAGCTCACATGCCTAATATGCAAAAAGACTACTGACAACGTCAATCCCTATAGAATCGAAATGGTCATCAATGTCTATAAGAACGATGGACCATCCATAGAGTTTACTTGTCATGAAGCCCACCCAGTTTCAATCGGAAGATTGTCAATTAAAAATTTAGAAAATTCGTCAAATAGAAATTCCGTGAAGTCAGAAAATTCCGAAAATGATCAAATGCCCTTTGAGGGACCTTATATATATATAGTCTTTTTATTATCGGTTCTTGACAATAAATATATTAGTACGAAAAATATGGACCACAAATTATGGAGAAGTTTTGACAAGTGCATACACTTTGAGTCAAAGCATGTAAAGTGTGCACTTGTCAAAACTTCTTCATAATCTGTGGTCCACATTTTTCGTCTTGATATATTTATTGTCAGGACGAACTGATAATAGAAAATCTGTATATATATAATCATCCAATTCAACAGGTGATCAAACAATATATTGATCAAACAATGTAGGCTAAATCATCCAAAATCTGTATATGTATAACAATTTTTTAATCATCCAAAAACTCTTCAACAGGTGATCAAACAACACAATGATCATCTAAAAGATCTTTATAAATAAAATAAAATAAAATCTCTTTTAACTAGTAAGAAGTCATACGAAACAATAACTAAATGGAAACAATGTAGGCTACTATATATATATATACGGTCCCATTCATATCAGTACGCATTGATGTAATTACATCAGTACCAATATATGTGGACCATTGATTATGGAGAAGCTTTGACAAGTGCATACACTTTGAGTCAAAGTATGTAAATCTAATGGTCCACATCCAACGCACTGATGAAATTATATCAGTCCACACTGACGAAATTATATCAGTGCGCACTGACTTGAACATTTATGTATATATATATATATATGATCCCTATGCAACCTGTTCAATGAAGTTCTTAATCTTCTTCAACACGTTCAAGTTTATTTGGTTGTATTTGTTGCGGATGCATTTATGAAGGAATTCAACCATGCTAGGCTTTATTCCTCTAATTTCTAAATACTTTTGGAAGGCTTTTTTCAGGTTCTCATCCAAATCACTGCAAAAGACCAATAAGAAAAAACTTGTGTCAAATATAATGAATAATCAATCTGAATGAAATTATACACCAAAATAGCTTAAATATTTAAAATATCCACCATGTACTTCTATACTCATATTTAAAATATCCACCATGTACTTCTACACTCGAGATTGAAATCCCATCAGGGGTATAAGAACAATAGAACCGAAGCCGCACTCCTCCACCGTGTCCGTGCTTAGAGATGGAGACGATAAAATCTGTGAACTCAACAAACCTTTGACTTATATAGCTTGAATTTACTTCAACAAGCTCACCCTTAAACATTTTTGTCAATGCAGCATCAGCACGACCACCTTTATTAAAATCTCGATTCAATTCAAAGGTGAATTCACTTGGAGTTTCTTCAACCTATTCATAGAAACAAACATGAACAAAAGCAAGTGATATATTTATCTAATTTGTTGGAATTTTATCTAATTTGTATAATAATAATAATAAAGACAAAACATCAACCACCACTTAACTTTGCACAACTTCAAATTAATATATGTAAAATAAAATAAAATAAAAACCAAACCAAACCCTTAAATTTCAATACTTTTCCTCCATTTTCTCAGCAACCCAACAGTAGCACACCAAACCCACACTAAGTGATCACTTTTGTAGGAATTTGCGAGGAGCCGAGGATCAAAACAATGCCATTAGGCTATTGGAGACAGACATGCAACAACTCTTTCAACTGATGAATTATGCTATTATAGAAAATCCGTATAAATTCCATTAGATTTCAATCCAACTGCTAAAATAAATAATAAATTTAAAAAAAGATAATGACTATCGTGTAGAAATTTTTGTATACTAGCTATCTAAACCCTGATCGATATACACTCATAAATCACTTTTAACCAAATACAAAACATAAATACAACAACCGAAACAGCTATAAAGTATAAACCAACCCAAAAGAAAATCAGAGTTGCCTTACGTGACCAATACGCTTGAATTCCAATTCGATGGCTTGGAGAAGTGATTCATTGGAACTGCAATTCTTAGTCTCAGTAGCCGAAGAGAACTCAAAACCAGGCACAAAAGAACCCAAAGACGGCTTTCGGTTCAGATGGCTTGAAGTAGAGAAAACAGCTGAGTAGAAATTTTTGTTGGCTTGGGCGAGTCGACTTGCAGTCGGAACCAAAGAATAGGCAGATTTGCGAAGAATTGCAGAGAAAGCCATTGATTTGCAACAGAGAAGAGAGAAAAGGGAATTTGTTTGTTTGTTTGTTTTTAAGTTATTTTTTTAGTGTTTTTTAGGAGAAGAAATGGTTAATATTATTAGGGTTTTAGGATGGTTTAAGGAAGATTGGAATTGTATTGTCTAGGTTTGTTCAATGACGGTGACACATCATTTTTTAATTATTACAAATAATTCGGATTTCGGTGAAAAGACAATCCGGATGAATTAACATGGAGTTTTGGAGTTGGAGTGGTTAAAACCCTCGGTTAAAACTGACAAATTAAATATTGATTTCAGTGAAAATATCGAGAATCTAAATTTATGGAAATATAGTTGAAGATATCAGAAATATCCTTAAAAATAGAGATATTCAAAGATATTTTTTTATTCATACCTTCAAAATATAGAAAATATCGGAAATATTACCGATATTTACTTTCACTCTTAAAATCAAAATCATTGAACTCATTGATTCCAGGATCGGCGGGTTTAAATATCAAAACGAAGACATGTCGTCAAAATAGTGGTCACTGGACACACTGCAGGAATAAGAATCAAACTTCACCCCCACGTTAAACCCTCCTAAAACCCTAACAAAAAACACACCCTCCGCTCTTATCTTCTAAAACCCTAAAGACAAACAAAAACATTTTATCATCTGCCTGCAATTCAATGACTTTATCTACAATGCTTTGCAAATCTGCATCTTCTTTGGCTCCTCTTGCTAGTCGACTTGTCGGCCGAGTCAACAGACATTACCACCACTCAGCTGTCTTCACTGCTTCGAATCATCCCAACCGGAAACAGATTTCGAGTTCTTTCAATGTCCCTGATTTTCATTTGTCTACTGCTGCTGCTACCACTGAGAATATGAAGCCCAGTGCCGATGAGTCGGTTCTCCGAGTCCTCGACTCGGAAATCAAGTCTGCCTTGGAACTAATAAAGATCATGCTCGTGTAAGACGACTTTGACTTATTTATTTATTTTCATTTGGGTTGGGTTATACTTTTCTTTTTGTTGTTTGGTTGCTAAGAAAATAGTGGGAAAATAAAAGAGACAACCATTGATTTTGCACGGAAGTTGTTTCTATGTTTTGAAGATACTGTTGATCAATCTCGTATAATTTAACGAACCCTGATCCACACCATATCCAATAATATCATGTCATGTGGTATGGATAAACAATCCATGTATTTTTCTAGTAGACGATGTCAGTCTTCATTGATATGGTTTTTTTTTTTTTTTTTGGTACTTTTGGTCCAGGATGCTCTCAAATATAGCTAAATTATATAAGTTGTCAGTGATATATATGATAATTATTGTGGTCACACTGCTTTTGTTTTAATGAGAATAGGTTGAAGAGAGTACTCCAAGCGAATTCCCCTTCAAAATTGAAGATAATCCTGGACAGTACACTGCAATATTGACAAGAGAGTATAGGGGCGAGCTCGTAAAAGTTGAAGCTCACATGCCTATGGAAGGAGAACACTAACGCAGTCCAATCAAAAAGGTCATCAACATCTCTAAGAACGATAGTCCGTACCTTCTCCCTAGAGTTTACTTGTAATGGTACCCTTTATGCGGTTTCAATCCAAGAATTGAAAGTTAAAAACTCAGAAAATTCGTAGGAGGATTTGACTATTAAAAACGCTGCGAAGTCAGAAAATTCCGAGGATGATCAAATGCCCTTTGAGGGACCTAATTTCTCGTAAGCTATTATGGTGTATAATTATAACTCAATTCAAATTTGATTAATTATTCTTTACAATTTTTTTTCTGCTTATTTGACACGAGTTTCTCTTGATTATCATCTCTCCCGCAGTGATTTAGATAAAAACCTGAAGGAAGCCTTCCACAGGTATTTGGATGCTAAAGGAATAAATACTGGCTTTGATTTGGTTGAAGAAGATGAAGAACTTCATTGAAGTTTAAGCTTTTACATTTTTATTAGTTGACAAACTGTTTATAGTTTGGAGGATTTCTATGATTGTTATTTATGGGAGATTGTTAAATTGAGAAGTATGTTTATATTAAGTTCTTGTACTCTTTACCTAGTTAATAGAACTTTTCTAATTTTGCTAATTGGATTGGTGATTTGAGACATTAGAATTGTCAAGTATTTTCAGAGTCCATGGTTTGGTTAATTTTGCTTTATCCTCTAATCAAGAATTAGTCGAGGTTCCTCCTGTTTCCAAATACGTTTAGGAAGATTTCTAGATTGCTTTGTAGTTATCTTAATTTCTTAATGAATTCCTTTTTTTTTTTTCCTTTTTTTTTTCTAAACTAATTTTTCTAATTAAAATGCTCTTTTTCAATGTTCTTTGCGTTATTTGGTGATCATTTTTGAAGAGTTTTTGGACTGCTAAAAAAGTTGTTATAGAGAAAATGAAAGAGACATAAAGAAATCCTAACTTTCACAGCTAAAAAAGTTTTTGGGTTTATTCAATAAGATTATTCATTAGAAACACAGCTCTTTTTAATATTATGTTACGGATATTAACACCCATAAATATGATAAGCGCACCCATATTTATAAGTACACCCATGCCAATAGTACCCTTATTTAAATGAATGTTTTCATTTTAATGCAATTTATTTATAAACTCTCATAAGTTATTAACACACCTAATTTTACAAATGATAAATTTTTAAGTTCTCCAGACTCGAAAACATAGCCTCAGGAATTCATAAATTCTTAAATTTCAAGAATCTTTACTTCACTTTTTTTCATTGATAGAGTTCATAACAAAAATAAATAAATAAAGAAATACGTACCTTTATATGCTCCCCAGACAAGGCTGTTATATTTACCTTGTATATGATCAGGATAGCCTTTCATTCTGCGATACCTTGTATAGTACTTTATTATGTTTAGATGCATATATTGTCAATTTCAAGTGGCACGTTGTCAATAATTAATTATGTATGGTGAGAAAATTCTTGGTTACAATCCCATAGACTGTTGAGGAGAAAACATATGCAATTTACAGGGACCATGATATTGGTTTTGTTTTCAGATATGACTTTATCGAAATTCTTCGATGTTGTATGTGTTTGTGTGGTGTGGATTTCTACATTTTTACTGGGTTGTAACATAAAAACTTTTTAATTATGATCTTGCAGAGAATATTGCTTTTGCAAAGCATTGGGTTGGAAACGTAGATAAAGATGTAAAAAGTGACTGCAATATCAACAAATTACAGAAAACTCTACTGGAATAGTGTGGTGGCTATCATTTCGCGATCAAGGTTGGAAGAATTAGAAGAGAGATTTTTTTTTTGTTGAAAAAGATATTGTATTAAGGGCCAAAGCCAAAGCTCACCAAGGAGCCAACAGGAACACAGAAACAACACCCAAACAAGGGCGGCAGACACACCGCACCAAACAGAAGGGAAGAAACCCCCACAAAAACCCCACAACAAACACCCAGACGCAAACCGAGAGGCGACAAAGCCAAAAGAAACAGAAAAAACTCACACCAAAACACGACACACCAGAGCAGAACTCAGAAATCGCCCCAATCAACAAAATCCCCAACCCGATTCGCTCCCATCTTAGCCAAACTGTCGGCAAAAGAATTAAACATTCTTGACTCGAACACAACCTTCACAAGACTCGGGTCCTTAAGAACCTCTCGAAATGGAGGTATTTGCCAGATGCTGCGGTCTATGTCAAATAATGGATTTATCTGAAATCAGCAGAGTATTTTAATGGGTGTACATAGTAATTTGTTTATTTTTAATTAAACTAATTTGCCCTTATTGGTAATTCCTATTTGGATATTTTTGTAATTAATTTTTTTTTTAAAATATAAGTGTGCTTATCATATTTATGGGTGTCAATATCGGCTCCCTTAATATTAAGCATCATAGTAGAAAAAGATTCCTTGATACCCTTTCCAAAGTACTTGAAACACCAAACAACCCTGAATTTCACAACATCTATGGCCAGATCAACAAAGGCCTACTGACCTTTAAAGATGGAATTATTCCTTAACTCCCACATCGTCCAAACCGAAACTTTTCTAATTGGTTTGGGAAGATTTTCAGACTGCCATGTAGTTCTCTTTCTTACTGAATTTAAGTGTTTTAAAAAAATATATATATATAAAACTTTACTAATTAAAACGCTCTTAATTTCTCAATGTTGTGAGGAAGCTATAATTTTGAGTTTATTCAAAAAGAAAAGTTGTGCTTAAAAAAAAAAAAACCTTTTTAATGTTGAAGACAATCTCATAATATCATAATTAATTTCATTACGACTCAATTATAATACAAAACTTCTATTAATAGTTGTAGGGGGTCGACCTACAATCGATGTGGATCGGGTTACGTTTCGTTAGGCCCAATGCAACTTGGGTTGAACCGTAAGGGATGTGGTCGCTTGATTAATATTCCTGCAAAATAACTTGGTCGATCGACCTGGTAATGTTTTGTGTATCGAACCTGCAACAAAGAAATCAAGAACAAAACAGATATAAATGAAACTGAACGAAAAGAAAAGGGTGTTGGATTGTTAGCCTTAGGTATGCTTGGGCTGAGCAACAATATAGAATGATCGTAAAAACTTGGATTCCGGTGGCCGAGATTCTTTGATGCAAAGTTTCAATATGCTCTCTTCAGCTTTGTTTTTCGTGTCCCTTGCAATATAAAAATGCCCTTCTATTTATAGGGAGCTTCAAGGTTACTGTTTCCTCCTGATCCACCAGATCATTGCTTGATTATGGGCGAGATTTATGGAGAGATTCTCTCCGAGTATCTTGATCTCATAGCTTACTTGTTCCACTGCTGGCTGACTTGGCCTTCAAACGACCAAGTCATGTTGTTGCCTCTCACATTTGGGCTTTTTCTTGTTGGGCCAAGTTGAGATTAGTTTGGGCTTTGTATTTCGAACCAGTGGGCCATTTTTGGCTACCACAATAGTCATCTTACATAATATTTTGCCACCCAAAAAAATTTATCTCGCATTTTTTTTTATTAATCCTTTTTAGTAGAAGAATGCCTAAAACCGAAATCATTGAATGTGATTAAGTGGCAATAATGACATGTAACCATCGTAAAGGTCACCAAACACACTGCAGAGGAATCAAAACTGTAGACAATCTAACTCCAATCTTACTTAAATCCTCCTAAAACCCTAATAATATTCACCTTTTCTTCCCCCATAAAACCCTAAAAAATAACATTAGAGAAAAAAAAAAAAAAAAACATTTTCTCTCCTCTATTGCAAATCAATGGCTTTCACTGCAATTCTTCGCAAATCAGCCTCTTCTTTGGTTCCGACTGCAAGCCGACCCACCCGAGCCAACAAAAATTTCTACCCAGCTGTTTTCTCTGCTTCAAGCCATCTCAATCGGAAGCCGATTTTGGGTTCTTTTGTGCCTGATTTTGAGTACTCTTCCGCTACTGAGACTAAGAAGTGCAGTTCCATTATCGAATCACTGCTCCAATCCATCGACTCAGAAATCAAGCTTCTAGATGATCATGGTCGCGTAAGGCAACTTTGATTTTCTTTTGGGTTGGTTTATACTTTATAGCTGTTTGGTTGCTAAGAAAATAGCGGAAAAATGAAAGAAATTAAGTAGGTTTCTTTTTAATTCCGGTTGCTGTATTTGCGTTTTGTATTGGGTTTTAAATGATTTGGGGTTTCACTAAAAATTTAACAATAATGTTACTTTGCTCAAATTGAATACCAAATTTGGAGCCCAAATGATGTGGCATTATTGATTTCTTTGAATTAGAATTGCATGATTGAAACGATTGGGTTTTAATGATACCACATCATTTGAGCCCAAATTTAGACAAAGTAATATTTCCATTAGATTTCAATGATGCAACATTTCCGTTCAAAAAAAAAAAAAAAAAACTTTATTATAATTGTTTTTCTAAAATTTCTTATTTACTTTTGCAGTTTGATTGAAATCTAATGGAATTTATACAGATATAATGTATACTTGCATAATTCATCAGTCCAAAGAGCTCTTGCATGTCTTTCTCTAATAACCTAATGGATTGGAGGAGTTTTGAGAGACTCTAGAGGCACGGTTGTTTGTTTGTTCTCTATTTCTGTCGGCAATCAAGTTTCGAATAATGCAGAATTAATGGCTATTGCGAAGGCTTGTTCCCTTGTGGTGTCGACGCCTTCTCTGTCCGATTCTTCTGTTGAGATTATTAGCGATTCAAAGGTAGCGGTGTCGTGGATTAATAACACTTCGTTTGGGTGCTTAGCTCATGTTGAGACGATTTACAATATCAGAGAGATGATTTCTTCCCATGGTGGTATGGTCGTTCGTTTTTGCTCTAGGGCGTCTAATGCCTTTGCTGATGGCCTTGCTAAACGGGGATCGAAGGATGATGAGGAAGACTTGTTACAGTGGAGCAATGTTTAATGGGGTGTCTGTTGTGTGCCTTTCCCCTGTTTTCGTTTTTGGGGCGTTTTTTTCTTTGTTTTTTCTCTGATGGTGCCTTGTTCCTTGCTTTTGTTTTCTGTGTGGTTTTTGGCTGTTGTTTGCTGTGGTTGCTTTAATAAAAGTTGCTGTTTCAAAAAAAAAAAAACCTAATGGCATTGTTTCGATCCTAACAAATTCCTAAAAAAGAGACCTGGTGTACTGGTTTGACATAAATGGAGTTAATTTGGTGTACCATGTTGTTTGGTTGCTAAGAAAATGGAAGAAACTTAATGAAAATTAAGGGTTTGTTCTTGGTTTTTTTTATATCATATATATATATATATAAATATAATTGATGTAATTGAAGTTGAGCAAAGTTAAGTGGTGGTTGATGTTTTGTCTTTTATTATTATTGTTATTATTATTGAATTTAGTAAAATTCCATTAACTACTGAGGTCAATGCTTTTGTTCATGTTTGTTAATTTCCATGAATAGGTTGAAGAACCTCGAAGCGAATTCACCTTGAAAATTGATGAAGACACTCATAGATTTGATCATGAAACTGATTATCATGTAGTATTAACAAGAGAGTATCGGGGTGAACTTGTTGAAGTTTCAAGTCATATATATGATCACACAAATGGAAAAGGATATGGCCTGTCGATGGTCGTTACCATCAATAACCACGGTGGATCGTCCCTTAGGTTTGATTGTTTGGGTACCTCTGATGCGATTTCAATATGGGATATGAACATTATAAACTCAGAAAATTCAAAGGATTCGGCAGAATTTTCCATAGATGAACAATTCCAAAACACGTAAGCTATTTTGGTGTATAATTTAATTCATATTGATTATTCATTATCTTTTTCCTGCTTATTTGACACAAGTTTCTTCATAGGGTCGATCCTACGGATATGGATGAGAACCTGGTGAAAGCTTTCTTGGACTATTTAGAAATTAGAGGAATAAAGCCCAGCATTGTTGATTCCATGATTAAGTGCATCAGTAACAAACAAGCCAAAAGAAAGTTGATGGGGTTGAAGACGATTAAGAACTTCATTGAACAGTTGTCATAGAGATCTCATATAGTAGTAGCTAATTACCTTTTTATTTTATTTTATTTATATGAATATGACTATTTGTTTACTTCCATCGATTTTCAGGATTGTTATTTATGGGAGATTGTTATTAATAAGTATCAATATTTTTACATTTAGGGAGCGTTTACTAATCGATAATCTTTACGAGGAAAGTGAAACTTATTTCTTTATTCGTGATTGCTATTTTTTATGAAAACTTTTGGGAATTAAATTACGTTAAGCCCACACACAAATAAAGAATCCTTATGAGGGAAAGAGAACATAATTCCCAATTTACGATTACTATGTAACAAGTTCCCCCTAGAAAGGGAAAATAATTAATTTCTCTTACCTGATGCCATTTACAATGAAACATGATTCCTTTTGATTTGCATTCAAGATTAAATTACGTTGAACCCACACACAAATATTAAAAGGATGATAATATCATTTATTAAAAAATAATAATTTCATAAAAAATATCAGATTTTAAAAAACCTCTAGATCCCCACCATCCATCTAAAAATTAATGGAGGGTGGAGAATAATTAATTAAATTTTTTTTTAAAAGGCATTCATAACAGCGGCACCAAGCCAGGCAAGACAACACACACCCCAAAAGCACAACAAAAAGACAGAGAAACAGGAAACAAAACAACCCTCACAGCAACCCACACCCAACAGACCACAACAAGAGCAGAGGACCACGGCCCCAAAAGCCAAGGAGGCGGAAACAGAAACACTACTGGGAACCTCAAGACACACTCCACCATAACTCATCCATGCCCTGCTGCACACCTTTCTTGGCGAGAGTATCCGCAAAAGAATTAGTCGATCTAGGCCGAAACTCCACTGCCGCTAGAAGGAAACTATCCAGCCAACTTCTAATACAGCCAATGACCTGATCATGACTGTTATAACCCGGAGTGTAGCTCGAAATCCAGCTCACGGCTGTCTTGGAATCACTTAAAAAGGTAACAGGTTTCGAAGCCAACTCAACTTTCGAACCAAACAGCTCGCAAGCGCACAAAATAGCCAGAAGCTCAGCTAAAATAACATCCTGAGTACCAACGTGACGGGAAAAGACGCAAAGAATCCTGCCCATATGATCACGAAGGACACCCCCAATACCAGCAGGACCCGGAGAATCAATGACCGAGCCATCCACGTTGAAGAAGAGAGAGTTGTGCATCGGAGGAGACCATCTCTCCCACCTCGGTCTCTTTTTCTTGGGGCCTTCCGAGCAGCATTCAACAATATTCAACAAAATGTGCGTAATGGGAATCGAGGACCCTCTCCCAAAATGCTTGAACCACCAACCCAATCTAAATTTCACCAAATCAACGGCTTTCGCGAAATCTGTTATCTCCTCCTTGAAGACCAGCAAGTTTCTGACCTCCCAAGTAGTCCAAACCACCGCGAAAAACAGAGTCTGCCACGCTCTGGAAGAGTGCCTCCAAGGGCAAAGATTACTCCAACCAAGCCACCATTGAACAATAGTTTTGGAATGGCAACTACTTATACCCCACCACTTCATGCTCGCCTGCCACAGTCTCCACGTCCACTGGCAGTGTAGAAAAAGATGCTCAACACTTTCCTCCACATTCTTACACAGAGGACAGCGCAGGTCAGAGCTCTGGGCCAAACCGAATTTGCACAAAACCTCCCTAACGAGGACCCTCCCATGCATAAGCTGCCAAACAAACAACTCAATCTTCGGAGGGCAGAAGCCCAACCAAATCTCCCTAAAAACTGACCCCTCCTCCGTGTGACCCTCCTCCAATTGATTCCTGAAAGACTTAACAGAGAATTGACCAGAAGATTCGAAGCTCCAAGACACCGAATCCTCCACATTGGGTAGAATTTTAATATTCGAAATGCATCCACAAAAGCTACTCCATTGGCTTATTTCCCAGTCAAACAAACCCCTTCTAAGGTTGATATCCCATTTCCACTCAGAACCCTCAAACCTCCCGAAATCCATCACAAACCCTCTTTTATTGACAGCCAAAGAGAAAATTCTCGGAAAGGCTGCACTAAGAGTCGACCCCTCAATACACACATCAGACCAAAAACGAGCTCTTCTCCCATTACCCACCACCACCATCAAACCTTTCTTGAAAATTTGCTGCGGAACAGAATCAGACACCAGAATATTACCTACTGCACAAGTGAAAGCTGAAGCTTTCCCGCTGCAGCCCCAATTCCATCTAAAATCCTCACTATGGATCTTGTATTTAACACATAAAACCCTCCTCCAAAGCGACTCTTTTTCCACCCCAAATCGCCAAATCCATTTCGCCAATAAGCTCTTATTAAGGTTGATGATCGAACCAATACCCAAACCCCCTTTACCTTTATTTTTGCACAAAATGTCCCACTTCACACAATGGATCTTCTTATTCAACACACCGTCACCCCAGAAAAAACTTCTCTGAATTCTTTCAATTTTTTGAGCAATTCCAACCGGAATCCTAAAAACGGACATAAAGTACACCGGAATGCTAGACATCACCGATTTAATAAGCACAAGACGACCACCTTTACTAAGGAAAGATTTCTTCCACGGAGCCAAGCGGTTTTCTATCCTACTGACAATGCCATTCCAAAAAGATTTCGCACCCGATCTACCCCCAAGAGGTAATCCTAAGTATGTGATTGGTAACGTCATCACCGCACACCTGAAGATCCTTGCCCAATGCGCAGAGGGCAGCTGCCCCTTCCCCACCTCCACAATGCCCGTTTTATGGAAGTTTAACCTCAAACCTGAGGCCAACTCAAAACATCTTAAAACCCTTCTCGCATTACGAAGATATCTCTCCTCCGGATGAAGGAAAAGCATAGTATATGACAGCCCCTTTAATGAGATCCAACTCCTCCGCCTTCCTAAAAAGCGCACTCAAGCCTTCCACAACAATGTTGAACAAAAACGGAGATAACGGGTCTCCTTGGCGCAGACCCCTCCTCAACGCAAATTCCCTAGTAGGTTTCCCGTTAACCAAAACCGAAAGGCTAGGAGAGGAGATACAATGCTTCACCCAACCCCTCCATTTTAAACCGAAACCCATTTTATCCAAAATATCATCCAAAAAACAGTGATCCACACTGTCGTAGGCTTTTTCAAAATCGAGTTTCACAAGAATACCCCCCTACCTTTAACCTCTTTCCAATGATTAATAATCTCCTCAACGACAACAAAACTATCGAGAATCTGGCGATTTCTCACGAACGCCATCTGAGATTCCCCAATAACTGAACCTAACACTCTCCTCAACCGGTTGGCCAATATTTTCGCAAGAATTTTGTATAAACACCCGACCAAACTAATAGGTCTAAAATCCGACATCACAACTGGATTGAGACTCTTAGGAATAAGGGCTAAGAAAGTCTTGTTAATGTCCTTAACCACTTTCCCATCATGATAGAATTCCTCCAAAAAATTCATGAAGTCCCCTTCAATGACATCCCAATTATCCTTGATGAATCTAATATTGAAACCATCCGGGCCAGGGGCTTTAAAATCCCCACAGCTGTCCAACGCCTCCTTCACCTCCTCCAAAGAGAAAAAACCTTCTAAAAAATTATTATCTTGAACAGAAATTTTCTTAACCGCCAACCCATTAACGGTGGGACGCTTCCACTTCACATTCGCGTAATGTTTCTCAAAAAAATCTGCAACTTTTCCACTAATAACTTCCTTGTCAGAAACCGACACCCCATCAAACACCATCTCCTCAATAGCATTCCTCCTCCTTCTACCACTCGCAACACAGTGGAAAAACCTCGTGTTCCTATCTCCTTCACGCAGCCACTTGATCCTAGATTTTTGCTTCCATTCAATCTCTTCCAACCGAAGGAACTTCCAAAAATCAGCCAACAAAGACAGCCTCTCCTTCCTTAAATCATCCGTCCACCCAATGTTGGCAGCCAGGACATCAATCTCAGCCAACCGAATTTCAATCCTCTTAATAGAAACCTTGTCCTTCAGCTGCGTCTCCGACCATCTTTTAATTTTACCCTTCGCCATTTTCAACTTGGACTGAAGTAAAACACTGCCGGTCCCCCCCACCTTGCACCCAACCCACCCTTTTCTGACCTCAGCCATCAACAACTTATTCTCAAGGCAACTATTATGAATTCTAAACGGACACGGCCCCCAAATATCTTTCGAGACACCCAAAGTTATAGCATTATGATCCGAAATAGACCTCGGAAGACCTTTCTGAACCAGAGAGGGGAACCAAGACAATAACACCGGGGAAATTAAAAACCTATCAAGTCTAGCCCACACACCCTCCTCTCTATTGTTAGACCAAGTAAAAGACATACCTCTTAAAGGAGAATCAACCACCTTAGCTTGTAAAATGAAACTCCGGAAGTTCCTTGCCAACCAACTATTGAAACTCCCACCACTTCTTTCCGAATCCTCCAGGACCGTGTTGAAATCCCCTCCGAAACACCAAGGAATCGGAAATAACATCTGCACATCCAACAGAAAACTCCACAGCTCCTTTCAAACTCCACAACTCCTTTCTCCCCACTTCCAAATTAGGCGCATAAACATTGCAAAGAGCAATCACTTTATCGATACTCTTCCACCGACCCACCAGCACAATACAACCTCTCGCTGGAATGCAATGAGAAACAGAAAAAATCTCATCATTCCACAGCGCTATTAGCCCCCCAGCTAAACCTTCAGCATTAACGCCCACCCCTCTAGTAAGAAGATTACCACCTAACTCCTTGATAACTCTATTGTCAAAATTAGCCAATTTCGATTCTTGGATAAAAAGAACATTCGGTTTCACACTAAGCACCACAGACCTGACTTTCCTTCTTTTACAAACCTTCCCAAGCCCTCTCACATTCCATGACATCAATAACATAAAAACATCAGAAACCAGCGACAAACACTCAACGTAAAAGCACATCATTGAATAATTCTGACCTCGTCCTCCTTCTCCATACTGCTAAGCAATTGAGAGATCTCACTTTCCCTGCCACTGAAATCAAAACCCAAAGCAGCGCCAACTTCAATCACCTTCGCCACCTCTTCCTCCAAATCCCACCCCTTATTCCGCCTCTCCTCAGAATCTTCCTCCTCATACTCACTCGCATTCCCCTGATTCCTAGCTTTAAGATTAATGCCGAGCTCCATCCCTTTCTCTATAACCATAGCAACTTCATTTCCTAAATTCCATTTGACCTTCTTTTTACCAGCTGTAGGTTTTATCGCAGATCTTCTAGTTCTCATCGGATGGGTCCTTGATAGACTATCAGACCTGCTCACCTTACCCTTCTTAGAGACACCTGTTCTACTCCCTCCATTGCCATCCATTTGGGTTTCCTCAACCACCGTGTCTTCAGAACCAATGTCCCTTGGAATAGATAAACTGCCCCCTGAAGAGAGATTGCTATCACCTGCATCCTGGCTTCTTAAGTCCACACATAACTCAATTCCTCTGTTATTGTCATCTCCCTGCAGATTTGGCCCCTCCTTACTCTGAGAATGATCACTCTGATCAGCCGAACTAAGGCATTCCCCATCCTCCAACTCATTAAAGATTGGGCCTCCTTGTTTTTCCTTAAGATTGTTATTAAATATGTCTATCCCCTCAGTCCCAGTCTTGGCCCACCTTTGATCTATTGGGCTACAAGGCCCACACCATTTAGAGCTCTCACCCCTACCCAATTTGAAAAAACCCCCACCTGTAGGATCTTCCTCAGCAGAACTAGAGTCCTCAGAACTGTTCTGAGACAGCTGTTCTGGTCTGACAATCCCAATAGCAATCCCGCCCTTGGAAACTGAAAACCGATCTGGTTTCGGTTTAAATTTTCGAATCCAAATCCTTTTCCTTTCTCCACCGATCCCACCTTGAGACCATTCACCTTTTCCTTCACAAAATCTGTCTTGGAACTAGGCATTCTGTCATTCCTTACAAACCTAGGTATATCCTGACACCACACTCCTCTGTTTTTAACCTTTTCCCTGACCACTCTCTGATCTCTTTCCTTATCCCCTACTCTAGGATGCTTTTTCTGACCCCTTTCCACCAACTCCCACTCTCCTTCTCCACTCGCCTTAGAGTACCCACCAAATTCAAAATCATCATCTTCTACACCCTTCCGTTTAGATTTCAGACCCAAAATGGCCGTCAACCAGTCACTTGAAACCTGCATTGACTCTTCTTCTAACTTAATAGAAAAGGATCCATTATCAAACTTAATAACAATCTCAGAGGGAATACTCTTCTTTAAAGGAACCGAAACCAATATTCTCCCTTTATCAAGTCTGGTTTTATCCAACGTCTCCTCATCAATCCACAAAGTTTCACCTATCATGTTACCAAGCTTTTTGAAAAACGAAGTGCACCAGCACGATAGAGGAACCCCAAAAATGTTTAGCCAAAGGATTTTGGATCCATTAGACCAGGACTCCTTCCATTCTCCCATAGACGAGAAGCTTCTCCTCCACATAAAGCCATTGTTGATGAAACCATCCCTATCATAACATGAATCAAAGGTCCACAGGATGTTCTTTCCTCCCATATATGACGAAGAGAACTCAATGCCTCTATCCTCTAAATTTTTGTTGACCTGATACAAACTGGAAAACTCCCTCAATTTTCCAATAGCTGACCGGTATAGCCAATCCTCTATCTCAATCTCTTTATCCCCTTTCCATGACATGAATAAGGCTTTCCCCCTCTTATCTCCTTCTAACCCAGCATTTCTTCTAACATCTTCCTTGACAACTTTCGCAAATGATCGCTGTTCCTGGCGAGTATTATCTCTCCTATACTCATCTTGCCACCCTCCCCTGACCTTCTTACCATCTCCCTGAAGCCGATTAGGAAACCCAGCCTCTCTCTCCCTCTTGTCTGGTTGAACCTTGCGTCTACTCCATCCATAGTCCGCTATCTTGGCCGTGATCGGCCACCCATAAATGTGCATTCCATTCACCATCTTCACTACCTTCATAGCTTCCTCCTTCGAACCAAACCTAATGAAGGCATAGCAGCAACATTTCGACTCCTTTTTAGCAGAAAGAAACACATCTCTAACCTTGCCAAAAGGTTTGAAGATCCCCCAAAGTCCAGCAGAATCCACCACCGGATTGATGTTATCCACAAAAATAGAAAACAAGCTTTCCCTGAAATCTTTGACACCAGCATGACCTCTCTCCGATTGAGAGTATCTCTCTCTAGAAAACATGATTTGAAAGTAATTCTTTCCCTAATAATCACTATTATTGTTGTTTGGAGAATAATTAATTAAATTGGATCTCCACTATCAAAGATGGACGATGGAGATTTAAAATAAAATTTTAAAAAGAAAACTGAAAAAGAAAAAGAAAAAGAAATGGATTGATTCTCCGTTCTCAACCTCATCTAGATGGATCTCCAAGGGGAGGTTGGTGCCTCCCCCATGGCCAACGGAGGAGGCTCTAGCCTCAATGTTGCCGGTGAGGTAGGCTCGAGTTTCTTGATTTTTTTTTTCAGAATTTTTTAAAATCTTTTAATTAATCTCAAACATCCATTCAGGTTGTCTTCTCACCCAAATCTGAATTAATTGAAATAACTAAAATATGTGCCAATGATGTGTTATCAGGGGTGGCAATTGACACTTGATGCGACCCGGTGACACCAAATGAACACGACAAGATATTTACATGTTTGTGTTATTGGGTTCGGGTCACTAACACGACAATACGTTAAGAAAGATGATATTTACACCCCTTCAAAACTGTATCTACACTCTAAATTAATATTTTTTTTAAAAATTCCAACACTACCCTTAAAAGGATTAAATAAATTGAAATACACCCCATAAATCATATTAATATAATCTTGAATAGCCGTTAAAATATATATATATAATCTTGAATATTTAACATGTATAATATCTTATTATTATTATTATTTTTAGAAGCAAAGTATATTCACCACAAAACAGGGGACAACAACAACAAACGGAGGAAAAACTCCTCAACAGAGCTGTTGTATGTGAATGGTTATGGACATTGGAGCCCAACTTGGAATCGACTTTAGAGGAAAGGAAAGTGAGGTGGCTGAGCTCATTAGAAGAAGGGAAAGGGAGGATGCCGATCGGTATGATCGGAATGGAGACTTGTAAGTCTCGCTTGGTTGCTTTGGTTTGTGCGGGTCTTTTCTGTTTTTAATGTTAGTTATCTCTTGGAATGTTAGGGGCTTAGGTAGAAAGGATAAAAGAAGGGTGGTTAGGAATTTGGTGAAGAATTTTAAACCTTCTGTTCTGTTCCTTCAAGAAACAAAGCTGGACACTTTCGACAGAGGCATTGTAAACTCTTTTGGAGGGGGTTGGCTTTCTAAAGGTATGGGTATGGAGGCTCAGGGGTCTGCTAGAGGTGTGATTACGCTATGGAACGAAGATAGCTTTTCCGTTTCGGCTTCAATCAACAACCAAAGGTGTATTATCTTAGCTGGAGATCTCTTGAAGATTAAAAAATTCATGGTTTTCTGTAATGTATATGCTGCCAACATCGAGAAAGAACGCAAAGTGCTATGGGACTTCATTCTAAAAGCTCAAGCCTCTTTCCCTTTTCCTTGGTGCATATGGGGGGATTTTAATACTGTGTTAAACCAGTCGGAGAGGAGAGGTAAGGTCTGCAACCTGAGATCCATAAGGAATTTCAACTCTTTCGTTCTTCAGGCAGGTGTTGTCGATCTCCCAAGCTGTGGTTCTTGCTTTACTTGGTCCAATAACAGACAGGATGCTTCTTGGGCGCGCCTTGATAGGTTCCTTCTCTCCCCTGACATTTTTTCTTGGTTCCCAAATTTGATATAGGCGGTGATTCCAAGAAGTGTCTCAGACCACAATGCGATTTCTCTAGGAGAACCGAAGGAAGATTGGGGGCTGATTCCTTTCAAATTCTATAATAGTTGGTTGGAGGATAAGGATTTGATGTATAAAGCCAAAGAGGGGTGGAAGGGGTGTTCTGTTAAGGGTCTGGCTGGCAAGGTTTTAGCGGCTAAAATCAAAGCTTCAAAAGGGTTCATTAAGAGATTCTTGCCTGACAGAAATTCTGAGACTTTTTCTCTTAAGAAATTTGAAGGCCAGTTGTTAGAGGTTGACAGAAAAGCTATTCGGGAAGGATGGTCAGATGGTTTGAGGCAGGAGAGGTTGGCTATTATGGGTGAGATGTGGAAAGGGGTTAGAAAGGATGAGCAAATGTGGAGCCAAAAATCTAGGATCCAATGGCTTAAGGAGGGGGATAAAAATACAAAGTTTTTCCATAATTGTGCGAATGGCAGGAGACGTTCTAACTTAGTTAAGGAAATCATGATAAATGGGAGGAAAGTTACTAAGCCTAGTGATGTAAAAGAGGGAATAGCAGATTTCTTTAGGATTCATTATAGCAAATCTGATGTGTGTCGGCCTTCCTTCAAAGGTTCAAACATTAAGAAGCTCTCGGTCCTTGAATCTGCCCAGCTTGAAGTTCCTTTTTGTAAAGATGAAATTTGGGAGGCGGTTAATGGTTGTGATGGGAACAAAGCGCCGGGTCCGGATGGTTTGAACCTCAATTTTATAAAAGCTAATTGGGAGGTAATTCAAGACGACTTTTGGAAGTTCATTGAGTTATATCAGGATGGTTCGATTGTTAAAGACTTGAACAATACATTCATTTCTCTCATTCCGAAGTGCAGAAATCCTGAATCTTTGAAGGACTTTAGGCCAATAAGTCTGGTGGGGTCGCTTTACAAAATCTTGTCTAAAATCCTGGCTAATAGGCTGAAAAGAGTCATGGATGCGATTATAGGTGATTCTCAGATGGCTTTTGTGTCAAAGCGCCAAATTACGGATAGTTTCGTCATTGCAGAAGAGGTGATTCATTCGTGGAGGAATGATTCGAAGGGCGGCCTTTTAATCAAGCTTGATTTTGAAAAGGCGTATGATACAGTTGACCATGAGTTTCTTGACTCTATGTTGGAGACAATGGGGTTCGGTTTTAGGTGGAGAATGTGGATGAAAAATTGCATCTCTACTCCTAGACTTTCAGTCCTTGTAAACGGCAGTCCTACGGAGCAGTTTGGTCTTCAACGCGGCTTAAGACAAAGTGATCCCCTTTCTCCCTTTTTATTTAATATTGTCAGTGAAGGTTTAAGTAGTTTACTGAGGAAAGCTATGGAGTTGGGATTGTTGAAAGGTGTGGTGTTTGGTGATAATGCGGTCCATTTGACGCATTTACAATTTGCTGACGACACTATTCTTTTCCTTAAACCATGCTTGCATTATATTAGGAACACTAGGAGGATCCTAAGATGTTTCGAAATGGTTTCCGGCCTTCGTATAAATTTCCACAAATCGTGTATGGTAAATGTGGGGAAAAAGACTTCTAATTCGTCCGTGTGGGCTGAGGCTTTTAGATGCAAGAGTGCGAAGCTTCCCATAACGTTTCTTGGGTATCCTCTCGGATCTAAACCTCGCCTTAAATCTTTTTGGGACAATCTTGTTAATCGGGTTGAATCCAGGCTTGTGCCTTGGAAGAAAAAATTCCTAAGCAAAGGGGGTCGTTTGGCTCTTATTAAAGCGGTCCTTTCTAGCATCCTGATTTATTTTCTGTCTGTTTTTAATATGCCTATTGGGGTGGCAAATAGAATGAAAAAAATTCAACGCTCCTTTTTTTAGGGGGATGAGGTGCTTAAAAAGAAAATTCATACCGTGGACTGGATTTCTTTGTGTAGAAGCAAGAAAAATGGTGGCTTGGGAATTGGGAGAATGAATGATAAAAACAAAAGTTTGTTGGTTAAGTGGGTTTGGCGTTTTGGGAATGAGGAGTATAGTCTTTGGAGGAGAGTGATTTGCGCCAAGTATGGCATTCGGAAAGAAGCGTTGAGCTGGAATTGGAGGAGCCATGGTTCGGCTTTGGCCTCCCATTTTGTTCAGGCCATGAACAGCCTTTCTGACCCGTGTTCTGTCTCTGAGCAGCTGGTTAAGGAGGGTTTCAGAAACATTTTGGGTAATGGTAGAAGGGTTGATTTTTGGTCTGAATTGGGGAGAGAGGAAATGCCTCTTATGAGAACTTTCCCTAGAATTTTTGCTCTATCCTCTAAGAAGAGCGGGACTGTTGACGAGTTTGGCTCTTGGAATGGGCAGAATTGGGTGTGGAATGTGCCTTTAAGAAGAGTCTTGTTCGACTGGGAGAAGGATCAATGGAACACCTTTATTTCCAGACTTGATCAATTTAGACCCTGTAAGCTCATTGAGGATAGGCTGGCTTGGTCATTCTGTTCTAAAGGAATTTTTTCGGTTAGTTCCTTTCATTGGAAGCTAGAAGATTTGGGCTTGGAGGTTGATTCGACTGATACCTCTTTCATCTGGAAAGGAATTTGTCCCAGCAAGATAGAGATTTTTACATGGCAATTGTTGAGGGGCAGAATTTTGGTAAGACAAGTTCTGAACAAGTTTGGTTTCAGCTCAAGTTTGTCTCAGGAATGCCCAATGTGCAAAAGTGATGTAGAGTCAGTGGATCACCTTTTCCTTCATTGCAAGTGGGCGATGGATTTGTGGTAGAAGGGGATGGCGTGGTGGGGAGTGCACTGGTGTGCCAATAAGTCCCTCCCTATTTGGGCATTAGGTTGGTTTGGTCTCTGCCCTAACGTGAGACAAAGAAGAGGTTGGAACACACTTTTCTTTGCTACCGTGTGGACCATTTGGGATTTGCGGAATCAGGTGGTTTTTAGGAACTTGGATCAGGGGGTTGATCAAGCTGTCGACATGGTCAAAATTAGAGTTGCTTGGTGGTTCAAGTACCACAAAGAGGGCTGTTCTGATTCGGTCAGTGTTTTGATGCAAAACATAGCTGAAAGGTGTGTGGTTTCGAGACCTTTAAAGGCTGCTAACAAAGGTGTTTAGACCCCTCCTTCTTTCGGTGCCCTGAAGTTCAATGTGGATGGTTCGGCTAGGGGTAGCCCAGGTGCTGCGGGTATTGGTGGAGTTTTACGGGATCACTTTGGCAAGTTTCTTGGCTCTTTCTCCAGGAATATTGGAATTGCCGATGCTAATACGGCTGAAATTACAGCCATCCACCAGGCTGTGGTTTTATGTGCTAATTCTTTGGGTTTGTGTGGTAAAGAGATCACCGTCATTAGTGACTCGAAGGTGGCTGTCAGTTGGGTTAATGGAGATGCTTTTGGGACTTTGAAGCACATTAATCTCATTTATGAGATCCGTTCGCTTCTGAGTTTCTTGGGCAGAACGGAGGTCGCTTTCAATCCTAGATCCACAAATTGTTTTGCGGATTCTTTGGCTAGGAAAGGGTCGAATTAGGATGGGGATTTCATTTTGTGGGAGGTGTAATTGTTCTGCTTTTTCTTTTTCTTTTTCTGTTTGCTTCGCTGCTGCTTGCTCGTTTGCTTTGTTTTTTGTTGGCTGGTTGCTGTTTTTGTTTGTGTTCTTTTGGGCCTGGGGCTTGGGTGTTGTGGGTGTTGGGCAGCTGCCCTGTTGTTGGCTGTGTTCTTTCTTGCCTTTGGCTTCAATAAATTCAGTTGTTCAAAAAAACATTTGAATGTTGTTCTCGAATCCGGATACTATCGATAAAACTATTTCTTTCTACAGTGATTCTAAGGAGGTGGTAGAGTGGTTAAACGGCAGTAGTTTTAACAGGGCTGACCTTGTGCAACTTTTGTTCGACACCAGAAGCAACATGGCTAAAATGAGTCAAGCTTCAGTGATTTACAATTCCAGGGATACTAATACGATGGCTGATTCGTTGGCTAAGAGTAGGGTTGCACATTTTACCCCGGATCCCCATTTCCCCGCTTCCCCATCCCCATTTGGGGAAGATTTTTTGGGGGAAAATGGGGAAATGGGGAGGGATGGGGATGAAAATCATCCCCAAATTGAAATGGGGATGGGGATGGGGATGGGGAGACCTCCCCCCATCCCCATTTCCCCATTTCCCCCACTAATATAGTGAAATGGGGATGGGGGGAGGTACCCCCATCCCCATTTCCCCATTTCCCCCAAAATATTATAAAAATAATTATATATATTTATATATATTTTGTAATGTATTTTCTTTGACATTATTTTGTAATGTGTAAATATGAGACATTATTTTGTAATGTATTTTCTCTTACATTTGTAATGGAATGTTTTTTTTTTTTTTAGTTTAATTTGTAATTTTCAGCTAAATGGGGAAATGGGGAAATAGGGAAATAGGGAAACGGGGAAACGGGGAAAAACGGGGAAAAACGGGGATAATGGGGAAATGGGGATGGTGATGGGGGGACCTCCCCCCAAAACTCCCCCATCCCCATTTTCCCCAAACGGGGAAATGGGGGGGGGGGGGGGGGGATGGGGAAGGGTTTGAGAAGTGGGGATGGGGATGGGGGGACCTATATCCATCCCCATTTCCCCAATGTGCATCCCTAGCTAAGAGGGGTGCTTGTAGGGGAGCTAATATGGTGACTTGGAGCATCTTTTAGTTCGGGTTTGTGGGGTTTTTCTTGGATTTCTTGGGCGTCAAAGCTCAACGACAGAGGTTGTTTACGCCCTTGTCGCAGCTCTTTGAAGCCCTGTTTTTGGTTTTCTGTTTGTTTGCTGTGTGTTGCTCGGCTGTTTGGCTTTTGAATAAATATTACTTTTCAAAAAAAAAAAAAAAACATTTGAACGTTGTTGTACAAACATCTCTTACCGTTAGATGGATCCGTTAGTCAATGGTCAAAATAGTAAAAAATCTAAAATACCATTTATTTTTATTTTAAATAAACTAAAAAATTAAAAAACATAAGATACAAAAATATTAAAAAAATAGTTTAGAAAACATTAATGTATATTAAATATGAAATCTAGAAAAAAAAATTCATTCCTTACAAATAAATAAAATAGTTTTTTTTTTTTTTTAACAATTTAATAATAAATAAATTTTAAATTTTAAATTTATTTGAAATCAATGGGGAATTGCACAAACTAATTTTTTTTTAAAGATGATTGTTTTTTTCTAGGTTTCAGATTTAAGATACATTCATTTATTAATAAAAGATTTTTTAAATTTTTTAGTTTTTTTAAAATAAAAATATAATAAATAATTTATGATAACTCATTTAACATGATTACATATCACGAATAAATAGATAATTTATGATTATATATATAGATAAATAACTATTTTTACATTATTATTATTTTTGAAAACACAGCTATATTCAAAACGAAACAGGGATTACAAAGCTCCTGGCCAGTCAGCCAGGAGGAGACAACTAACACATGGAGATGACTCAGAAAAGATCTTCGATACTAGATAATACCAATTTACCCAAACAATGCGCTACTCGGATTAGTATTTCTAGGAACAAAACTGACAAGCATTAGAAAAATAATGTAACACAAGTTTAATATCATCCAAAACCTGCCCTATAAGTTTAATTGTTTTGATAAAAATTCTAAATTTTAAACATTTAAATTATTTTAATAGATTAATCAAAATAAAATAAAATTGAAAAGAGATTAATCATAATTTTGAATTTCATATTCCTTTGGGGAGATGGGGTTGAAAAAAGAAAGGTGCATGCAGTGAATTGGGAGACGGTGTGTCGGAGTAAAGAGAATGGTGGATTAGGTATCGGGAGAGTGAAGGACAAAAACATGGCTATGTTGGCAAAATGGGTTTGGAGGTTTGGTAATGAAGAAACTTCTTTAATTTGTAGAGAAAAGTTGTCAATGCTAGATACGGTTTGGATTGTAAAACATACAAGATGTTTGAAGAAATGATTAAGAAAAGAGAAGAGAAAGAGAAGATTTGATTGACTCCATTGGAGGAGCTTTCTCAGGCTCTGCAGAGCTTTTTCAATATATTGGTAAAATGTTAGTTAATGAAATATTACAGGAGACTCTGATATTTATACACATCAGATTGTGTTTTGCACACCAAAGGTGTGACCGTAAATACAGGAAAAGATAGCCAATCATATTGGTGCTTTCAGCCACATCAGCACAGGTTGTTAGAAACAGATTCTAACAGAATGGCTAACGTCTAACTGACATAGCTGCCTGAGCTGATGGTGATCTCTGTTAACATGCTCTGTTAATTGCTAAGCATTCTTATGCTTATCATGGATAGTAAGAGTCTGTTATGGAGAGGCCAAGAATCTAACAATGCGTCTCACTTTGCTAGAGCTATAGCAAGTCTTTTCAAGCCAAACTCCCGATCGGCGATGGTACTTTAGGATGGCATGAGGGTGGTCATTGGCAATGGAGATAGAATCAAGTTTTGGGAAGTCATTTATGCGGGATCAACTTTCCTTCGAGAGGCTTTCACCAGAATTTTTGCTTTGGCTTCGAATAAGGATGGGGTCATTCGGGAATTTGGAGATTGGACTGGTTCAAAGTGGGTTTGGAGAGTCCCCTTACGAAGGAACCTGTTTGGAACAAGATCAGTGGACATGTTTCACAGCCTTTATTCAAAGTATCAAAATACGTTCTACAATTGTCGATGCCTTGGCATGGTGGTTAAGCCCAAGAGGTTCTTTTACGGTCGGATCTTTTCACAAAGCTTTGGTTGAAAGGATGCCAAGTCAGTCGAGCCTGAACAAGTTCTGCTGGCAAGCAATCTGTCCTCCAAAAGTTTCTGGTGTTGCAGAGTTTCAGGTTGTTTCCGAATGTGAGATCAATATGCTCTTTGTGCAGTAAGGAGGAGGAGTCCATAAATCATCTCTTTCTTCATTGTAATTGGGTGTGGCTGTTGTGGTCGACTTGCATGTGTTGGTGGGGGGTTAGTAGCTGCGCTTCTAAGACGATAATGGATTGGCAGGAAGGTTGGTCTTCTTTAAGCCTGTTGAACAGCAGCAGAAGAGCGTGGAATACTTTGTTCTTTCCCATGGTGTGGACTACATGGGAACTTAGAAACAGTATAGTTTTCAAAGATGGTGAAGCCAATACCTCCCTTGCTTTGGATTCGATTCAATTTCGTGTGGCATTGTGGTTTAAACATCATGGTAATGGTTCCTCTGACCCTATTACTTCTCTCCTTCAAAATATCAGTGAATTTTGCAAGGATCCAGTGAAACCTAGGGAGAAGGTGCCTCAAAGGTGGATACCGCCTAGTCTGGAAACTCTCAAATTCAATGTTGACTGATTGGCCAGAGGCAAACCCGGAGCGGCTGGAATTGGGGGGTGTGCTGAGAAATAGCAGTGGCGAAGTGTTATGTTTATTTTCGATTTTTGTTGGGACTCTTGAGTCTAACACAGCTGAGTTGATGGCTATCGAGAAAGCTTGCTCGCTTTGTGTGTCGAATCCGATTTTAAATGGGCGTGATATCGACATTGTCAGCTACTCTAAGGTGGCGGTTTCATGGATTAATGGTGAAGGTTTCGGTAGCTTTAACCATGTTAATATGGTTTATGATATATATCTGAGATTTTTTGAAGGTGCATGGTGGTTTAGCAGTCTCGTTTAGCTCAAGAGCTTCAAATTTCGTTGCGGATAATTTAGCGAAGCGGGGTTCAAAGGAGGAAGGGGATTCTTTCATTTGGGAAACTTCTGACTGTTGCCAGAGCCTTTGTGTGTTTTTGTGCTCTGTTTCTGCTTGTTGTTTTTGTGGGGCTTCCTTTCCTGTTCTTGGGTTTTTCTGTTTGCAGGTCCTGGTGACTCTTTTTGTCTTGGCTTCCTTTGCTTTGTCTGCTGTTTTGGTTTGCTTGCTTAGCCTGGTTGTGTGTTTCAATAAAGATAAATAAATATACTCGATAATTTAATATATCATGTTTATGTTATGACTTGTAACACGATAAGTTTAACGGACTGTGTTTGAGTTAGGTTATATAAACACAAAATGATGACCTAAATTGTCACGCCCTACGTATCACCATCGTAGCGGTCACCCAACAAACCGTGGACATTCCAATTCCAATCTTGCTTAAACCAACCTAACACCCTAATAATGTTCACAATTTTCTTCCGTACTAAAACCCTAAAAAAAAAAAAAAAAAAAAACCATTTTGTGTCTTCTCTGCTGTAAATCAATGGCTCTGTCTGCAATTCTTCGCAAATCAGCCTCTTCTTTGGCTCTGACTGCAAGTCGACTTGCCCGAGCCAACAGAAATTACCAGTCAGCTGTTTTCTCTGCTTCAAGCCATCTCAATCGGAAGCCAACTTTGGGTTCTTTTGTGCCTGATTTTGAGTTCTCTTCGGCTACTGAGACTAAGAAGTGCAGTTCCAATATTGAATCACTTCTCCAAGCCATCGACTCTGAAATCAAGCATGCCGATGATCATGATTGTGTAAGGAAACTTTGATTTTCTTTTGGGGTGGTTTATAATTTATTGCTGTTTGGTTGCTAAGAAAATAGCTGAAATGAAAGAAATTAAGTTGGTTTCTTTGGAATCCTAGCTGCTGTATTTGTGTTTTGTATTGGGTTTAAAATGATTCGGGAGTTTATATCGATAAGGGTTTAACTAGTATACAAAAATTTAAATGATACATTATAGTTACATGATAGTTATTATCTATTTTGAACTTTATTTTTTTTTTCTTTCTAAAATTTCTTATTTATTTTAACAGTTAGATTGAAATCTAATGGAATTTATATGGATCATTTATAATAGCTAGTTTAATTCATCAGTCCAAAGAGCTCTTGCATGTCTGTCTCCAATAACCTAATGGCATTGTTTCGATCCTTACAAATTCCTATAAAAGAGATCACTTGGTGTGGTTATTGGGTAGTGGTGTTTGCTTTTCCTTTCCATTAATGAACATAAATGAAGTTAATTTGAAGGTCAAAGTTCTGATTTGTTTCCATGCTACTGTTTGGTTGCTGAGAAAATGGAGAAAAAGTAATGAAATTTAAGGATTTGGTTTTGTTTTTTGTTTTTAATTATATATATATATATATTAAATTGATGTTATTGATGTTGAGCAAAGTTAAGTGGTGGTTGATGCTGTTTTGTCTTTCATTATTATTATCACTTGATTTTGTTCATGTTTGTTTCCATGAATAGGTTGAAGAAACTCCAATTGAATTCACCTTTGAAGTGCTTCGAACTATTGATAGCCATGATCAAGATTGTTTTAATGTAGAATTGACAAAAAAGTTTCAGGATGAGCTTGTTGAAGTTTCAAGCTATATAGATGTTCATGAAACCTTGGAGGACATGCAGTTTTTCGTTACCATCTCTAAGCACGGTGGATCGTCCCTTGAGTTTGATTGTTACCATACCCATGATGGGATTTCAATCTCGAGTAGTATAATAGTTGAAAACTCAGATGGTACAAAGCAATATATACTGTAAGCTATTTTGGTGTATAATTTCATTTGGATTGATTATAAATTATATATTTTTCTGCTTATTTGACACAGCAAGTTTTCATTATCCGTCTTTTGCAGTGATTTGGATGAAAACCTGAATAAAGCCTTCCAGAAGTTTTTAGAAGTTAGAGGAATAAAGCCTAGCATTATTGATTTCATATTTAAGTGCATCAGCAACAAAAAAACCCAAAGAAACTTGATGGTGTTGAAGAAGATTAAGACCTTCATTGAACAGTTTGCATAGAGATTATATATATACGTTGTTTACATTAAGTTATTGTTTGACTTCTAACTAGTTAAAAGGGAATTTATTTTAGTTTTTTTTTTTTTTTTTTGGGTTATTAGCACTAGCCTCCTGAACTTTACGTGAATTTACATTTTACCCCCTGAACTTTTTTTAGACATTAAACTCCTGAATTTTCATTTATTAGTAAAACCTGACTATAAATACCCCTTCAAACAGGCGTTCAGGGGTAATAAACCAAACTGTTTTCTAATTAATGAGAGTTCAGAGGGTTTAATACCTAAAAAAAGTTCAAGGGTTACTAGTGCAAATAACCTTTTTTTTTTTTTTTTTTTTTTTTATAAAGATCTTTTCGATGATTGTACGTTGTTTGATCGCAACTAATTATGAAGAGTTTTTGGATGAGATTTTTTTAATGAAAAAAATAAGTGTTTCATATTTACCAGAGGATATACTAATTTTGAGTTTCTCTGATGAGCTCCTTCTATGGTTATTTATTTATTTATTATTTTTTTAATATTAAAATATTAAAAATAACCTCATAATATTATATATATATATATTTCATTAGACAATTTCTAACATAAAACTCCATTAATAAACTCTGCCTAATGATTTAATGTTTTGATGAGGTTTCATTAGCAATTTGACTTATAAAATACTTCTAAAGCTCTAGTGGTAGAACCGTAGGAGATGGTATCCTGGATTTAAACTTTTTGTTAGCAAATGTCCACAAATGATTAGATACTTAAAATTACATAATTATCTACTTGGAAAACAAAAACTCACTCTCTACACCTATATAATCTAATTAAACCGAAATTACTAAACCTTTTTTTTTTAACAGCTCATATGGCCAACAAAAGGGTAAGGGGAAAATAGGGCACCAGGCCAGCAACACAAAAGCCAACAACAACCCAGGAAACAGCACACAAAAAGCACAAAAAAAACAAGGCAACCCAGACAGACAGAGAGCAGAAGAGGAAAAAAACCCAAAAAGCACCAAAGAAGCAAACTGCAGCAACGCAAGCCAGACACTAGACGCCGCACAGCCTTCAAGAGAAGCTTAAAGGTAAACAGTGTCACCACATTCCACAAAATCTCCGTTCATGCTAGACCCCATCTTCACTAAGTTACAATATGTGGTCGATCCGGTGATATGTCCCTTCACACTAACATTAGAGAAACAGAGGATTGAATTATACAACTTGTTAGTGCTATTATCCTGACTAATATTTCTCAGGTCCAATATTTTGAGGTGTAGGATTCTGATTCTCTAAAAAAAAAAAAAAAAAAAAAAGATTCTCTAATGTTAGTGATAGAAGTTTTTTTTTTTTTTTTTTTTTTTTTTTTTTTTTTTTTTTAAGAAGGCAAAAAGCCAACGAGGGAATACAATCAACCAGACCCAACAGCTAGGCAAAGAAAGCCAAGAAAAACACACCGGTCAGAACTGCCTAAAACAGAGAACAAACAGGGTAGTAACAAAACTGCAGACATACAGCCCAGAGAAACATCAAAAACAAAAACAGAGAATCTGATCAGTTCAGACTCCATTCGAGCTTGTCACCAGTCTGGTTTGAACCCATCTTTGCCAAATTGTCCGCTATAGAATTGGTTGAACGAGTGTTGAAGACTTCTCCATAATGAGTGGCTCACATTCAATGTTTGCATATATTTATATCAGTAGAACGGTCTATATTACTATTATTATTATTATTATTGAAATATTAAATATTAATTAAATAAAAAAAATTCTGTCTTTTTTTTTGAATTGATTAAATAAAAAACTTAAATGGTGATTATTTAAATTCAAAATATTAAATAATTATTCTAAATATATTTTATAAAATATACATAACAAATTAATTTAATTTGAAAAGAAAGTTAAAAATAAAATAAAAAAATCTTAAGAAGATGTGCTGGAAGCCTGGAAGGAGTCCAGTGTCGCACCTCCTTTTCACTTACATTTTATTTTTTATATTAATTATTTGATCATTTATGAGTTTGGCCTTTAACCAAAAGCTAAAATATTGGGTAATTTGGTAATATGTGGGTGTGTCTTACGAATTAAAAGATTTTTTTTTTTTTTTTTAATGGGGTTAATATACAAAAAAGGACGGGGTACAAATATTGTCACCCATACATTAAACTCATAAAATAAACGGGTTGTATTTGGATTGGTGCTCTCCTAACCCGATAACTCATTTAACATGATTAAATATGCTGCGTAACCATCGGAGGCATGTTGCGTAACCATCAAAGAAAAGTTTGCTGTCTCTGCTCAGAATTTATAGGCTGTAAGGATGCAATTTCGGCAGAAATTTTGGCAATAGCGAAAGCTTGTGAGCTTTGTGTCTCCATACCAGAATTGACAGGGAAAACTATTGTCATTGTCAGCGATTCTCAATTTGCTGTTTCTTGGATTAATAATGAAGATTTTGGAAGCTTCGATAATGCTCATACTATTTGCGAAATTCGCAGCGTTTTGGGAACCGACAATTTGATTTCTGTTATTTACGGATCAAGGGATTACAACTCTATGGCTGATCATTTAGCAAAGAAGGGGTCTAGTCGTGGGGGTGATGTGCTTGTATGGAGTGATCTTTGATTGCTTTTTCTTTTCTGGTTTTTTTGTTCTGCTCGTTGTTTTTCTCTTTTGCTGCGGGTTTGTGTTTGCTGTTGTCTGGTGCCTGTTTTTCTTTGCTTTTCTTGGGGTTGCTCTGCGTGTTTGTGTCCCCTGTTTTGTCCTTCTGTTTTGTTGGCTGTTTCGGCTTGGCTTGTGTGTTTCGTTTGGGCTTAGTCCCTTCTATAAAGTCCTTTTTGCCTTTAAAAAAAAAAAATGATTAAATATCATGAATAAAAAGGTATTTTATGATTATATATATATATATATATATAACTATTTTTACATTTAGGTGGCATATAGAAATTTAATTGTTTTGATAAAAATTCTAAATTTTAAACATTTAAATTATTTTAATTGATTAATCATAATTTTCAATTTTATAAACAAATAGACCCAATAATTTATTAGGTCATGCACGTGTTTCGACTTGTAATACGATAAGCTTAGCGGACAATGTTTAGGTTGGATTGATGTAAACACCACACGATGGCCTAAATTGTCACCCCTATGTGTCACCATCGCAGTGGTCACTGAACAAACCGTAGACATTCCAATTCCAATCTTGCTTAAAGTCTTAAACCATCCTAAAACCCTAATAATATTCACCTTTTCTTCCGTCCTAAAACAATTTTGTGTCTTCTCTGTTGCAGATCAATGGCTTTCTGTGCAATTGTTCGCAAATCAGCCTCTTCTTTGGCTCTGACTGCAAGTCGACTCTTCCAAGCCAACAGAAATTACCACTCAGCTGTTTTCTCTGCTTCAAGCCATCTCAATCGGAAGCCGACTTTGGGTTCTTTTGTGCCTGATTTTGACTTCTCTTCGGCTACTGAGGCTAATAAGTGCAGTTCCAATATTGAATCACTTCTCCAATTAGCCATTGACTCAGAAATCAAGCGTGCTGATTATTATGATCACGTAAGGCAACTTTGATTTTCTTTTGGGTTGGTTTATACTTTATAGCTGTTTGGTTGCTAAGAAAGTAGCGAAAAATGAAAGAAATTAAGTTGGTTACTTTTGAACTTCGGCTGCTGTAATTGTGTTTTGTATTGGGTTTCACTAATATACAAAAATTTAAATGATGCACGGTAGTTTCATGATAGTCATTATCTATTTTAAACTTTATTATAATTTTTTTTTCTAAAATTTCTTATTTATTTTAGCAGTTTGATTGAAATCGATCTAATGGAATTTATACATATATCATGTATACAATCATAATTCATCAGTCCAAAGAGCTCTCGCATACATGTCTGTGTCCAATAACCTAATGGCATTGTTTCGATCCTTACAAATTCCTACAAAGGAGATTTGGTGTACTGGGTTTGACATAAATGAAGTTAATTTGGTGTACCATGTTGTTTGGTTGCTTAGAAAATGGAAGAAACTTAATGAACTATAAGGGTTTGGTCTTGTTTTTTAATATTATATGCATAGTTGATGTAATTGAAGTTGAGCAAAGTTAAGTGGTGGTTGAAGTTTTGTCTTTTATTATTATTATTGAATTTGGTTAAAATTCCATTAACTACGGGGGTTATTGCTCTTGTTCATGTTTGTTAATTTCCATGAATAGGTTAAAGAACCTCGAAGCGAATTCACCTTGAAAATTGAAGATAATGCTCCTGAATATCATGTAGTACTGACAAGAGAGTATCAGTGTGAGCTTGTTGAAGTTTCGAGCTATGTACAAGATTTTGCAATCAGATCAAAAGATGACACGGAGTTGTGCGTTACCATCTCTAACAACGGTGAATCGTCCCTTAAGTTTGATTGTTTCATTACCTCTGATGCAATTTCAATATGGAGAATAGGATTTATAAACTCAGAAATTTCGGAGGATGATTGGCCGTTATATGATGGAGATGATGTAGTGGAATTCAAGTAAGCTAGTATAATTTAATTCAGATTGATTATTGATCATTATCTTTTTCCTGCTTATTTGACCATAGTTTCTCCATATTTTCTTTAGCAGTAATATGGATGAGAACATGAAGAAAGCCTTCTTCGAGTATTTAGAAATTAGAGGAATAAAGCCTAGCATTGTTGATTTCATGATTCAGTGCTACAGGTACAAAAAAGCCAAAAAAATGTCGACGGAGTTGAAGAAGATTAAGAACTTCATTGAAAGTTGTCATAGAGATCATGTAAAGCATACTGCTGCGCAGTAGCTAAATGCCATTTTTTTATTTTTATTTTTTATTAACATGACAATTTGTTTACTTCCAAAGATTTTCAGGGATTGTTATTTATGGAAGATTGTTATTGAGAAGTAGTATGCTTATTACCTGGGAGCATCTACGTTTACTAATCAAGAATTTTTAATTTTTATGAGAGAAGTGAAACTCAATTTCTGATTTGTGATTATTTTGTTAACTAAAAACAAGTTCCCGTTAGAAATTCTCTTTCCTGATTCCCTTTACAATGGAATATGATTCCATTTGATTTGAATTTCAGATTAGTAAACGTGTCCAAATTTTTTTTTTTTTTTTTTTTTGAAATACCAATTAGATATTATTTGGTAGGACCTTCTTATGATTAAAAGAGATGAAATTATAATTCTGGGTTTCTCCAATGAGTTTTTTTTTTTTTTTCCTTTATTAATAAACTTGAAAATGTTAAAACAACAATAAAATATTGAGTGGTGCTATTGGCACACCCCCTACTGATCTATTTATGTTCCACTTGTTTAAATTTTGATTTAATTAAATAAAGTTACATGTTTTTATTAATTTATTTTATTTATCTGCAAAACTACCCTTTTACTTATTTTTCAAACTTAATAAACCTCATCTTTAATATCTCTATCTAACTCAGATCTCTTTATCTCTGGTCTCGTCTTTCTCACAAGTTTGAATTCTCTGTCGTTGGATTCATTCATTAATTTGGATTTGACATTCGAATTTTAACAAAAATCTAGACTATTGCATCACATACATGAGTACAACACTGCTGTCCCGAAACTATGGTAGCAATCTCATCTTCCTTGTTCACAGTCTTCTATATATTGTTTGGCAGTTGCTTGAGAATGGTGATCAAGTACCAAATTCGACGCTGATGTGGGTTTTTTCAAAAGAACGTTAATTTTTTTAAAAAAGTATTTTAAGAAAATGATTAAAAGAACGTTGTAGATTAAAAGAACGTTGTTTTTTTTTAAAAAAAAAAGAAAAAAAAAAGGAATGTGGGGTTTTATTAGATTTACTTTATAGAAATTTTTTTTTTCTTAAATTGTATGTCTCTTTTAGTAATTTTAATAAAGGAAAAAATATAATACTAAATAATTAAAAAAGTGGCGCATAAATAGATCAGTAGGGGGTATGCCAATAGCACCACTCTAAAATATTATATAGAGCAAAGTACACGGAACCTTCCCAAGGTTTGCCTTGTGACCATTATAGTCAACTTTTCAAAAAATGTCACTAACTTCCCATCCCATTAGAGTTGACCGTTAAACACCGTTGGCCGTTTAAAAAAATAAAAAGGATGAAAATGCCACTATTTAAAAAATAATATATTTTAAAAAACCTATAGATCCCCACCATCCATTTTGAGATGGACGGTGGAGATTAATTTATAAAATTAGATCTCCAACATTAAAGATGGACGGTGGAAGTTTAAAATAAAATTTTAAAAAGAAATTTGGAAAAAAAAAAAAAAACAATAAGAAAAAGGGGAGGCTCTAGCCTCCACGTTGTCCAGTGAGGGACGCTCGAGTTTACCGAACTAGATTTTTTCAGTTTATTTATTTATTTATTTTTTTAATTTTAATAAATCTCAACCATTAAATCATCCGGGCATGTGTAGGGAGTTTTCTTCCCGGATTATGTGAGTAGCTATCTCCCGATATAGGAGTAGCTATCTCCCGATATGGGAGTAGATATTTGGGCCGCACAACTGCACAAGTATTGTTTGATCTCGGCAGGTCCTGGCAGTGCTATTGTAATAGTTCTCGTAATACTTAAAAAAAAAATAATAAAAAAAAATCATCCGGATTATCATCTCATCCAAATCCAAATTAATTGTAATAATTAAAAAAAAAAACGGGGTGCAATGATGTGTCACCATCATTTTGAACAAACCGTAGACAATCCAATTCCAGTCATCCTTAAACCCTCCTAAAACCCTAATAATATTAACCTTTTCTTCCTTCCTAAAACCCTAATAAATAACTTAAAAACAAACAAACAAACAAATTCCATTTTGTGTCTTCTCTGTTGCAAATCAATGGCTTTCTGTACAATTCTTCGCAAATCAGCCTCTTCTTTGGCTCTGACCGCAAGTCGACTCACCCAAGCCAACAGAAATTACCACTCAGCTGTTTTCTCTGCTTCAAGCCATCCGAACCGGAAGCCGACTTTGGGTTCTTTTGTGCCTGATTTTGAGTTCTCTTCTGCTGCTGAGACAAAGAAGTGCAGTTCCAATGAATCACTTCTCCAAGCCATTGACTCGGAATTCAAGCGTATTGGTCATGTAAGGCAACTTTGATTTTCTTTTGAGTTGGTTTATACTTCATAGCTGTTTCGGTCTCAGTATTTATGTTTTGTATTTGGTTTAAAGTGATCTGTGAGTGTATATCGATCAGGGTTTAGTGACAAGCGTCGTTTTGCGTGTCAAAAATTTATATATTTTAAAGTTCACCTTGCTAGTGCAAGTGACTAGAGACTAGTATAGTAACAAGCAAGGGTATCGTCCACAGGGAGGTGTCATCTGTCGACCGTCTCGAATTCTAGTGTTTATTGAAAGCATTTAAATAGAATGCGGATGTGATGAGAATGATGTGTGTGGAAATATAAATAAAAGAATGCAAATAAAAACAAAGAGAATATGAAATGGTGAGAGTGGTGTTTAAAGAGACAAATAATAAAATGGTGGTTTGGAGAGATGCATGATAATGATCACACAAGGTACTTATTAGTTCACCAAATACAAGTGCACACCTAGTTGATTGTTAGACATTAAGTTCATCCAATTCAAGTTATGGGCTCGTTCTCACGATTAAGGAGTTCCGAGACCAAATCATCTATTATTACGAATCATTCGTTGATTAAGGAAACCAAAATCCATTCTTGCTCCCCAAAGGTCATGGAAGAGCATGTGTCTTAAGGTCAAAGACCCATTAAGCACCAGAACATTGAGCCAAAACCTATTCTAGCACGGTCATGCATAAAACAAGTTTCATCCGTTCTTTAGAGCTAAGTGGTCAAGACTACACCCGGAAGGTCATCCATGAAGGTACAATCCTAACCCACATACACTCAAACCCATCAAAACAAGACATTTCGACCTTCCAAAGACATATATACACAAATAGGATATTTGATTACAACTACTCCTAAATTTAAGTTAATCTACTCCTAATCCCATCCATGAACACATATCAATTTCCAATCTCCACACACATGCATATCAAGATAAGAGATTATGCAATAATAACAAGAATAAATCAAAACCCAAATGAATATAAAAAAACAACCAACATATATTGAGCACAAATAAGGTTTACAATATTTCCCAAGTGGGGATTACACATAAGAGAAAACAAGAAATACAAAGAGAAGAGTTTAAAGGAGACAACCCTTGAAGAAATCCCTCCAAGTTCTCCATGAATCCCTAGCTTGAAATTGGTCCAATACCTCTCCTTTCTCCTTGCAATCTACTCCCAAATATGGTGGAGGATGTGTAGAAAGTGGTGGTGGTGAGCTTCCCATGGAGGAGAACCTCCATGGGAGCTTGAAAACTTCTCTCTCTCTTGATTTGGGGAAGAAGATGAAGTGCAGCAGCTGTGATTGAAGTGCAGCTGCTGTGATTGTTCTTGGTGTGTTCTTCTTGTGTTCTTCTTGTGTCTTCTTTGTGTGTAGAAGAGAGGAAAGTGGTGTTTATATAGTTAGGGAAAGTTTGGGGATGAATTGGGGTGTGAAAGGACACATTTGCCCTTCTAAAATGGCTTGGAAACAAACCTGACAACGGAAGGTCGCCCCCAAAGTCGCTGTTGGTGGCAGTGACCAGCATGACAGCCAACATCTCTGCCCTTTTGATGCTGAAGAGGTCGCTAGCATGTTGGCTGTTGATGGGGGCGACCTTGGCAGCGACCGTGAACTTTTCCAGCCTCGCGCACCGTTACGGAAACGCGTATATCTTCCTCTAGAAAACCCGGAATTGCATTCCGTAAAAACCTTTGGTAAGTAGACTTCCGGGGCTTTCCGAAAATATATGGTAGGAAACTCAGTTCAATAGGAGAAGGGAGATATAGACCCCGAAACATGTATGTTCTGCATGGGCATTTGCAATGACAGCCCATTAACCTTTGAAAAACAGAGTTGACCAGTGTCGCGGTCTCAGTGTCGCGTTCTAGTTCAACGGCAGATCCACCACGGAAACATGGTTTTGCTTGCCGTGGTTGACCATGAATCACGCCGCGGTTTGGGTCAACGGCGAGGCCGCGACAACTCTGAATGGCTTCCAATTCTCATTGTTTGCTCGATTTCGCCTCCCAAACTTGACTTTAAGCTCAAAACCTTATTGTAGGGAATATGTACCTACACATGGCTCACAAAACCCATTATATACAAAAACAAGCTCGAAAACGAGAACAAACGATAGGGAATGGGGACCTCAAATAGGTATATAAATCGTCCGATCATTTAGCTAGCAAGTATACAAAAATTTCTACATGATAGTCATTATCTATTTTTAAATTTATTATTTATTTTTCTAAAATTTCTTATTTATTTTAGCAGTTGGATTGAAATCTAATGGAATCTATACGGATTTTCTATAATAGCATAATTCATCAGTAGAAAGAGTTGTTGCATGTCTGTCTCCAATAGCCTAATGGCATTGTTTTGATCCTCACAAATTCCTACAAAAGAGATCACTTGGTGTAGGTTTGGTGTGCTACTGTTTAGTTGCCAAGAAAATGGATGAAATTTAAGGGTTTCGTTTTATATTAAATTGATGTAATTGAAGTTGTGCTAAGTTATTATTGAATTTTTAATTTTTTTTCTTTATTATTAGTATTATTATTATTATTGAATTTAGTTAAAATTCCAACAACTGTGGTCACTTGCTTTTGTTCATGTTTATTTCCATGAATAGGTTGAAGAAACTCCAAGTGAATTCACATTTGAATTGAAACGAGATTTTAATAAATGGGGCCGTTCTTATGTAGTATTGACAAAAAAGTTTAAGCCTGAGCTTGTTGACGTATATTCAGGCTATTTTTATGTTCCTCACCTTGACTTCAAAGATTTTACTGTTACCATCTCTAAGGGTGGATCCCACCTTCATTTCGATTGTTCCTATACCCCTGATGGGATTTCAATCTCGCATATAACAGTTCATGATGGAGGTCAATATTTAGAGCTGTAAGCTACTTTGGTGTATAATTTCATTCGGATTGATTATTCATTATATATTTTCCAGCTTATTTGACACAATTTTATCCATATCGGTCTTTTGCAGTGATTTGGATGAGAATTTAGAGCTGTTCAAAAAAAATATATTTAGACCTGTTCAAAGAAAATATTTAGAGCTGTAAGCTATTTTGGTGTATAATTTCATTCGGATTGATTATTCATTATATATTTTCCAGCTTATTTGACAAAAGTTTTTCCATATCGGTCTTTTGCAGTGATTTGGATGATAACCTAAAGAAAGCCTTCCAAAAGTATTTAGAAGTTAGAGGAATAAAGCCTAGCGGCATTGAATTCATTTTTAAATGCATCAGCAACAAATACACCCAAATAAACTTGACGGTGTTGAAGAAGATTAAGAACTTCATTGGACAGATTGCATAGTATATATATATATACTGTTTACATTTAGTTATTGTTTGGTATGATTTCTTACTAGTTCAACGGGATTTTATTTTATTTTATTTTATTTATAAAGATCTTTTAGATGATTGTGTTGTGTGATCACAACTGTTGAAGAGTTTTTGGATGGTTAAAAAATTGTTTTATAATTAGTTCTCGAATGTTAGACAAGTAGACAGGTAGACTTATAGTGTTGAGAAGAAAGTACTATACGAGTATGATGTTATAAAAGTTGAATTTCACATGCTTGAACAATATAAAATGTACATTTCTTCATGGGCTATGAATTTGAATGGGCTGTTAGGTTAGAAAATATGAGACCATAAAATCAAATTAGGCTTTGCCGATATTATAATATCTTTTGGATTTTATTTTGAGTGAACATATTTGCATATACTTAGAAGAAATGGCACAAATATCATCGCTCTTATTTATATAAACATATATGATAATGATATGCGGTGTAGCAATTCGAATTTATATATTACACACCTAAGTTTCCGTTAGGAAACAAACTACGATTTAAACTTGTGCGATACACACCTAAGTTCCCATTAGGAAACAAGCTAACAACAGACCAAATCACGTAGCAAGAAAATCATATGTCATCGAATGATATTGTTAGAAAATTGTTATTACATATACAAACAAAATACAAATGAAAACAAATAAAACAGAAATCTAGTTCAAAGAACCTAGAATCAAGGCCCGTGTTTCACACAATGTCCTTAAGACAAAACACTATATATGTTTGACGTTTATCTCCTAGGGTATAATGATTCAACAGTAGAAGTGTATTAACACGACTACTTTCAGCAAACTCATATTAAAGTCTGAACTTATCACCGAAACTCGAAACAAAAAGGAAACAACAAGTGAAAATAGAAAGAACACTAGTATACTATTTTTTATTCATTCCAAGGAGAATTGAATTGGAAATCAAAAGAATTAATTTAGAAATAATTCTCATCAAACATGGCAATTTTAAAGTCAAATTGGTTTTGAATTCAAAATTTAATATTTCAATTTAATTACCATTAAGTTGGTAATTACAATTTTAAAATTCAAAATTATAATTTTAGAATTAATTTTGACATTAAATGTCATTCATTCTTTGATTTGGGAAAAATTAAACACATAGTAAAATCAAAATGAGTCACGGGTGCACACACACGTGATTTGCACTTATGCTTATATATATATACACGGTCTCGTTCACATCAGTGGTTTGTTTTGGTATGTTTTGCTTTTTGACTTTCTTTGTAGGGTGTTTGCTGGTGGTGAGGGGTGTTTTTGGCTTTGGTGTTTTGGCCTTTTCTTTTCTATCTGTGTTGATAGGAGTGTTGTGGGGGTGTGCAGATCTTGTCGCAGTTTATTGTTGTGTTTTTGGCTTGGCTTTTGGCCTCTTGATTTATAAATTCTACTTTTCAAAAAAAAAAAAAAAAAGTACTAATGCATGTGAACCACTAATTATGGAGAAGTTTTGACAAGTGTATACACTTTGAGTCAAAGTATGTAAATTTAATGGTCCACATCCAACACACTGATGAAGTTATACCAGTGCGCACTGACTTGAACATTTATATATATATGGTGCCGATATTGACATCTATAAAACTTATTAGTACACCTATATTTTATTAAAAAATTTAATTACAAAAATATCCTAATAGAAATTTACCAATAAGGACAAATTACTTTAATTAAAAATAAACCAAATACTATATACACTCATTTTTTTTTTTTGAACAGTCCATTTTATTAGCCGAAAGGCAAGGGAACAGAGCAAAAAGCCCAGAGGCAGCAGAGGCAGCACCCAAGGCACACCGCCTGGCAAAGCCCACACAAACCGCAAGCAAGAAGCAACCAAAGCAACCAAACCCCCAAAAACAGAAACAACCCGACAGGAAAGAAACAAAAAACGAAAAACAAAAAACGAGCAACACAGCTCAATGCACCTCCCACAAAATCAAATCCCCCTCCATACCCGAACCTTTTTTAGCCAGGAAGTCAGCGAAGCTGTTGGTGGATCTCGGCGAGAAAGAAACTAACATATTTCCCATAAAGCTCAGAATCGAACGAATGTCGTAAATCAAATTCAGATGCTTCAAGCTCCCAAACCCCTTGCCATTTACCCAAGCTACCGCCACCTTGGAGTCACTACAAATGGAAATCTGTTTGTCTAAAAGAGACGGCGACTCAGCACAAAGGACACAAGCTTGATGAATGGCTGTGATTTCAGCAGAAATAGCATCAGAAATCCCAATGAATCTAGAGAAGGAGCCAAGCACCTTGCCTGTGGAATCTCTCAAAACCCCTCCAATGCCAGCATTTCCAAGAATGCCTCTAGCGGAACCATCAACATTAAATTTCAAGGCATTCGGAGCAGGGGGAGTCCAGGAAGCCCTAATAGAACACTTTTTGATCTTCGAATCAGTACAGCGCTCGCTAATGTTGAGGAGGAGAGTGGTAACCGAATCTGAAGAGCCTTCTCCATGAAACTTGAACCACCAAGCAGTTCTGAACTTGACCAAATCTTCGGCTTGGGAAACCGGCTGATCCAAATTCTTGAACACCCAGTTATTACGAGATTCCCACACTGTCCATATAATAGCAAAAAACAGGACATTCCATGCCCTCCCCTGATTCGGTTTGGGACACAAGCCACGCCACCCAAGAGCCCAATCAACCAAGGACCTCGACTTACACCACGAAACCCCCCACCAAGACATGCACTTGGACCACAAAACCGAAGCCCAATTGCAATGAAGAAAGAGGTGATCCACCGTTTCCTCTTCATTCTTGCACAACGGACACTCCACAGAATTATTAGAAACGATACCAAACCTCTTCATCACCTGCCTGACCATAATCCTTCCCCTTAGGAGTTGCCAAGTGAAAACTTCGGTTTTGGAAGGACAAACTCCCTGCCAGGCAAAGGAGCAATCAATCGAGCTGGAGCTGATCTCTTCCTCCTTCTCCAGAGCAAGCCTGCAAGAGCTGACCGAGTAGCATCCATTAGGGGAGAAGGACCACGCAATAGCATCTTCGATCAGTTTTCTCGGCTTGAACTGCAAAAGTCTGTTCATAAAGGCCTCCCAAACATCAATCTCCCAATCAAATAACCTTCTTCTCTTAGGCACGTTCCAACACCACCTCTGCCCCTGCCAGCTGCCAAAATCTTGAATCGAACCAACCTTTTTAACCGCCAAAGCAAAAGCTCTCGGGAAAGCACTCTTGAGCGGCATCTCCTCACCTCCCAATTCGCTCCAAAAATCCACTCTCCTCCCATTACCAAGAATAATATTGAAACCCTCATTGAGGATTGTACCGGCCTTGGATCCTTCAACCAAAAGGCTGCTCACAGCTTTCATAAAGTGAGAATCAGAATTTTTAAGATTCTTCTCCCACACTAAGGAATCATTCAGAATTCCGTATTTGGCGCAAATCACCCTTCTCCATAGGGTGTCCTCCTCTTTGCCAAACCTCCAAATCCATTTGGCAAGCAAACAAACATTCTTATCACCCATCCGCCCGATCCCCAACCCCCCTTTTTTCTTACTCCTACACAAAGAAACCCAATCCACCGCATGAGACTTCTTCTTTAAAGGGTTTCTTTAAAGGGTTATCACCCCAAAAGAAAGAGCGTTGGATTTTCTCCATCCTACTAGCCACATCGACAGGTAATTTGAAAACGGACATAAAATAGGTAGGAATACTAGAGAGGACCGCAAATACTATATACACTCATTAATTACATCCATATCTTTAACTACATTTTTTTATTAAAAAAACTTACCTTTCAAAAAAAAAAAAAAAAAACTTATTATAAACCCTAATTTTTATAATAAACCCTAATTAAACTCTAATTTTATTTTAAGTTTCAAACTTTCTTGTTATCACATGATTATCATATTGTTTTTGTTTTTCTTTTATGTATAGTTATGAATTCTATAAATAAACAAATTTTTTTTTTAATACAATAGCTATAGATATTAACAATTTTTTTTTTTTTTTTTTAAAAAAGATAGCCGTAAATATTAGTATATTTTTTTTAAGATAGCTGTAAAAATAAGAGAATTCCAGATTGAAAATCTGTTGATCCCATATACGGTTCCACATATTCTCTTTTATAAAGCTTTTACATTCGAGATATTTCCAAAAATAATTAGACTATCATTAAAAGAGGATTTTATTCCAAAAATAATATGATTTTTTTTTTTTAATAAATTGGGTGTGATAATAATTTAAGAGTGTTATGTATTAAAATAAATATATTTATTTCAATGAGGGTAATATTGGCATTATGATGAGTGTTTATAGTAATATTTATTTTTTAAATTTTAGACATTGGTGTACTTATAAAAATGGGTGTACTAATAAGTTTTATGAATATCAATATCCGTATCCATATATATGTGGGGTAAATGGAGAAATGGGTTTGGGAGGGGGCCCCTCCACCACCTCCCCCATTTATAAAATTGAGACCAAGTTTACACCCATTCCCAAAATCCATATGAGTGCAAATTTTACGCCCAAAACCCCACGGGGGGCTGTGGAGGATGGGGCCCATGGGGAAACTCTCATCCCTGCTACAAAGGTTTTTTTTTTTCGGCTCCGCTCGGGTGTCAGCTCGCCCGAGTCAACAGAAATCACCACTCAGCTATTTTCAATGCTTCAAGCCGACGACTTCGACTTCTTTTGTGCCCATTTTTCGATTCTCTTCTGCTGTAGAGGCTAAGAAGCCCAGTTCCGATGAGTCACTTATTCTATCATTGACTCGGAAATCAAGTGTGCTGTAGAGACTGATGACCGGAATCGGGTATAATCTTGTTTTATTTTCTTTTTGGTTGCTCAGAAATTAGTGGAAAACGAAAGAAAGTCGGTTTCTTTTGAATTTTGATTGCCGGGTTCTGTTTTGTATTTGGTTTAAAATATGGGTTTTCCTTTTTTTTTCTTTTTTTTTTTGGTAACGAACATAAATGAAGTTGGTTGGTTTGGAGGTCAAAGTTCTGATTTTGTTTCTATTCCTGTTTGTTTGGTTGCTGAGAAAATGAACCAATTTTGATTTCTTATGTTATATAAGTTCCCCAGCAACTAAAATTTAACATGATGCTCTGTTTTTTATTTGCTGAAAAGTCAGGGGAAACAGAACAGAATGGAACTTTGAATGTTAGGATCTTATAGCTTTCGGGCTTGAACGATAAAAATCCGGTCTTGACTAAGCTGAGTAGCTACATAGGCAGGTGTAGTTGGTGGTTTTGTTTACTTGGCCTGAATGATGAGAACATTATTCATTATAAATTTCACAGAGTTGCAATTTTGGATGGCTCCATTATAATTAACAATAATCCTATTTTGAGTTCTCTCACTTGGTTCGGGCTTCAAGCTTTAGTGTTCACATGTGAATATAAGAAAATCCCTTGTATGGAAGTTGTTAGAGTAGAATTTTTTGCTATAAGACTTGTAAGATCTAAAGAATTGGTCTTTATTGATAAAGGGGATGAAGTTCACCATTTGCAATTGTTACTTTTCTGGTAGTTGGTATTTGTCCAACTGAAATTTAACTTGTTTGTTAGGAATTTGATGGACTTTTGAATTAAGCTTTTGTTGAGTTGATTGTTGGCTGGCCTTTGGTCATCGGGATTGTAGATGCCGTTGTTCTACTTTGATATGGTAGTAATTTTTGTTTCTGTTGGTTCAGTATGCTCTTAGATACGATTATTAAGTTATGACTAAAGCTCTATTATTTTAACAGTCCAATGACTGGTTACTGTTTTCGTTTTGATGAATAGGTTGAAGAGACTCCAAGTGGATTCCCTTTCAAAGTTGAAGATAGTCCAGGTTCGAGACAGCAAACTATAATATTGATAGATACTTCATTAACGTTTTCAATGCATACCCTTAGCAGTTTAGGTCATTAAATTCACTGAAACATGATAGTGTGAGTGTTCACGGAGATTTTCACATAAGCTTTGCCGACATATCTACAGCATTGTGATGAGCCCCGCAAGAGACAACTTTTGCATGGACATTTTCCAGACCTAGAGCATCCAACAGCCTTGGGAGAGTCTGATTTGGAAATCCAGTAAATACTTAAGTTAATTACACAAACTTAATTTATCAATGCTTACGTCTTCAACCTAGGGTAATTTATCAATTGATTTCCAATATTACATGCGATACTAAAAATTACTATTAGCCAGTTGCATTATTCCTGAGACTATCAAGGTGGGAATCAAATTCTTGTACTTGAATATCATCCAATACCGACGAAAAGACGACTTATCATTGGTCAATAGTCTTGTTGTCTTCATCAACATTTAGATAACCAATCAAATGTATTTTTTATATACGATTGTTAAGGTTGGAAATAACTAAATTATAAGTTGTTACTTGTTAGTGCTATATCACTCTAAAAGTCCAATAATTAGTTGTGGTCACTACTTTTGTTTTCATGAATAGGTTAAAGAGACTCCAAGCGAATTCCCCTTCAAAATTGAAGATAGTCCTGGACATCATTATTGACAAGAGAGTATTGGGGCGAGCTTGTAATTTGAAGCTCACATGCCTAATATTGAAGAATACTGCTCCCATTACAATCGCTATAAAATCCAAATGGTCATCACCGTCTCTAAGAACAATGAAATGGACCGTCCCTAAAGTTTAATTGTGGTTGTACAGTTGATACGATTTCAACCCAAAGTTTTGGTAGTTAAAAGCTCAGAAAATTCAGAGGATTAAACAGTTAAAAGACACATAAAGTCAGGACTTTCCCGGGAAGCAATGCCCTTTGAGGGACCCCAATTCAGGTAAGCTAACTTGCATCGGATCAATAATTCATTACTTTTTACCTGCATATTTGACACGCGTTTCTCGTGATTGTCACTTGCAGTGATTGTGACGAGGACCTGAAGAAAGCCTTCCACATACCACATGTTTTTAGAGATTAGAGGAATATATAAATACTAACACCACAGTTTTTTTGTTTGATTACTAACACTCGAGAGCACTTGATTTGGTCGAAGAAGATTAAGAACTTCATTGAAGTCCAGGCTTTTGCATGCTTCCCTCAACAGTTGTCATTGAGAATAATATCATAGAGATGTCTCTATAGAGCTTTTTTATTAATAGAAATGAAAATAAAAATAAAAATAAAAAAGGGAAAAGAAAATCGAAAGAAAGAGGGGCTCGTAGGCCCAAAACAAATTAATTTAAAAAGGCACACATGCCTCAACAAAATGCAAAAAAAATAAAAATAAAAAATAACCAGATCAGCAGAATCATTCTTTTCTGCATCAACCTGTGTGGTCCAATTAGCGATGAGGCTTAATTCTTTTTTATTTTTTATTTTTTTTTAACAGCAAATATAATATTTGTTAACCGTCAAAAATGACCTAAAGAATCTAGGGATAACTTTCCCCGATACACCACGGGGGACCCGAACTAAATTAGGTCATGCCTAGGTCATCAATATATGATCCAGTCTAGATGCAACTAGACCCAGCACGAACCCCTCCATTGCCTTCAAAATTTGCCATCATCAAAGGTGGACGGTAAAAATTTAAAAATAAATCTGAAAAATAGAAAAGAAAAAGAAAAAAAAAAAAAAAAAGGAGGCTCTAGCCTCCATGTGGCCGGTGGGGGATGCTTGACTTTCCCGAACCAGAATTTTTTTCAAATTTTTTTTTTTAAAACAATATCTTTTAATAAATCTCTATCATTAAATCATCCGGACTGCCTTTTCACCCAAATCCGAATTAATTCTAATAATTAAAAAAAGTAAAATGATGTGTCACCATAATTGAACAAACCATAGACAATCCAATTCCAATCTTACTTAAACCCTCCTAAAACCCTAATAATATTATCCTTTTCTTCTCTTAAAAAAACCCTAAAAAATAACTTAAAAACAAACAAATAAACAAATTTCATTTTCTCTCTTCTCTGTTGCAAATCAATGGCTTTCTCTGCAATTCTACGCAAATCTGCCTCTTCTTTGGTTCCGACTGAAAGTCGACTCACCCGAGCCAACAGAAATTTCTACACAGCTGTTTTCTCGGCTTCAAGCCATCCGAACCGGAAGCCGTCTTTGGGTTCTTTTGTGCCTGATTTTGAGTTCTCTTCGGCTACTGAGACTAAGAAGTGCAGTCCCAATGAATCACTTCTCCAATCCATCGAATCAGAATTAAAGCGTATTGGTCACGTAAGGAAACTCTGATTTTCTTTTGGGTTAATTGGTTTATACTTTATAACTGTTTCAGTTGTTGTATTTATGTTTTGTATATCGATCAGGGTTTAGCTAGCTAGTATACAAACATTTCTACATGATAGACATTATCTCTTTTTAAATTTATTATTTATTTTAGCAGTTGGATTGAAATCTAATGGAATTTATTCGGATTCTCAATACTAGCATAATTCATCAGTTGAAAGAGTTGTTGCATGTCTGTCTCCAATAGCCTAATGGCATTGTTTTGATCCTCGGCTCCTCGCAAATTCCTACAAAAGTGATCACTTAGTGTGGGTTTGGTGTGCTACTGTTTGGTTGCTGAGAAAATGGAGGAAAAGTATTGAAATTTAAGGGTTTGGTTTGGTTTTTATTTTATTTTATTTTACATATATTAATTTGAAGTTGTGCAAAGTTAAGTGGTGGTTGATGTTTTGTCTTTATTATTATTATTCAATTTAGATAAAATTCCAACAACTGTGGTCACTTGCTTTTGTTCATGTTTGTTTCTATGAATAGGTCGAAGAAACTCCAAGTGAATTCACCTTTGAATTGAATCGAGATTTTAATAAATGTGGCCGTGCTGATGCAGTATTGACAAAAAAGTTTAAGGGTGAGCTTGTTAAAATAAGTTCAAGCTATTTAAGTCAAAGGTTTGTTGAGTTCACAGATTTTACTGTTACCATTTCTAAGCATGGACACGGTAAATCGCCCTTTATGATCCATTGTTCCTATACCCCTGATGAGATTTCAATATCGGATATAGAGCTACTTGTAAAATCAGATGATGGACATTATCACTTTTTGTCGCTGTAAGCTATTTTGATGTATAATTTCATTCATATTTATTATTCATTATATATTTTCCTGCTTATTTGACACAAGTTTTTTCTTATCGTCTTTTGCAGTGATTTGGATGAGAACCTGAAGAAAGCCTTCCAAAAGTATTTAGAAGTTAGAGGAATAAAGCCTAGCATCATTGAATACAATTTTAAATGCATCCGCAACAAATACACCCAAATAAACTTGACGGTGTTGAAGAAGATTAAGAATTTCATTGAACAGGTTGCTTAGAGATCATATATATATATATATTATAGCAGCCTACATTGTTTACATTTAGTTATTGTGTGGTATGACTTCTTACCGGTTAAAAGAGATTTTATTTTATTTTATTTATAAAGATCTTTTAGATGAATGTGTTGTTTGAGATCACATCTGTTGAAGTGTTTTTGGATGATTAAAAAATTGTTTTATAATTAGTTCTTTAATATAGGTAATGTTAGACAAGTAGTGATACTCTACTCTATCATTATAGAACCAGGATTTATCTAGAGCAGTGTGCGGGATCCCGAATTTGAGAAGCGTTATTATTTTGATAGTGGATTCCCCTTCAAAATGAAAATTTATTTTCTACATACTATTATAGGGTTGAAAAGAAAGTACCAAATCGTGATCATCACAACCTATTTGTAATTAACCATCTCAAAGAACAATAATGGAGCTATCCATGACTCGAACACGGCTGAGATTTTGGCTATTCACAAAGGATGTGAACTGTGTGCTTCCTGCATCCGAAACAAAGAAATCACAATTATTAGCGACTCCAAGGTGTCCGTCTCGTAGGTGAATGACAGAGAAGGCATTGGTAGTGTTAAACACGTGGATCTCATCTATGATATTCGGTGTTGGTTGCAGATGATGACCGGAATATCGATTAGTTTTAACTCCTTTGCTGATTCGCTTGCGAAGTCGGGTTCTAGCTTGGGTGAGGGTAAACTTTCTTGGGAGATTTCTTGAGGTGTTAGTCTGTTTGGGGGTAGCCTGCTGTTTCTGTTATTTGTGTTGTTGCTTTTCTTTACTCTGTTTCTGTTCAGAGTGCTCTGTTTTTCTCGTTTTACTCCGTTTCTTTTCTTTATTTTATAAACATTGTTTCACTCAATGAACGATATAAAATGTACATTTCTTCATGAGCTAGGCATTTTAATGGGCAGTTAGGTTAGAAGATAGGAGACCACAAAATCAAATTGGGCTTGGCCAGGGTAATACAATATCTTTTGGATTTTATTTTGAGCGACTATATTTGCATGTAAAATTTTAGAAGAAACAGAGGTACGGCACAAATATGTCACTCTTTTATATATGACGGCTATTCGAACATTCGATTAGGAAACAAGCTAACAATGAACGTAGCAAGAAAATCACATGTCATCAGATGATATACTATATATCATATGCCATGTATAAATGAGTAGTATGTGTGAGGTACAAGTTTTTTTAGAAACCTTGTTTTGGGTTTAAAATATGGGTTTTCCTTTTCTTTTTCCGATTTGTTTCTATGCTGTTTGGTTGATTGCTGAGAAAATGAACTTTTATTTAAAATGATGCTCTGTTTTTATTTGATGAGAAGTTGGGGGAAATAGAATAGAATGAAACTTTGAATGTTATGATCTTATAATTTTCCGGCTTGAACGATAAAAATCCAATCTTGATTAAGCTAAGCTGAATAGCTACATAGGCATGTGTAGTTGGTGGTTTTGTTTACTTGGCCTGAATGATGAGAACATTATTCATTATAAATTTCAGAGTTGCAATTTTGAATTGCACCATTATAATTAACAATATTCCTATTTTGAGTTCTCTTACTTGGTTTGTGCTTCAAGCTTTAGTGTTCACATGTCGATATTGGCGCTAATAAGAAAATCCCTTGCATGAAGTTGTTAGAGTTTTATTTTTTTTTGCCTGTAAGACTTGTAAGATCTAAAGAATTGGTCTTTATAGATACAGGGTTCAAAGTTCACCATTTGCAATTGTTATTGTTGACGTTGATTTTTCGTCAACTGGATTATCGATTAATTAAGGGGTGACGTTTGTGATTTGCCAATGAAAGAGAATGAGCAGTAATGGAGAGGGACAAAAGTTTTACGTGGAAAACTCTTGAAAGGGAAAAAATCACGGGTGCCAGTGACGGCGTAAAACGTTCACTATGAAACGGGTTGAAAATAGGTTACACAACTCTACTCACTTTTCTCTCTCAATTACCATTCTTCGCGTGCATGTTCTCTTTTTTTTTCTTCTCTTCTATAGTGAAGGACAAGTTGTATTTATACATGCTTTGTAACCCTAGACTTGGTGTACAAGTAATTGACTTGTAGAATCTTACTATGATTCTCTTTTATTAGGTCTTTGTGTTTGTTTCGATATCTTTCTTGTTTGGTATTATCTCATTAGTAAATATAGTTGACATTGTGCTTGATTTGGTCTCTAATTCCTTTTAGAGGAGATATGGTTGTTTCCTGTTTTGGAGTGTGATTGTTGACCTTGTATCGCGTCGTGATTGCTGGGTTTTAAAGAGGCGCACTGGATCCTAATCTAGCCGAATGGCCATTGTTGGTGAGATGTTCTGGCCGACTGGAACCTTATTTTGACGAGACTCTCCTCTAGCCAATTTGTTCTTCCCGGGTGTCAACGTTCGATCGCTTAGCGAGTTTTCTGTTCAGGTAGAGGGTCAGACGATCTTGCAGATGTGGCATTATTGTATTGCTATATCAGCTCATTGGATCGACACGTCACTCAGACAAAATTCACCCATAACAGTTGCTTTGTTTGTAGTTGGTATTTGTCCAACTGAAAATTTAACGTGTTTGTTATGAATTTGATGGACTTTTGGATTAAGCTTTTGTAGAGTTGATTGTTGTAATGTTGTTGGATATGTTCTCTTATTTCTTGGTTGGCCTTTGTTCATCGGATTAGTAGACACTGTTGTTCTACTTTGATATGGTAGTAATTTTGGTTCTGTTGGTTCAGTATGCTCTTAGATGACTTATCATTGGTCAATAGTCTTGTTGTCTTCATCAACATTTAGATAACCAATCGAATGTGTTTTTCTAGTAGACAAATTCATCTTTCTTCAATATGGATGTATTTTTTGTATACGATTGTTAAGCTCAGATATAACTAAATTATAAGTTGTTACTTGTTAGTGCATTATTACTCTGAAAGTCCAATAATTAGTTGTGGTCACTACTTTTGTTTTTATGAATAGGTTGAAGAGACTCCAAGCGAATTCCCTTTCAAAATTGAAGATAGTCCTGGACAGCATTATTGAGAAGAGAGTATCGGGGCGAGCTCATATATTGAAGCTCACATGCCTAATATTGAAGAATAGTACTGCTCCCATTACAATTGTGATAAAATCCAAATGGTCATCACTGTCTCTAAGAACAATGGAATGGACCGTCTCTAAAGTTTAATTGTGGTTGTAAAGTTGATGCGATTTCAATCCAAAGTTTTGTCGGTTAAAAGCTTAGAAAATTCGGAGGATTAAACAGTTAGACACACGAAGTCAGGACTTTCCAAGGATGAAATGCCCTTTGAGGGACCCCAATTCGAGTAAGCTAACTTACATCGGATCAATTATTCATTACTTTTTTCCTGCATATTTGAGTCATTTGACACATGTTTCTTGTGATTGTCTCTTGCAGTGATTGTGACGAGGACCTGAAGAAAACCTCCCACAGGTTTTTAGAGATTAGAGCACTTGATTTGGTCGAAGAAGATTAAGAACTTCATTGAAGTCTAGGCTTTTGCATGCTTCCCTCAACAGTTGTCATCGAGAATAATATCATAGAGAAGTAGCTTACCTTTTTATTATTATTATTTAGTTATATTAAGTAGACAAACTGTATAGTTTGGAGGATTTCCATAATTGTTATGTATGGGAGATTGTTATCGACAAGTTCTTGTTCTAATTTTGCTAATTGGAGTGGTGATTCGAGACATTTTAGAATTGTCAAATCTTTTCTGGGTCTCAGATTTTCATTTTGTTCATATTCATTTTGTTCTGGATCAAGTCGCTAATGGTTTGGCTAATTCTGCTATTTGTCTGGATCCTTCTGTTTCCAAATTCCTTCAAGAAGATTTTCAGATTGCATTGTAGTTCTGTTTCTTAATGAATTCGTTTTTTAATTGTAAAGAGAACTTCTCTAATTGAACTGCTCTTTCTCAATGTTCTAAGAAGGCTTAAATTTTGGGTTTATTCAAAAACTCTTTTTTGAAAAAATCTTTTTAATGTTTAATTAATTTCTTTAACGAGTTACAACGCATTTCTAACAGAAAACTTTTTTTTTTAAAATTTTTTTTTTAAAGTTATTTCTAATAGAAAACTTAAATTAAACTCTTTTTAGTAATTCAGTATTTGGTATCTTTGGATTTTAATTCTCAAAGAGTTAACTTGCCACCCAAAAAAAGTTTTCTTCACTATTTTTTTTATTAATCCTTTATATTAGAAAAATTCATAAAACCGAAATCACCGAACCTGATTAAGTGACAATAATGACATGTCACCATCTTAACGGTCACCAAACATATGGCAGACAAATCAAAACAGTAGACAATCCAACTCCAATCTTACTTAAACCCTCCTAAAACCCTAACGATATTCACCTTTTCTTCCCCCTAAAACCCTAAACAATAAATTTAAAGAAAAAAAAAAGAAAAAAAAAAAAACCATTTTCTCTCTTCTCTGTTGCAAATCAATGGCTTTCTCTGCAATTCTTCGCAAATCAGCCTCTTCTTTGGTTCCAACTGCAAGTCAACTTGCCCGATACTCATCTGTTTTTTCTGCTTCAAACCATCTCAATCGGAAGCCAACTTTGGATTCTTTTGTGCCTGTTTTTGACTTCTCATCCGCTACTGAGACTAAGAAGAGCAGTTCCAAATATGAATCACTTCTCCAATCCATCGACTCAAAAATCAAGCTTCTAGATGATCATGATAGCGTAAGGCAACTTTGATTTTCTTTTGGCTTGTTTTATACTTTATCGCTGTTTGGTTGCTAAGAAAGTAGCAGAAAAATGAAAGAAATTAAGTAGGTTTAAAATGATTCCGGTTGCGAGTGTTTAAAATAATTGTAGTTGAGCAAAGTTAAGTGGTGGTTGATGTTTTGTCTTTTATTATTATTATTATTATTGTTATTGAATTTAGTAAAATTCCATTAACTATTGGGGTTACTGCTTTTGTTCATGTTTGTTAATTTCTATGAATAGGTTGAAGAACCTCCAAGCGAATTCACCTTGAAAATTGAACGCACTCATATATACACTCTTATGGATGATCAAACAATTAAATATCATATAGTATTAACAAGAGAGTATCAGGGTGAGCTTGTTGAAGTATCAAGCCATATATATGATCATACAATTGCAAAAAATGGCACATCGTTGGGCTTGGACGTTACCATCAATAACCACGGTGGATCGTCCCTTAAGTTTGATTGTCATGGTACCTCTGATGTGATTTCAATATGGGAAATGGGCATTATAAACTCAGAAAATTCAAACAATTCGACAGAATCTTCCATTGATGAACAATTCCAAATCCAGTAAGCTATTTTGGTGTGTAGTTTAATTCATATTGATTATTCATTATCTTTTTCCTGCGTATTTCACACAAGTTTCTCCATTTGTTCTTTCATAGTGATTTGGATGAGAACCAAGAGGATTTGACAGAATTTCCCGGATATGAACAATTCCAATACAAGTAAGCTATTTTGGTGTATAATTTAATTCATATTGATTATTCATTATCTTTTTCTTGCTTATTTGACACAAGTTTCCCCGTAGGGTCTTTTGCAATGATATTGATGAGAATCTGAAGAAGGCTTTCTTGAAGTATTTAGAAATTAGAGGAATAAAGCCTAGCATTGTTGATTTCTTGATTAAGCGTGTCAGTAACAAAATAACCAAAAGAAAGTTGATGGGGTTGAAGAAGATTAAGAACTTAATTGAACAGCTGTCATAGAGATCATACATAGTAGTAGCTAATTGCCCTTTTATTTTATTTTATTTATATTAATATGACAATTTGTTTCAGGATTGTTATTTATGGGAGATTGTTATTGAGAAGTATCAATATTTTTACATTTACGGAATGTTTACTAATCGATAATCTTTATGAGAAAAATGAAACTTAATTCTTTATTTGTGATTATTATTTTTTATAAAAACTTTTGGGAATTAAATTATGTTGAGTCTACTCACAAATAGGAATCCTTATGAGGGAAAAGGAAACTTAATTCCTAATTTGAGATTACAGTACTTTGTAACAAGTTCCCCCTAGAAAGGGAAAAGAATTAATTTCTTTTACCTGGTGCAATTTACAATGAAACATGATCCCTTTTGATTTGCATTCCAGATTAGTAAATGTGCCCTATAAGTTATTATTTGGTATGACTTCTTACTAGTTAAAAGAGATTTTTTTTTTCAAGATCTTTCAATGTTATTGTTGTTGGATTGCACCCCTCGAAGAACTTTTGGACGATTAAAATTTTTTTTGCATCTACTGGAGGAAATTATAATTCTGGTTCTCCCATGAGCTTTTAATTTTTTTTATTTATAATTGCAAATGAGTGATGCTGTTGACAATCCACTAAATATCTTTCCACACTCCAGTTTAATTTTTTTTTATTTTATTACAATTTTATCCTAATTAAAATTACTAAAAAGACCATGTATGTATGGTTGTGGCTGTAAAATATCATCATCAAAAAGATTGAAATCCAATTTTAATATTGAATTCAACATTAAAGGAGTGGTAATTTTTTTTTTTATTATAAAGGATTGAAATCCACAATTTTAATATTTTATCTACAGTAAACCAATCGTTTTTTTTTATTATTTTATCTTTTTGCTTTTCATAAACCCTAAAACATTTTTTTTTCAACATCATTAAAATTTTATTTGATTTCGAAGTGATGAGAATGATTAACAATAATAATGAAACAATTTTTTTTAAAGTGTTAGATTTTTGCAGATTTTTTTTTTTACATAAACAAATAAAAAAAAAATCATAATATTTTTTTACAGTAAGATTTTATGATTGAGTGTTTTCAAAAAAAAAAAAAAAAAATGTGTTAAAAGTTAAAAGGATAATTTTGGAAAAAATGGAGTGCCTTTAGAACTTTTTAAAATTCAAATTTTTAGAATGAAGTGTATTTAGAAAATGAGTGTGAAAAGAAAAAAATTGGATTGTAAGGAGAAAATCTCATTGCAAATTACACAAAACTTACAAATAGTAAAAGGACGGTTATACCCTTGATTAAAAAAAAATAAATTTATGGGCTCCCCTGTTTCTGTCGGGATGCTCTGTTTTTCTGCTTTCTGGTGCTGTTTGTGTGCGCTGGGGCTGTCTTGTGTGTCTCGTTGGCTTTTTTCTCCTGGTTGTTTGTTTTATTTCTGGCTGTTTCCTTTTATAAAAGTTTATTTGTCTTTCAAAAAAAAAATAGACATATCAGATTTTAAATAACCTTTAGATTCTCACCATCCATCTCAAAATGGAGGGTGGAGAATAGTTAATTAAATTAGATCTCCACCGTCAAAGATGGACGGTGGAGATTTAAAAGAAAACTGAAAAAGAAAAACAAATGGATTGAATCTCTATTCTCAACCTCATCTAGATGGATGTCCAAGGGGAGGCTGGTGCCTCCCTTATCGCCAACAGAAGAGGCTCTAGCCTCCACGTCACCAGTGGGGGAGGCTTAAGTTTCTATATCCAATTTTTTTCAGATTTTTTTTTTTAAATTTCTTTTAATGAATCATTGACATCCATTCAAGTTGTCTCCTCACCCAAATCCGAATTAATTGTAATAACTAAAATATGTGACAATGATGTGTTATCAGGGGTGGCAATTGACACTTGACGCGACCTGATGACACGAAATGAACACGACACGATATTTATGTGTTTGGATTATTGGGTTCGAGTTACTAACAGGTCAATACGTTAAGAGTGACGATATTTGTACCCCTCAAAAACTGTATTTACATCCTAAATTAAAAATTCCAACATTGCCCTTAAAAGGATTAAATAAATTTTAAATACACCCCATATATCATCTTAATATAATCTTTTTTTTTTACAACATGCTCTATATAGCTTTTTTATTAATAGAAATAAAAATAAAAATAAAAACGAAAACAAGGGGGTGCGCATGCCCTAAAACAAATTAATTTTAAAAGGCACACAAGCCTCAAAAAAAACAAAATAAAAAAATTAATTAACCAGATCAGTGGAATCATTCATTTCTGTCTCATTAGTGACAAGGTTTAATTCTGCTTAAGCTGCTGAAGCCACATAATCAGAGCGATTCTTATTCTTAGCTATAGGGAGGCGCTTTGAATTTCCCATACTCATTTGAGACTTGGAACTATATAAAATTTTAACAGTTGGCTTCACATTTCTTTTTGATTTGGTCACCACGAGAATCCAATTATTGTCTAACAAGGGATCTACTATATACCATGATCAGAATTTAAAGCATTAATATCTTGGCTTTTTGATATATTCTCCAAATTAATCTTTACTCTTTTATCTCTTGGAATCTCATCCAAAACTTGCTAATCAAAATTATGGAAGTTTGTAATCTTTGGATTGTCAAGAATCACCCTGTTATTAATGGAAATATTCTCCATTGAACAATAAGGATTCTCATTATTATATTCCATATTTAAATACTTGGTATTCAAATCATGAAATACCTAGTATTCAAATCATATTAATGTAATCTTGAATATTTTTTTTTTGAAAAATGTAATCTTGAATATTTAAACATGTATAATATCTTATTGCCAACAGGGGCATAGCTCAGCTGGTAGATGGACGGGCATGGGGCTTAGGCAAATGACTCTTAAGTCAACGGTTTGAATCCTACAAATGGTGATAGCTTTCAAAAAAGAGTGGTCCTATTGGCATCCCCACTTTTTAAAATTTTGATTTAATTATATAAAATTAAATGGTTTTATTAATTTTTTTGATTTATTTCCAGGATTACCCTTTTACATATTTTTCAAACTTAATACGGTCGGGTGTTTGGTTTTGTTGTTGCTCTTGCCTTGTTTTTTGTGTGCTTGGTCTTTTTCGACCTTTTGCCCCTTTGTGGCTCAATAAATTGAATGTTCAAAAAAAATAATTTAAAAAAAAAAAAACACCCCATATCTTTTTCAAAAAAGTAAAAATAAAAATACACTTCATCTCTAATCTTTATATACAGTTTTCTCACATCCATTCTTGTTTTTTCTTCTTATTTATGGTGAAACCATCCTTATTAGATACGGTTTTTTTTTTTTTTGGGTAGTCGAGTGGATTGTTGGTGGTAGATTGTGAGTGTGATATTGATCGTCTGATGATTTTTTTGAACGATTGAGTTAGGGTTTTGGTGTGGTTTTGTTTTGTTAGAGATTAGGTTTTCCTGGTGACAACACGTCGTTGCAATGTCGGTCAATAGATGAACATTTAAGTTCGACCTCGCTAGCGCGCGAGTTACAAAGACTAGTATAGCGGCAAGTGAGGGTATCGTTCCGCAGGGAGGTAGGATTCGCCGATCGACATCGGTTCTAGCTATTATTACAACACTCCGAGAGATCTCATGTGTTGCGGGTGCAAAAAAGTAAGTAATAATATAATGGTTGAAATTCATTTTAGTCCATCTAGTTTGACCTATTAGCCAAACTGGTCCCTCGGTTTTCAGCTTTATCTTGATAGGTCCTGCTAGTTTCCAAAAGTACATATTTCAGTCCCTGCCGTCCAATTCCGTTAGGGTTTCTCAGAATTTCGTCAGGTCAACGAAGGTAAAAGGGTAAAACAACATCAGATTGATAAATATTAAATTAAATGATAAATATTATTAAACGATAAAATGATAAATATTAAAATATTAAATAATACATATTTATAGAAATTAAAAATAACAAAATAACAAAATAACAAAAAAACCAAAATAACAAAATAACAGAAAAACAAAACAAAAAACGCATCATATCTCAATTCTCTCTCTCTCTCTCTCTCTCTCTCTCTCTCTCCCGTCACTCTCTCTCTCTTCTTCTTCATCTCCTTCATCCTCTTCAACACACAACTCACCAAACCCTAGCCGCCATCGCCGTGCCGCCGCCGTTGCCACCCAAATACCACACCCTAGCCCGCCGAAACACCACCCACACCATTCTTTCTCCTTTTTCGATCCCTCTCTTCTCTCTCTCTCTCTCTCTCTATCTCTCTCTCTCTCTCTCTCGATTTCTCGAAACATCAGAAATCGCCACCACTTCACCAGTTACACAGCCACTACCACTATTTTTTCTCCTTTGATGATGACGTTGATGGTTGTGAATCGAATCACTTCTCCTTCATTGAAGACCCACGATCTGGTGCAGATCAATCGGTTTGGGTGCAGATCAACCAGTTGTTGTGGGTTTATTCGGCCGTCGATGGTGGTTTAAGTTAACCGGCGTTTGATGTTGGTTTGATTCGGCTGTTGGTGGTGGTTGGTTTGTGTGGGTTTGAGTAGATATGGGAGATAAATAGATGATGTTTGTGGCAGTGGGTTTTGATGGCTAGGGTTTGTTAATAGTGTGATGTGGAAGATATGGTGTAATGGTGTGGGTTTGAGTGGCAGTTTGGGTGGCAATGGGCTAGGGTTTGGAATTGGTTGAAGATGATGATGGTTGGTGTTTGGTTATTTTTGGGTTTGGTGCCGTTGATGATGATGGTTGAAGAAAAGGGGATTTTTGGGTTTGGAATTTGCTGTTTCTAGATATATGGCTTTAATTTCATTGGTTGTTTGATTTATTGATGAGAGCCTAGTGGATTTTGATTGAGATTGAAGATGAAGAAGAGGTTTGGATCTGTATTGGTGAAGATCGATTGATTTTGAGTGGTGAAGATCGATTGGTTTGGTGTGGACTTTGATTGAAGATGAAGAAGAAGTTTGTACCTGATTAATTTCTTTTCTAGGTTTTTTGAAGTAGCAGGTGAAGAAAACGAAGAGATGAGTGAAATGTCTATTAGGTTTTGTTTATATTTTTAATTTCTATTATTTAATTTAATTAAAGAGGGCCATTTTGGTATTTCAATTCATTTTAACAGTTATAAGGGGCAGCAGGGTCATTTGACCCTCTGACCCTGTCAGATTACACTTTTTCAACGGAAGAGTTAACAAAAGGACTTAACGAGACAATTCTCAAAACCGGGGGACCAGTTTGGCTATTAGGTCAACCAAGAGGGACTAAAATGAATTTCACCCATTAAATTATGTTGAGCCCGCACACAAATAAGGAATCTTTATGAGTGGAAGGGGACTTAATTCCTAATATGCGATTACAATGTAATAAGTTCTTGCTCGATAGGGAAAAGAATTAATTTCTCTGTCCTGACACTATTTACAATAAAATATGATTCCTTTTGATTTGCCTTCCAGATTAGTAAACATGCCCAATAAGTTATCATTTGGTATGACTTCTTACTAGTTAAAAGAGATTTGTTTTTTAAAGATCTTTCAATGTTAGTGTTGTTGAATTGCAACCCCGATGATAAAATAATAATAATAATAATAATAATAAATAAATAAAATTCATAGCTATCGGATGGAAATTATAATTCTGGTTTTCTCCATGATCTTTATTATCTATTTATTTATAAACTTTAAAATGTTAAAAAAAAAAAAACAATATAATATTATATAGTGGTGCTATTGGCACACCCCCTACCGTTCTATTTATGCTCTACTTTTTTAATTATGTAGTATTTTTTAAGGAAAAAAAATCTTCTACAAAATAAATCTATTAAAACCCAACATTCCTTTCTCAAAAAATAAAAATAAAAAAATCCCACATTCTTGTAATTTGTTTCTTGAAAAAAAAAAAAAAAAAAAAAAAAAAAAAACTCTTACATCCTAAAATTTGCTTCTTACACACATACAAAATATTATGGAAAAGTCTTACAAAAATATGAAGCATATTGAAGAATTGTGCATCTGTAAGAATTGTATGAGAACGATATCAAGCATTTGAAAATAATTCATTCTCTAAAAATAAGTTTGAAGTTTGCTTTTTCTTTAGAATGATATCGTGTTATCGTTGTATTGAAGCAACCCTTTTATTGTTTTTCTTTTATCTTTTCCACCATGAAATAAGAACAAAAAAAAAAAAAAAAAAAAAAAAAACTCAAAAAAGAAAAGAAAAAAGAAATTGTTCAATGGAGGTGAGAGAGAGACTTATAGAGAGATCAGAGATAGGGTGTATTAAGTTTGAAAAATAAGTGAAAAGTGTAGTTTTGGAAATAAATCAAAAAATAATAATTAAAACATTTAATTTTATTTAATTAAATCAAAATGTTAAAAATGAGGCATAAATAAACCGGTAGCGGGTGTGTGGTGTGCCAATAGCACCACTCAATATTATATAGTGCAAATTACACAAAACCTACAAATAATAAAAGGACGATAATACCCTTGATAAAAAATAACATGTTTTTAAAAAATATATCAGATTTTATAAAACCTCTAGATCCCCATCATCCATCTCAAATCGGAGGGTGGAGAATAATTAATTAAATTAGATCTCCACCATCAAAGATGGACGGTGGAGATTTAAAAGAAAATTTAAAAAAGAAAATTGAAAATGAAAATGATGTTGTAAATCGGTGGCTTCCACCATTATGCATGGCTTGGCAAGTGTCAATAAAGTGAGGGTTGGTTTTAAACGTGGCTCGTGGTGGCAACATGTGTAGAAAATTGCAATATGCACCCCTTTGTTAGTTTGCCTATATATATATATATGGCTTTTGACGACACGTCGTTACGATGTCGGTCAAAAGATTGAACATTTAAGTTCGACCTCGCTAGCGTGCGAGTCACAGGGACTATCACAGCGGCAAGTGAGGGTATCGTTCCGCAGGGAGGTGGGATTCGCCGACCGTCACCGGTTCTAGCTATTATTACAACACTCCGAGAGAACTCGTGTGTTGCGTTTACGGAAAAGTAGTAAATAATATAAATAAATAAATTAACTAACATAATATATACATGGATAGGATGGAATGGAGAGATGCATGAAATGTGGTTACACTAAGGAAATGATTCAACCGTGACAATCCTCCTAATTAAGCTCTAGACTCACTTAGTCCCTCAAATATGCAAGTATATCATAGGCTCGTATCCCCTTAATTGATCTCTAATCTCTCTCGAGTCTTAGAAATCACATCCACACAATGCATGGATTCATTAAGTACTTTGGGACACACACACAAGCTCTGTATGCCAGCCTAGTGATCTCTCAACTGTCTGGTCATATACAGTGGTTATTTCGTTGGGCATGTAATGCGCAACCGCGTGGGCCATACTACAGCCAATAATTCATTCACAATGGCTAACCAAATACGGGATGGCAACCAAGTAAAAGCATTAAGAATACGAGATACCCATACAACACGTATGTTATATGCTCGTGTCCCCTTAATTAATCTCTAATCTCTCTCGATGTTTTAGAGATAACATCCATGCATAAATGCTTGGATTCATTAAGGACTGTGGGACACACACACGAGCTCTACACGCCAGCCTAGTGATCTCTCAACTTACTGGTCAAATATAGAGGATATCACGCTGGATATGTTAATGTGAACCACGCAATATATAACACAAAGCCTAAATATCATCCACAAGGTGGCCAACCGAGTGAAAGCATTAAGCTATGAAATACCCCTATAACTACACAAGCATAAGAGGAATTCGGTTTGTCTTTACTCTAGATACGGATTCAGTTTTATCAATCTCCCTAGGATGGCTAGACATGGGAAACAAGTTTACCAAACAACAATGTGCAAATAAGTTGGTTGTTATACATTAAGAACATTCAACATGGGTTAAGGGTTCATCCTCTTGATTTGGGAATTATCCCTAAATCAATTTACTACCCAATCCGGTCAAGGATGGATAATTGTGTCTTAAAAAGACCCATTAAGCATAAGGATTTGAACCAAGGCCAATTTAGCAACTAAATGCTTGAACTGAAACCTTTCCCACTCTTTAGAGCTAAATCTCTAACACTTCAATTACTCTAAACATGGCATTTTGGTCATCCATCAATCAATCAACAATCATGGGATGCTAAATTACACTACTCCTACATTAAATTACTCTACTCCTAATCCCAATCATGGACACATATCAATTTTGGACCTCTACACACATGAATATTGTAATTAAAGCTTAAAACATGTAATTAGAAAAGAGTAAAACAAAACCCACATGAATATAAGAACAAACAACATATATAACACAAGTGTAGGGTTTACAATATTCCCCAAATTGGGGTTACACATCAAAGAAGCAAGAAATACAAAGAAATGAGTAAACAAGAGCAAACCCTTGAAGACAAGTCCTCCAAAGATGCTCCTAGCTTTCCTAGCTCGGATTTGGTCCAAAGACCACTCCATTTTCCTTGCAAACTGCCCTAAGATGGATGGATGAAGTGTGAAAATGGTGGTGGAGGTGTGTGGTGAGCTCCCATGGAGGAAGAACCTCCATGGGAGCTTGGATCCTCTCCTTATTTGGTGAAGAAAGTGAAGAAGATGAAGAAGATGGAAGAGAGAGAGAGTGGGGCGGAAGAGAGAGAGAGGAGAAGTTGGGGATTCTTAAAAAACTGAAGAAAGGGGGATATATATAGTGGAGAGGGGGCTTAGGGCATAAATTGGGTGAAAGGACGAGAATGCCCTTGCAAAAGTGGCTGAAAATTGGGCATCTCGCTGGTGGGTTTCCAGCAGCGCGCACCATTACGGAAATAGCCATAACTTTCTCCATAAATATCGGAATCGCATTCTTGAAGAACCGTTGGAAAGAAGACTTCTGGATATATCCAACCATATATAGAAAAAAACCTAATTCATTCTGAGCTAAGAGATATGGCCTCCGCAAGTTGAGCCTTCTGCAGGAAACTTTCACCAAACCCAAATCATGATTTATGCGCCCTATTATGCGCCCTAGGCCGCAGAATTACAAAAATCTGATCCTCTGCCAAGAAATTGGTGCCCTTTTCTGCGGCCCCTAAACGCAAAATAGGGTGCATAATCCTACTTTTGAAAATTACACTTTTGCCCCAAAATTTATACATTTTTGCACTTTAGCCCTTCTCCTGGAAGAAATCCTAAAACACTTATTTAAGCCATTAAATACCCGGTTTTACCCGGGAAACAAGCATAAAAGATAAAAGTAAGGGGCTACACAACGTGTAAAAATAAGAGTTATCAGCTTTTTGTATTGTTAAGAAAAGCTGATACATTTTTATTCATTAATATATTTAGTCTTATTCTTCCTCTAAATCTCTTCCTCGTCTCTCTCAATTCTTGTCTTTGTTTCTTTGTTTATTCATCTCTTTCATCTCACTTCTTTTGTTTATTTTATTATCTCAATTATTTACAATACGTTATCATCACGAATGATGTTATTCCCAGAACCTGAAGTTCTGAATTTATTACTACTGGGACCTGAAGTTCCTAGATTTATTACTAGAACCTGAAGTTTTGAATTTATTATTACTAGAGCCTGAAGTTTCCAGATTTTTATTTATTAATACTAGAACCTGTAGTTCTGAATTTACTTTCTCGCATTTTATTTTATGCAATTTACTTTCTCGCATTTATTTACTTTTACACGATTTATTTTCTCGCATTAATTTATTTATACACTTTTATGTGATTGGCCATGCCAACCTACCAAAACCCGCAGTTCTGGATTTACTTTCTCGCATTTATTTATTTTTATGCTTTTATGAGATTGACTATGCCAACCAATTAGAACCTGCAGTTCTGGATTTATTTATTTATTTTTACATTTGTTATTACGCATTTTACTTTACGCAATTTTTATTTAAACAATTTGGTCACCCATCCAGAACCTGAAGTTCATGGATTTATTTATCATTGCCGGAATCTGAAATTTCTGGATTTTTTTTTCCTTTATATATATCTGAAGATTTGAATTCCTAGGATTTTTATCAAACCAGAAGTTCTGACTCCAATTGTGATTTTCGGATAACCAGAAGTTGTAATAATGTCAAAACTTGCAAATTTGAAATTTGCTACACTGGAAGTGTCTGGGGACAATTATGATCTGAAAGCCCAATACCTAACGGTCACAGAACCAGAAATTTTATGGCAAGAACTAAAAGACCGATTTAATAACTAACCAGATGTTGCATTACCAAATGCCAGGTATCAGTGGCAACATTTACGTTTTCAAGACTTTAGATCTGTCTCTGAGTATAATTATGATTTATTCAAAATCACTACACAGCTGAAATTGTGTGGTCAGGATGTAATCCGAAATCATCAATAAAAATAGTAAATTTTCACCCCTATTCACTTTATCTCATACCATTATTCTTTCATTCTTCTTTATCTTATTTCTATTATATTATCTGTTATTTTAATTTTACGCATCTATTTAATTTTATGCAATTTATGTATCTGAGTATGCCAACTAACTAGAACCTGAAGTTTCTGGATTTGTATAAATTATGTGTTGAGCCTAACTAGGTCAACCGTTAAGTTTTTGGAATTTAAACCAAGATCGGCTAGACCGACTAACCAGAATCTGAATTTTCTGGATTTATCATTATAATATTTATGTTGGCGCGGTTTTTATAAACCAATTAGAATCTGAAGTTCTAAATTTTAAATTTCAGTAAAAATATAGAGTTCTTGATTCATTAATATGTACATGAATGTCATACTTGGGACCTGAAGTTCCAAAATTCAAATTCTATATAGAACCTGAAGTTCTAATTTTGAATACGAAGTAATTGAATCTGAACTTGAAGTTCTTAAGTTTTGAACACGAAGTTCTAATCAGACTTGAAACTCTGAATTCAATTTAAATTGTGATATTAAAACTTTTATGTCAAAGTTTATTAGAACCAAAAATTCTGAATTGAATCAAGTTACGATTTTTTCATCTAGAAAGTCAATTTGTAATTTCTATTTAGAACCTGAAGTTTTCTGAATTTTATGAACCTGAAGTTTTCAGAATTTTATGAACCTGCAGTTCATGGTCGAACCGGAAGTTCGAAAGATCAATAAGATTCATGATTTTGTTTTATGAAGTGATATATTTTCATATCTATATGTTTATACTTTTGATCACTCTATCTGATTTGCACTTTATTTATTTTTGTTTTTGTTTTTGTTTTGTGAATAGATATGTCTTTAATCGATAAATTGAGTGATATTGAAAAGCAAGATACAGGAGATATATGTCTGGCCGATAGTGCAACGACGCATATGATTTTACGGAATCAGAAATACTTTATGAGTTTAACCTTGCTCAAAGCAAATGTAAATACAATATCAGGTCCAGCAGATCTGATAGAGGGCTCCGGTAGAGCCATGATATTGTTGTATCAGTGATGTTTTATATTCTAGTAGATCCAGAAGAAATCTACTTAATTTCAAAAATATACGGTGTAATGGATATCACATAGAAACTATAAGTGATGAGAATATTGAGTATATGTGCATTACTTCTCATAATTCAGGCCAGAAGCTCATTATGGAAAAGCCGTGTGGTTTATCATCTGGATTATATTACACTCTTATAAAATGTGTAAAAATTTATGCAGTTATGAACTAGAAGTTCTCAAATCCAAAAATATTTATGCTTTGGCATGACCGTCTTGGTCACCTGGGATCTACAATGATATGTAGAATCATTGAAAATTCTCATAGACATCCATTAAAGAACTAGAAGTTTCTTTTATCCCACAAAAATTTATGTACTGCATATTCATAAAGGAAGTTAGTGATAACCATTTCATTCTAAGGTTGGTTTTGAATCCCCATCATTCCTACAAAGGATTCAAGGGGACATATGTGGACCTATTCATCCACCAAGTGGACTATTCCGCTATTTTATGGTCCTAATTAACGCATCTAGTAGATGGTCACACGTTTGCTTATTATCAACATGCAATGTTGCTTTTGCAAGATTACTCGCACAGATTATCAGGCTTCAGGTATATTTTCCCGATCATCCAATCAAATCAATCCACCTTGATAATGCTGGTGAATTTACTTCCAAGACATTTGATGAATATTGCAGATCAGTTGGGATTGATGTTGAACATCCAGAATGGATTAGAGAATCACTTATTAAGCATCTCTAGGTAATTTCGAGAACTTTATTACAATTACCAATTTCTATATGAAAACATTCTATTCATCTCTGACCTACTGCTTATCATTATTACTTACCTTTACAACTTGTAATTGGTCATAGACATGTTCATTTTTGAGATAATTGATCATCAGATAATTATTAATCAGTTACTTCATATATTAAAGGTGATAAAATTTTATAAGTTGCTATCTCATAAACCCCGGCCGGGTGATTGTTCCTGAATAACGATCTGAGTAAAATACAACAAATAAATCATCTAATGCATATCATAGGTTTGTAAACCTTTTATTTCGAAATGTATTGTTCCCAGAAGAGGAAAATAAATTATCAGGATCCTAATGTAAACAAAGCTTGAGTTATGAATAAATCCACTTTCTCTAAATCAACTCTATAAGAGTTAGATATATCTAAAGAGACACAAAGTCCCTGAAGTGACTAAATCTATTGAAATGGAAGAAATCTCAACAGAGATTCAAGTATATTGAAATTGATAAAATTTCTATAAATCATACATGACAGATGTGGAATAGTAAAGAAACAATCATCAGTGATACATTTTTAAATACAGTAGCTACTGAAATAATGATTATGAAACTCATAGTATCGATGATTGTAGACAAAGGCATGATTAGCCGAAATGAAAAGAAGCAATTCAAGAAAAATTGACTTCATAAGCCAAACATAAAATATTTGGACCAATAGTTCTCCAGACACCTGAAGATGTCAAACTAGTTGAATACTAAAAGGTCTTTATATGGAAATGTAATGAGAAAAACGAGATCGTAAGATATGAGGCACGACTCGTAGTACAAGATTTCTCACAGAAACTTGGTATTCAATAGTGATGAATACAATTACATTCCGAATTTTTGATAAATTTGGCTGCCTTTAAAAGGCTTGAAATACTTCTTCTAAACTTAGTAATCATTTATCTATATGATTCACTCAATGCAAATATTTATAATCCCAGAAGGATTTAAAATGTCAGAAGCATATAAACCGAGATCCCGTGATATGTATTTGATGAACCTACAAAAATCTTTATATAGATTAAAAACAATCTAAACGGATGTGGTGTAACCGTCTCAGTAAATATCTAATAAAATAAGGGTATAATAATTATATTATATACCCATGTGTTCTTCATAAAGAAATCAGAATCTGGATTTACTATTATAGTAGTTTATATTGATAATATGAATTTGATTGGAACTCCTGAAGAGCTCCTGAAAACTGCTGAATATTTGAAAAAGGAATTTGAAATGAAAGACCTGGGAAAGACAAAATATTGTCTTGGTCTGGAGATTGAGCATAAATCAGACGGAATACTTATCCATCAATCAGCGTATATTGAAAAGATTCTGAAAAGATTTAATATGGACAATGCTCACCCATTAAGTACCCATATGATTATTAGAACCCTTGATCCTAAGAAAAATCCATTCCGACCACTTGAAGATGGTGAAAAGATACTTGGTCCTCAAGTACCATATCTTAATGCAATTGGTGCTTTTTTATATCTGGCTCAATGTACTCGACCAGATATCGCATTTTTAGTAAATTTGCTTGCTAGATTCAGTTCAGCACCAACTCGAAGACATTGGAATAGGATCAAACATCTTTTTCGTTATCTTCGTGGAATGAAATATTTAGCGTTTTATTTTTTAAAATCTAACAATTTTTCAGGTTTACATGGTTATACTGATGTCGGGTATCTATCTGATCCCCATAAAGCTCATTCACAAACGGGGTATGTTTTTAACTATAATGGCACAGCAATTTCCTGGCGCTCCACAAAGCAAACTATTATTGCTACATCATCTAATCATTCTGAAATCCTTGTACTTTATGAAATAAGCCGAGAATGCATGTGGCTAAGGTTTGTAATTTCTTATATTCAAAATACATGTGAATTTTCATTATCTACAGGAATGCCAACACCGATATTTGAAAATAATGCGGTTTGTATCGCTCAAGTTAGAGAGGGATATATCAAAGGAGACAGAACAAAACATATTTCTTCTAAATTCTTCTATACTCATGAACTTCAACAGAGCCGACAAATATATAGTCTACAGATAATCTTGCAGATTTGTTTACCAAAACATTGCCTACAACAACTTTTGAGAAATTGGTATATGGGATTGGCATGCGTCGACTCCGCAAATTACAGGATTAATTTTGAAGTCTCATTCAGGGGGAGCGTTCAATCAGGGGGAGCAAAATTTTGAATTGACATATGTGTACTGTATTTTTTTTTCTTTTACCGGATTTTGTCCCACTGGGTTTTACCGGAAAGGTTTTAATGAGGCAGTTCTGAATACATCCACACCACTTGATCCAGAAGATCATTGTATATATTTTTTTGCTAAGGTTTTTGTCCCACTGGGTTTTCCTAGCAAATTAAAATACAAATGGTGGAATCCAAGGGGGAGTGTTGTAAATTGGTGGCTTCCACCATTATGCATGGCTTGGCAAGTGTCAATAAAGTGAGGGTTGGTTTTAAACGTGGCTCATGGTGGCAACATGTGTAGAAAATTGCAATATGCACCCCTTTGTTAGTTTGCCTATATATATGGCTTTTTGTATTGTTAAGAAAAGCTGATACATTTTTATACATTAATATATTTAGTCTTATTCTTCCTCTAAATCTCTTCCTTGTCTCTCTCAATTCTTGTCTTTGTTTCTTTGTTTATTCATCTCTTTCATCTCACTTCTTTTGTTTATTTTATTATCTCAATTATTTACAACAAATGAAAAACAAATGGATATTGAATCTCTTTTCACAAACTCATCTAGATGGATCTCCAAGGGGAGGCCGGTGCCTCCCCCATCACCAACAGAGGAGACTCTAGCCTCCAAGTTACCGGTGGAGGAGGCTCGAGTTTCCCGATCCAATATTTTTCAGATTTTTTTTTAAAATTTCTTGTAATAAGTCTCCAACATCCATTCAAATTATCGCCTCACCCAAATCCTAATTAATTGTAATAACTAAAATATGTGACAATGATGTGTTATCAGGGGTGGCAATTGACACTTAACGTGACCCAGTGACATGAAATGAACACGACACGATATTTACATGTTTGGGTTATTGGGTTCGAGTCACTAACAGGTCAATACGTTAAGAATGACGATATTTACATCCCTCCAAAATTCCAACACTACCCTTGGATTAAAAAAAAAATTGTAAATACACCCCATATATCTTATTAATATAATCTTGCATGAATATTTAAACATGTATAATATCTTATTATTGAAATATTAAATATTTATTAAATAAAAAAAATTCTGTCATTTTTTTAATTGATTAAATAAAAAACTTAAATGGCGATTATTTAAATTAAAAATATTAAATAATTATTTTTTATATATTTTTAAAAAATACATAACAAATTAATTTAATTTGAAAAGAAAGTTAAATAAAATAAAATAAAATAATCTAAAGAAGATGTGCTGAAAGGAGTCACGGTGTCGCACCTCCTTTTCAATTTCATTTTATTTTTTATATTAAGTATTTGATCATTTATGAGTTTGGCCTTTAACCAAAAGCTAAAATAATGGACATTTTTTTTTTTTTTTTTTTAAAAGGCTAGAAAAGGCACCAAGCCAGGCAAGAACAAAGCACCACAAAGGCCAGGGGACAGCCCCCCCCACAGCCGCAACAACAAGGAGAAGAACAAAAGAAACACCACAACCAACCAAGCAAAAAGGAAGAAAAAGAAAACCCCCACAACCGCAAAGAGAAACAGAGGAAAAGGAAACACAACAAACAACAGGAAAACGAAGCCTACACACTCCACCATAAATCATCCATCCCGGGATTGAGACCTTTCTTAGCAAGGGTATCCGCAAAGGAATTAGTCCATCTAGAGCGATATTCCACCCTAACTAAACTATGCACGCCCAGCCAACGCCGAATGTCCCCAATAATCTGCTCATGGCTATTCAGCTCGGGAGAGCTCCCCAAAATTCAATTAATCGCAATTTCAGAGTCAGAGATGACAGTGAGAGGTTTGCAAGCTAATTCCTCACAATAACTAACCAGCTCACAGGCACGCACAATTGCCAGAAAATAATGGGCATTTTTGGTAATATGTGGGGTGTGGCTTACGAATTAGAACATTTTAAAATATTTAATGGGGGTAATATACAAAACGGGGTGCACATACAGTTTTCTGGGATATAAATATCGCCACTCATGCGTTAAAATTGCACGATTAAATATCAAGAATAAATAGGTAATTTATGATTATATATATAGATAAATAACAATTTTTACATTTAATAAGTGTATAGAAATTTAATTGTTTTTATAAAAATTTTAAATTTTAAACATTTAAATAATTTTCATAGATTAATCATAATTTTGAATTTTATAAACAAATAGACCCGATAATTTAATAGGTCATGTTTGTGTTTCGACTTATAGCATGATAAGCTTAACGGATCGCGTTTAGGTTGGATTGATGTAAACACTACAAGATGGCCTAAATTGTCACCCCCTACGTGTCACCATCGCAGTGGTCACTGAACAGACCGTAGGCATTTTAATTCCAATCTTACTTAAACCATCCTAAAACCCTAAAAATATTCACCTTTTCTTCCGTCCTTAAACCATTTTGTATCTTCTCTGTTGCAAATCAATGGCTTTCTGTGCAGTTCTTCGCAAATCAGCCTCTTCTTTGGCTCTGACTGTAAGTCGAGTCGCCAAAGCCAACAGAAATTACCACTCAGCTGTTTCGTCTGCTTCAAGCCATCTCAATCGGAAGCCGACTTTGGGTTCTTTTGTGCCTGATTTTGAGTTCTCTTCGGCTACTGAGACTAAGAAGTGCGGTACCAATATTGAATCACTTTTCCAATTAGCCATCGACTCGGAAATCAAGCTTCTAGATGATCACGATAGCGTAAGTCAACTTTGATTTTCTTTTGGGCTGGTTTATACTTTATAGCTGTTTGGTTGCTAAGAAAGTAGCGGAAAAATGAAAGAAATTATGTTTGTTACTTTTGCGCTTCGGCCGCTGTATTTGTGTTTTGTAATGGGTTTAAAATGATTCGCTGTTGTATACCAGTCAGGTTTTCACTGGTATACAAAAATTTAAATGATGCACGGTAGGTACATGATAGTCATTATCTATTTTAAACTTTATTATAATTTTTTTTTCTTCTAAAATTTCTTATTTATTAATTTTAGCATTTTGATTGAAATCGATCTAATGGAATGTATACAGATATCATGTATACAAGCATAATTCATCAGTCCAAAGAGCTCTTGCATATATGTCGTGTCCAATAACCTAATAGCATTGTTTCGATCCTTAAAAATTCCTACAAAAGAGACTTGGTGTACTGGGTTTGACATAAATGTAGTTAATTTGGTGTACCATGTTGTTTGGTTGCTGAGAAAATGGAAGAAAATTAATGAAATTTAAGGGTTTGGTCTTGCTTTTTTAATATTATATATATATAATTGATGTAATTGAAGTTGAGCAAAGTTAAGGTGGTTGATGTTTCGTCTTTTATTATTATTATTGAATTTGGTTAAAATTCCATTAACTACAGGGGTCACTACTCTTGTTCATGTTTGTTAATTTCCATGAATAGGTTGAAAAACCTCAAAGCGAATTCACCTTGAAAAATAAAGATAGTGCTCTTGAACATCATGTAGTATTGACAAGAGAGTATCGGGGTGAGCTTGTTGAAGTTTCGGGCTATATAGGAGGTCCTACATTTGGAGAAAATCGCCAGAAGTTGTGCGTTACCATCTCTAACAATAGTGAATCGTCCCTTAAGTTTGATTGTTTCAGTACCTCTGATGCAATTTCAATATGGAGAATGGGAATTATAAACTCAGAAAATTCGAAGGATTATTGGCCATTATATGATGGAGATGATGTAGTGGAATTCGAGTAAGCTAGTATAATTTAATTCAGATTGATTATTCATTATCTTTTTCTTGCTTACTTGACACAAGTTTCCCCATATTTTATTTCGCAGTGATACTAATGAGAACATGAAGAAAGCCTTCCTCGAGTATTTAGAAATTAGAGGAATAAAGCCTAGCATTGTTGATTTCATGATTAAGTGCTACAAATACAAAAAAGCTAAAAAATATCGATGGAGTTGAAGAAGATTAAGAACTTCATTGAAAGTTGTCATAGAGATCATGTATAGCATACTGCTGCGCAGTAGCTAATTGCCTTTTTATTTTATTTTATTTTTATTAACATGACAATTTGTTTACTTGCAAAGATTTTCAGGATTGTTATTTATGAAAGATTGTTAGTGAGAAGTAGTATGCTTATTCCCTGGGAGCGTTTACTAATTGAGAATGTTTATGAGGGAAGTGAAACTCAATTTCTGATTTTTGATTATTTTGTTTACTAAAAACAAGTTCCCATTAGAAATTCTCTTTCTTGATTCCCTTTACAAAATATGATTCCTTTTGATTTGCATTCCAGATTAGTAAAAGTGCCCATTTTTTTTTTTTTTTTTTGAAATACCAATTAGATATTATTTGGTATGACTTCTTACCGGTTAAAAGAGATGAAATTATAATTCCTGGTTTCTCCCATGAGCTTTTTTTACCTTTTTTTTTTCCCTTATTAATAAACTTTAAAATGTTCAAACAACAGTTGGTGCCCTTGTTGTTTTTGGTGTCCGTTGCTTTGATGTTTTCATGGGCTTTGTTTTGTTCTTTGGCTTTGTCGGGTGTTGAAGCTCTTGGTGACAGATGTGGCCATGTTCTTTGGCTGCTTGGTTGTGTCTTGTTGCTTGTTGGGTGTGCTCTGTTTTGCTCTGTTTCTTACTGGGTCTTTTGGCCTTTGTCCCCCCCAGTTGTTTCTATAAAACTTATGCAGTTCAAAAAAAAAAAAAAAAAAAAAAGTAAAATATTATATAGAGCAAATTACACGAAACCTTGAGGTTTGCCTTGTGACATTTTTTTTTTTTTTGAAACGGTAGACTTCATTAAAAAGAACAAAGAGGCAACAGCCAACAACACACCAAACGGGCGCCACAAACAAAAGCAACACAAAAAGGCAACCAACCCAAACAAAACAGAACAGGGAAAACGAAACAGAGGAAGCACCAAAAGCACCAAACAAAGCAGAAAGCAGCAGAAAAAGACCACAACTGAGCAAAACCACACAAAGCGAAACAATCAAACGCTACCCCATTGAAGTAAGTCCCCTTCCTCCTCACCCGAGGCTCTTTTCGCCAAGTTGTCAACGAAGGAATTCGAAGATCTCGAGTTAAATCGAACAATCAACAGTTCCTGAATGTCGTAGACCAGCTGAACGTGGGCTAAGCGCCCAAAAGTTAAAAGTCATTTTTTCAAAAAATGTCACTAACTTCCCATCCCATTAGAGTTGATGGTTAAATACCGTTGGCCGTTTAAAAAAATAAAAAAGGATGAAAATGCCACTAATTAAAAAAACCTTTAGATCCCCACCATCCATTTTGAGATGGATAGTGGAGATTAATTTATAAAATTGGATCTCCATCATCAAAGATGGACGATGGAAGTTTAAAATAACAATTTAAAAAGAAATATGAAAAAAGGAAAAAAATAAAAATAAAGGGGAGGCTCTAGCCTCCATGTCGCCGGTGGTGGAGGCTCGAGTTTACCAATCCAGATTTTTTCAGTTAAAAAAGAAAAAACGATTTCTTTTAAAAAATCTCCACTATTAAATCATCCGGATTGTCATCTCATCCAAATCCGAATTAATTGTAATAATTAAAAAAAAAGAGGGTGCAATGTTGTGTCACCATCATTTTGAACAAACCGTAGACAATCCATCCCAATCTTCCTTAAACCCTCCTAAAACCCTAATAATATTAACCTTTTCTTACCTCCCAAAACCCTAAAAAATAATTTGAAAACAAACAAACAAACAAATTCCATTTTGTGTCTTCTCTGTTGAAAATCAATGGCTTTCTCTGCAATTCTTCGCAAATCAGCCTCTTCTTTGGTTCCGACTGCAACTCAACTCGCCCGAGCCAACAGAAATTTCTACTCAGCTGTTTTCTCTGCTTCAAGCCATCTGAATCGGAAGCCGACTTTGTGTTCTTTTGTACATGATTTTGACTTCTCTTCGGCTACTGAGACAAAAGTGCTGTTCCAATGAATCACTTCTCCAAGCCATCGACTCGGAATTCAATAGTATTGGTCACGTAAGGCAACTTTGATTTTCTTTTGGGTTGGTTTATACTTCATAGCTGTTTCGGTCTCAGTATTTATGTTTTGTATTTGGCTTAAAGTGATTTATGAGTGTATATCGATCAGGGTTTAGCTAGCTAGTATACAAAAATTTCTACATGATAGTCATTATCTATTTTTAAATTTATTATTCATTTTTTTAAAATTTCTTATTTATTTTAGCAGTTGGATTGAAATCTAATGGAATCTATACGGATCTATAATAGCATAATTCATCAGTAGAAATAGTTGTTGCATGTCTGTCTCCAATAGCCTAATGACATTGTTTTGATCCTCACAAATTCCTACAAAAGAGATCACTTGGTGTGGGTTTGGTGTGCTACTGTTTGATTGCTGAGAAAATGGAGGAAAAGTAATGAAATTTTAGGGTTTGGTTTGGTTTGGTTTGGTTTTTTTAATTATATATATATACATTAAATTGATGTAATTGAAGTTGTGCAAAGTTATTATTGAATTTTTTTTCCCTTATTATTAGTGTTATTATTATTGAATTTAGTTAAAATTCCAACAATTGTGGTCACTTGCATTTGTTCATGTTTGTTTCCATGAATAGGTTAAAGAAACTCCGAGTGAATTCACATTTGAATTGAAACGAGATTTTAATAAAGGTGGTCGTGCTTATGTAGTATTGACAAAAGAGTTTTAGGGTGAGCTTATTCGAGTAGCTTCAGGCTATTTTTTTGCTCCTCACTTTGACTTCGAAGATTTTAGAGTTACCATCCCTAAGCACGATGAATCATCTCTTGATTTTCATTGTTCCTATACTCCCCATGGGATTTCAATCTCGTATATAACAGTTGATAGATATCAATATTTAGAGCTGTGAGCTATTTTGGTGTATAATTTCATTCGGATTAAAATGCACATTTCTTCATGGGCTAGGTATTTGAATGGGCAGTTAGGTTAGAAAATATGAGACCACAAAATAAAATTAGGCTTTGCTGGGCATTACAATTTCTTTTGGATTTTATTTTGAGTGAACATATTTGCATATACTTAGAAGAAATGACACAAATATCATCGCTCTTTTATATATATATATTTATATGCAGCAGTTCGAACTTGTGCGTTACACACCTAAGTTCCCATTAGGAAACAAACTACGATTTAAACTTGTGCGTTACACGCCTAAGTTCCCATTAGGAAACAAGCTAACAACAAACCAATTCACGTAGGAAGAAAATCATATGTCATCGAATGATATTGTTAGAAAATTGTTATTACATATATGAACAAAATACAAATGAAAACAAATAAAACAAAAATCTAGTTCAAAGAATCTAGAATCAAGGCCCGTATTTCACATGGTGTCCTTAAAACAAATTCGTTGTTAATACCATATGTGTTTGGCGTTTGTCTCCTAGGGTACAATAATTCAACAATAGAAGTGTATTAACACGACTACTTTCAGTGAACTCAAATTAAAGTCTTAACTTATCACCGAAACTCGAAACGAAAAGGAAACAACGAGCAAAAACAGAAAGAACACTAGTATACTATTTTTTATTCATTCCAAGGAGAATTGAATTGGAAATCAAAAGAATTAATTTGGAAATAATTCTCATCAAACATGACAATTTTAAAGTCAAATCGGTTTTGAATTCAAAATTTAATATTTCAATTTAATTACCATTAAGTTGGTAATACAATTTTAAAATTCAAAACTTAATTTTGATAATTATAGAATTAATTTTGACATTAAATGTCATTCATCCTTTGATTTGGGAAAAATTAAACACATGGTAAAATCAGAATGAGTCATGGGTGCACACACATGTGATCTGCACTCATGCTTATATATATATATATATATAAATATATATACGGTCTTGTTCACATCGGTGCACACTGATGTAACCATATCAGTACCAATGCATGTGGACTATTGACTATGGAGAAGCTTTGACAAGTGCATACACTTTGAGTCAAAGTATGTAAATCTAATGATCATCATCCATCACACCGATGAAATTATACTAGTGCGCACTAACTTAAACATTTATATATATATATATTGGGGGGGGGGGGGGGGGGGGTGGGAGGGGCGAAATGGGAAAATGGGTTTGGGAGGAGGCCTCTTCACCACCTCCCCCATTTATAAAATTGAGGCCAAGTTTACCCTCACCCTCAAAATCCATTTGAGGGCAAATTATACGCCCAAAACCCCACGGGGGGAGGATGGGGCCCATGGGGAAACTCCCATTCCTGCTACAAGGTTTTTTTATTTATTTATTTTTTATTTTTAGAGACCTTGGAGCTTACACTAGAAGATCCAAAAACCCTGGGGCAATCCAACGGTGAATGATCAAACTCGACATTACAAACCCAACTCACATAAACCCTCCTTCTAAACCCTTGGAAAAAAAAAAAAAATTCTTTGTTGAAATTCAATGGCTTTCACTGCAATTCTTCGTAAATCAGCCTCATCTTTGGCTCCGCTCGCGAGTCAGCAACTAAAATTTATCATGATGCACTGTTTTTTATTTTCTAAGAAGTCAGGGGAAATAGAACAGAATGGAACTTGCTTCTCGCCTTAAAAATGTGATGAATTCGGTGATTGGAGAATCTCAAATGGCTTTTGTCAAGAATAGACAAATTTTGGATAGTGTTGTGGTGGCGGAAGAAATAATCCATCATTGGAGGAGAGACAAGGAAGGGGGGGTTATTGTGAAGTTAGACTTCGAAAAAGCGTATGATAGTGTGGACCACAGATTTTTGGATAATATGTTGGAGGATATGGGTTTTGGTACTAGATGGAGGAGTTGGATGAAAAGTTGCATAACTTCGCCTAGGCTTTCAGTTTTGGTTAATGGTTGTCCTACTCCTAGTTTTGAAATCGAAAGAGGATTAAGGCAAGGGGATCCTGTTTCTCCTTTCCTCTTCAATATAGTCATAGAGGGGCTAAATTGCTTGTTCAAGAAAGCTTGTGAAAAAAATCTGATGCAAGGGGTGGTGTTTGGGGACAACGCGGTGCACATAACTCATTTGCAATTCGCAGATGACACGATTGAGTTCCTTAAGCCGAACTTAGAATATCTCCGTAACGTTAGGAGGATTTTGAGGTGTTTCGAACTTGCCTCGGGCTTCCAGATTAATTTTCACAAATCTAGCTTATCAAAGGTTGGAATAAGCGATTGTGTGGAGGAGGAATGGGGGGCAGTTTTTAAGTACAAAACAGTTCCCTTACCTATCACCTATTTGGGGCTTCCATTGGGAGCTAGACCGTTGACAAGCGTCGTTTTGCATGTCAAAAAATCTATATTTCAAGTTCACCTTGTTAGTGCAAGTGACTAGAGACTAGTATAGCAACAAGCAAGGGTATCGTCCACAGGGAGGTGTCATTCGTCAACCGTATCGAGTTCTAGTGTTTGTTTAAAGCAATGTAAATAGAATACGGAAATGGTGAGAATGGTGTGTGTGAGGTGTATGCATATTACGGTGAGGTGTGTGTGGAAATGTAAAGTAAAGAATACAAATAAAAACAAAGAGAATATGGAGGGGTGAGAATGGTGTTTAAAGAGACAAATAATAAAATGGTGGTTTGGAGAGATGCATGATTGTGGTCATACAAGGTACTTATTAGTTCACCAAATACAAGTGCACACCTAGTTGATTGTTAGGCATTAAATGCATCCAATTCAAGTTATGGGCTCGTTCTCACGATTAAGGAGTTCCGAAACCAAATCATTTATTATTACTAATCATTCGTTGATTAAGGAAACCAAAATCTATTCTTGCTCCCCAAAGGTCATGGAAGAGCATGTGTCTTAAGGTCAAAGACCCATTAAGCACCAGAACATTGAGCCAAAACCTATTCTAGCACGGCCATGCATAAAACAAGTTTCATCCATTCTTTTAGAGCTAAGTGGTCAAGACTATACCCGGAAGGTCATCCATGAAGGTACAATCCTAACCCACATATACTCAAACCCATCAAAACAAGGCATTTCAACCTTCCAAAGACATATATACACAAATAGGATATTTGATTACAACTACTCCTAAATTTAAGTTAATCTACTCCTAATCCCATCCATGAACACATATCAATTTCCAATCTCCACACACATGCATATCAAGATAAGAGATTATGCAATAATAACAAGAATAAATCAAAACCCAAATGGATTTAAGAACAATCATCACATAAATGAGCACAAATATTGGTTTACAATATTTCCCAAGTGGGGATTACACATAAGAGAAAATAAGAAATACAAAGAGAAGAGTTTAAAGGAGACAACCCTTGAAGAAATCCCTCCAAGTTCTCCATGAATCCCTAGCTTGAAATTGGTCCAAGACCTCTCCTTTCTCCTTGCAATCTACTCCCAAATGTGGTGGAGGATGTGTAGAAAGTGGTGGTGGTGAGCTTCCCATGGAGGAGAACCTCCATGGGAGCTTTGGAAGCTTCTCTCTCTCTTGATTTGGTGAAGAAGATGAAGATGGAGCTGTTGAGAGGTGAAGAATTCGTGGGTCTCCCTTGAAAGAAGAGGCAAAGAGGTGTATTTATAGTTAGGGTAAGTTTGAGGACGAATTTGGGCTTGAAAAGACAAGTTTGCCCGTTCCAGGGTCATGGCGAGTGGCTGAGGCGAGTGGTTCACTCGCCATGATCAGTTGCCATGGCTTTTTTGAAGTTTGGGCAGAGGTTGAGGCGAGTGGATGAGGTGAGTAAGTTCAGTCGCCATGGTTACTCGCCATGAACACTGGTGGAATTTTCAGCTTCGCACACCAGTCACTCAAACATACATAACTTCCTCTAGAAAGCCCGGAATTACAATCCGTCAAATGTTCTGAAATCTAGACATCCGGGGCTTTCTAAATATATGTGGATCTCATTGTGGTTCGATCTGAGGAGGAAGTTATGGCCCCCGAAAAGTGGGTGTTCTGCACAAAGTCCTCTGCTGCGGTTCTGTTTCCAGCCTCGCGCACCGTTACGGAAACGTGCATATCTCCCTCCAGAAAGCCCGGAATGGCGATCCGTAAAAACCGCTGGAAATTAGACTTCCGGGGCTTTCTAAATATATATTATAGGAAGCCCAGTTCAATATGAGGAGGGAGATATGGACCCCGAAATATAGGTGTTCTGCATAGACATCTTACAATTTCAGCCCATCAACCTTTGGAAAACAGAGTTGACCAGTGCCGTGGTCTCAGTGTCGCGTTCTGGCTCAACGGCGGATCCACCACAGAAACATGGTTTTGCTTGCCGTGGTTGACCATGAATCACGCTGCAGTTTGGGTCAACGGCGAGGCCGTGGCAACTCTGCATACTTTCCAATTCTTCACTTTTTAGCTCATTTTTGCCTCCCAAACTTGACTTTACGTTCAAACACCATTGTAGGGAATATATACCTACACAAGGCTCACAAAACACATTATACACAAAAACGTGCTCGAAAACGAGAACAAACGATAGGAAATGGGGACCTCAAATAGGTATATAAATCGTCCGATCAATCGTGTTCTAAGATTTTTTGGAAAGGTTTGCTAGATCGAATCAAAAATCGTCTAATGCCATGGAAGAGGCGTTTTTTGAGTAAGGGAGGTCGGTTAGTCTTGATAAAGGCAGTCCTATCTAGCCTTCCCACGTACTTTTTATCAATATTTAAAATTCCGGTGAGTATTGCGCAAAAAATTGAAAAATTTCAGAGGAATTTCTTTTGGGGGGATGGGGTAGCGACTCGTAAAATCCACTCAATCGATTGGAAAACTGTGTGTAAGAGCAGCAGAAGGGGTGGCTTGGGAATTGGAAGGATTTTAGATAAAAACAAAGCCATTTTGGCTAAATGGATATGGCGCTTTGGAAGGGAAGAAAATACCTTATGGAAGAGAGTCTTGTGTGCCAAGTATGGAATCTCGGAAGTCTTGGCTGGAAGCGTCTTAATTCTTCTTCGGTTTCTTTTTTCATGAAGGCAGTTGGAAGCCTTTTGGAAGAGAACTATTTGTCGGCAAAGGTGCTAAGTGAAGGGATCAAGGTCGTCATTGGTCGGGGTAACAGAGCTGATTTCTGGAGCGATTTAAAGATGGATAATGTCCCTCTTAAAAATGCTTTTCCAAGAATTTATGCCTTAGCAAAGGATAAATATGGGGTGGTTGATAATTTTGGCAGGTGGTTGGGGTCTATGTGGATGTGGAGAGTGGTTCTTAGGAGACCTTTATTTGATTGGGAGGTGGATCAGTGGAGAAGCTTTCAAGTTTTCCTAGAAAAAGTGGTGATACGTAAGACAATTTCTGATGGTATTGGCTGGTCCTACTGTCCTTCAGGGTCTTTTTCTTTTAGCTCGTTTCGTAGGGAATTGGAAAATCAAGGTGATTCCGTTACAGTGACAGCTCCAATGGAAAGATTGCTGTCTTGGAAAGGTGTTTGTCTTCTGAAAAATTTTTGCGTGGCAATTCTTGCGTGGCAGGATTCTTGTCAAAGGGGTGTTAAATCGCTTTGGTTGCAAGCTTAATGCTGGTTTAGATTTTCCCCTGTGCTGTGAGAAGGAGGAATATGTTGATCACTTGTTTTTGTGTTGCTCTTGGGCGTGGAAGGTGTGGACTAGGTGCATGGGATGGTGGGATGTAGTGGGGATAACTAATGCTTCCATTCAAGATTGGTTTATTGGCTGGGATGGGTTGTGCCCAGCTCAAAATCAGTTAAGAGCCTGGAGACTTTTTTTTTTTTTTGAAAGGCAATTTATTGAGAAAAGCCAAAGAAGGCAGCAAGCAAGGAACAAAACGGAGCCGACCACGCGGCCCGAGCAAAGACCCAAAAGCAAGCTACAACAAGCAAAGAAGAACACGCCACAAGCAGCTGCCCAAAAAAACCCAAAAAAGCAACAAAACCCCCAAAAGAGAACACAACAAAACAGAAAAACAGCCCCAAAAGACCCCAAAACGAAACCCAAAACAAACAAGAGCCAGAACAAAGAAAACGAAAAACCAGGACAAGAACCAAACGTCAAAAAACAAACCGAAACCAGCCAAGCACATCACTTCATAGACTTGTGTTTGATTACCAATCTTCTCACTAGATCTTGAAACCTATTATCATTCACCTCCCCCCGACCTGCAATAATCTCTAACAACTCCTTTTTTTTACCGTAGAAGTTGAAGCCCATAGCCATACCCTTTTCAAGCACTTTCACGACTTCATCCTCGAGATTCCACTCCACATTGTTAATGAGCAGCTCAGGATTACACTGCTTCATTTTATCACAGACTCTAGAACTCCTAAGAATCATATTGTGCCTTTTCTTTGAAGCACTACCTTTCCTCCCTCTTCTTATTTCCGGGGAATGAACTGAACTGGAAAAGAGCACAGAACTATCAGCCTGCAAAAGGCTTGGATTGTCACTCATAGCAGCCTTGACACCAACAGGGGAGCTGTACATAACATCTGTAGAAATTTCGGTCAATGGGCCTACATTGACCACTTCATCCCTTAACTTTTCCTCTGATGGGCCTTCACCCCTTTCTTGGCCCAAGTCACCTTCAAAATTCTTGACTGAAACTGAACCATTATCCCTTTTGTGTGTAACTCTAGCTTTCACGCCTAGAGACCCACACCTCCTACTGATGATGTCCTCCCCTCTATGATCAGCTATCTCTGACATATTTTCAAAATAAAGCTTAAAGGGGATGGGTTTGGCTGACACCTTAGCTCTCTCATAGCTGTCCACCTGTGTAGCCTTGTCTCCCTCATCTGACTCCTTCCTTACCTCTTCACAGTTTTCCACGACAGAGAGAGGAATCCCTCCCCCATCATCAATCGGATTTCGACCACCCACCGGAATCATGCAGAGAAATTTCTCCAGCCAACAATTATCGATCAAAAATTGCTCCTCTAAAATCTTGACAACAAAACACTTACCTCCCATCACAACATTAATCTGAACGGGACTGTGCCACTCTTGAGGCACCAGCACTAACACCCTTCCTCTATCCAAACGAAACCTGTTTTGGGTCTCCTCTTCCACACAAACAGGTTCTCCAAGTTGCCTGCCTAATTTCATGAAGAAACAAGAGTTCCAGCACGACAAAGGAACCCCCCAACAACTGATCCACACCAGCTTGGATTTCGGAATGAACTCGTCGGACCACTCATTCATGGAGACAAAGTAATCCTCCCATAAAGACCTGCTACTCACGAATCTGTCCTTCTCTTGAACTGATCCAAAACACCAAATAATGAATTTATCCCCTAAATAATTCGATTGAAACGAGAACCCTTCAGACCACAAACGAGAGTTCACTTTAGCAACATCTGTAAATTTTTTGAGCACTCCAATGGTACATCTAGAGAGCCACAACTCCTCTTTGTCTACCATATCCCAAGACATGGATAATCCTTCCTCTGAAGCCTTCAAACACTCATCATTGCCTCTAATCGGATTCTCGGTTACCACTTCCGCAAATGTCCGCTTCCTTTGTTGTCCTTTCTTAAAACCGGAAACCATTCCATCCACCTTGCATGCCTCTCCATCCACCGTTCTTGAGCCACTCTGTCTGAACACCAGAAACCTCCGATTCTTCCACCCAAAAGCAGCCATTTTCGAGACTATACACCACCCACGGATTTGTCTTCCGTTCACCGTTTTTGCCACCAAGTTGGCTTCCGCCCACGATCCAAACCTCACAAAAGCGAAGCTACTCCTTCTATGGCTGAATCTATTGGAGAGAAACACATCTCTCACTCTACCAAAAAACTTGAAAAACTGCCACAACTCCTTCAAATCCACCTCCGGATTCAGATTGTCGATGAAGATAGAGAATAACCCATCCCGGAAATCCTTTCGCACTGCCCTACCGTTGATTGCGATCTGACCCCCTTCACGGCCAAGGGAGTCAGACTGTCTCTCACTTGAGCTCTTCATCAAACATTGGCTTTCTTGCAACAATTTGGAGCATTTGGGAGGTTAGGAACCAGGCTGTGTTCAACAATAAGGCTGCCGACCTGGATGCTACAGTGGATATGATCAAGTTTCGGGTGGTTTGGTGGTTTAAACACCACGGTCGAGGATCCACGGATCCGGTCACTCATCTCCTCCTTAACGTGAGAGATTTATGCAGAGATTCTAAGCCTAAGAAAGCTTCGAAATTGGATTCTTGGCTCCCTCCTGAGATCGATTGCCTAAAATTCAATGTGGACGGCTCGGCGAAGGGATCGCCTGGTGCTGCAGGTATAGGGGGAGTTTTACGTGACTCTATCGGAAAAGTGTTGTGTATTTTCTCAGTTTTTGTGGGGATTCAGTCTTCAAGAACTGCGGAAGTCTTGGCTGTCCAGAAAGCTTGCCATTTGTGTGCCTCTCACGCTACTTTGAGCTCGAAGACCATTCAGATTATTAGCGATTCTAAAGAGGTGGTGTCTTGGGTTTATGAGGAGGGTTTGGGCAACCTTGATCACTCTAACCACATTATGGATATTCGAGACTGCCTAAACTCCATGCCCAATGTTTCGATTATTCACAATTCGAGAACTACAAATTCTTTCGCGGCCAGCCTTGCTAAGAAGGCTTCTAATTCTCTTTTGGATAGGGTAGATTGGAGCTTAGAGTAGTGTTTTTCTTTTCTTTTCTTGTGAGCAGACTCTGTTTCCTCCTTGGCCTGTGTTGGGTGTTTGCTGGTTTTGTTTCCTGGTGTGTTTGTGGGCTGTGTTGGCTGGTTTGTTCTGGGTGTGTTTGTGGTTCTTGTTTTGCTTGTGTGGCCTTTTGGCTCTTTAATAAAATTACCTTTTCAAAAAAAAAAAAGAACAGAATGGAACTTTGAATGTTAGGATCTTACAGTTTTTGGGCTTGAACGATAAAAATCCGGTCTTGACTAAGCTGAATAGCTACATAGGCAGGTGTAGTTGGTGGTTTTGTTTACTTGGCCTGAATGATGAGAACATTATTCATTATAAATTTCACAGAGTTGCAATTTTGAATGGCTCCATTATAATTTACAATAATCCTATTTTGAGTTCTCTCACTTGTTTCGGGCTTCAAGCATGTATGGAAGTTGATAAGAGCAGAATTTTTTGCTATAAGACTTGTAAGATCTAAAGAATTGGTCTTTAACTCTTTATTGATAAAGGGGATGAAGTTCACCATTTGCAATTGTTACTTTTTTGGTAGTTGGTATTGTCCAACAGAAATTTAACTTGTTTGTTATGAATTTGATGGACTTCTGAATTAAGCTTTTGTTGAGTTGATTGTTGGCTGGCCTTTGGCCATCGGGATTGTAGATACCGTTGTTCTACTTTGATATGGTAGTAATTTTTGTTTATGTTGGTTCAGTATGCTCTTAGATACGATTATTAAGTTATGACTAAAGCTCTATTATTTTAACAGTCCAATGACTAAAGCTCTATTATAGCAACCACAGTGCTATCGAGAGAATCTAACTATCCTCGGATGTCAAGCTTAAGGGAACCAAAGCCTTAGTTATTCACCCAGGAAACTGCCGTCTTTGAATCACTAGCAATGATGATGTTGTTGGGGATAATGCCCTAAGAACATATGTTGTTAATCTTCTTGCTGAATTAATAATTAGATTGACATTCTATTACATATTTGTGTGCATTTAATGTTATTAATATTGTATTAATAACATAAAATTCCATGATTATTAAATGTAATATTAAACATAGTATATAAGTTGTTATATACATGAGGATTATGTTTAATATAATAATCTTAATTGTCTGTAATTGATAATTAAAGTTGGGATCTTTAATTAATTAAAATTACTAGTATGGTTCATTCCCATTAAGAATGGAACAGTTTTATCCGAACTGTTGATGTAGTGACATTAGAATGAAGGTACTTTGTATAATAAGATTATACAAGACATGGACGCGATAAATTGGAATCTTTAATAATCTCCGTCTTGAAATAAAGTATTCCCTTTTATCAATCAGATGGTCATATATGGAACGATCTTAATCCTGAGTATTTAACAGACTCCTACTTATAGAGTTGTGTCTTTTGACTTACTCGGTATGGTTTGCTCTAATTACCAAACCTAAAAACCTTGTATCTTGGAGACATGATGATATATTTAGCTGGGAATGATAATATACAAGATGGAATCCATTCCCTCTCAATTAAAGTAGACAAACAGTTCTCTTGAGTAAGTGATTCGGGTCTTGAACAATAGAGCGCTCAATCTATGATAAGATCATAAATAATTGTTTATTAGAGAATCACGGGCACTCAAGGATAAAGACGTAATTGAGAGGTCAACGGATTTGAACCTAGCTCATATTACGAACTGTTTATGGAGGATTGATCTATATGTAATGATTATATCAATGGACTGTTCGATTCCTATTCGAGTAATTAATTCTATAATAACAAGAGTACAGTTCCAGTTTTTTAGTGGAATAAATCTGGAATTAATAAATCTAATATTTAATTAAAGAGTTTAATTAAATATTAAAGATTTATTGGAGCTTGAAATTATAGGTCCATGTGTCCCCATACCATCTCTATAATACTGTATTGAACATTAAGGTATACTGAGGCTTAGTGATTAATTTGGAATTAATCATCTATACATAAAGAAGTTTATGTATTGTTTTATTTATTAAATAATGTTTGATTATTTAATTATATGTATTAAATAATGTTTGATTATTTAATTATATGTATAAAATAATATTTTGATTATTTAATTATATGTATTAAATAATGTTTGATTATTTAATTATATGTATAAAATAATATTTTGATTATTTAATTATATGTATTAAATAATGTTTGATTATTTAATTATATGTATAAAATAATATTTTGATTATTTAATTATATATATATGTTTTAATAATTGGGGTGGGATGTATTATTGTCATGAATGGGGTGGGTGGAAATCAAGTACCCTTGCTTTTTTCAACTAGTGTTTTTTCTTTTGTTTTGTTTTTTCTTTCATCATTGCATTTAAAGCATAGTGGAATTCTAGCTCCTATTCTATGATTCTTTACACCACCCACCCTAGTACTATGATAGTGGAAAAATACTACACCACCCAATATATATATATATATAGCTCTCTCTCTCACTCTCTCAAGAATGGAAGAAGCATAAAAAGAAAATATTTATTTTTGAGTTGATTCATATATTTTGAGCTTCATGAAAACAAGACAAGAAGAGTTCTTGTTTTGAGAAACACTAGTTCTAAACAAGAGAGTGATAACAAAAGAGAAAAATTATTTTTAAGGTCTAAGCCTCTAAAAATATTGTGAGATAGTCTCTCAATATTTTTCTAGTTGTCTCAAGTGTTGAGTACACAACTAGTACAGAAATTCAAGAGTTGAATTTTTCTGTTCAATACCGAGACGCCCACTCGTCGGTTCTTTGGTGTTGGAGATTCGGTGTGGAAGAACTTGGTTCGAGGGAATCACGAAGATTCTACAGTGGAGGAACTCGATTCGAGCGAATCACGGAAAGTCTACAAGGGTAACTATTTCCTTCCTTATTATTTATAGTTAAATATTAGAATCAATATAATCACAACGATCCGGCTAAAACGTTTTTGTTGAAATTTTTGAAAAACCGGGCCCACCGCCCTTCCGCTGCGCGGATACTGGTTCCGGTTCCGGTTCACGGAACCAACAATTGGTATCAGAGCCACGTTGTAATTTATATTGATTTTAATATTAAAATTGATTCCGGTAGTAGGCGCTTTGCATTAAATGTGATTTAATGGTTCTTTTTTATTCATGTGATGAATGGTAAATAAAAATGATTTTTGGTCGTTAATTATATGGTTCCTTTGGATTTTATGTTTTATCGCTTCTTCAATTTTTAGATAAAAAATTTGTAAACCCAAGGGGTATAGGATTTTTGTAAATTGTGATATTGAAGAGGATGGCGTTATCAACAAATCGATGAGATTGGATCGGATGCTGAAGAAAAATTACAACAAGACCATTTTTGTAATTTGATTTATTTATGGGTTGTAATTTAAATATCCAAAGGAACTCGGCCAAAATTCATTTAGTTTTTATTTTGCTTTTTCATATTATATTTTATGCGATAATTATATAATATGTTCATGCATATAATATGTCATCTTAGTTAGTAAGTGCCTACTGGAATCGTCATAACATGACATGCATACATATTCTATTCTAAAACTGTTTTAGATTAGAAAATGTTTTATAATTTGTTATTATTATTATTATTACATAATATTGGATATTTTGTAATTAAAATACGGCAATTCAAAATATTGAGTGGGAGAGGGTACTATGACAATGTTACCCATAGTCTCTACCATTAGTACAACATCGTGAGATTTAAATGGCGCCTCGAGACGCTTTGATTTCGTCCTCCCTACGGAGGGTGTCCATTTGAGTCATAGCAAGGTTGTCTTCCATGCGATAGGATTTTTAGATGTATTTCAAAATTGACCTACCCTACGGCGGTAATTTTTGAGTTAAGTTTGAAAAATCTGAAATGGTAGGTTACACTCAAAAGATGTAATTAAGCTTGTTAATTACAATCTTGATCAAAGTAAACGGTGATTAATGAAAGTTGAAAATATGAGATATTTTGATTTAACTTTTATTGATTGAGAAAGTCTCAATTCAATTGTCAAATGCATGACTATTATTATTACATAATATTGGATATTTTGTAATTAAAATACGGCAATTCAAAATATTGAGTGGGAGAGGGTAATATGACAATATTACCCATAGTCTCTACCATTAGTACAACATCGTGAGATTTAAATGGCGCCTCGAGACGCTTTGATTTCGTCCTCCCTACGGAGGGTGTCCATTTGAGTCACAGCAAGGTTGTCTTCCATGTGATAGGATTTTTAGATGTATTTCAAAATTGACCTACCCTACGGCGGCAATTTTTGAGTTAAGTCTGAAAAATCTGAAATGGTAGGTTACACTCAAAAGATGTAATTAAGCTTGTTAATTACAATCTTGATCAAAGTAAACGGTGATTAATGAAAGTTGAAAATATGAGATATTTTGGTTTAACTTTTATTGATTGAGAAAGTCTCAATTCAATTGTCAAATGCATGACCTATCCTACGACGGCACGTTATTTGTGAAAATTGAATTATCGTGGTAAATGAGTAAATAATTTTTCTGTATTTTTACATGCGCCATGCATCATATTTACATTACCGAAGTTTATATATGTGATATATATGAACTGTGCACACATATTAAATATGAATGATTGTTATTTAATTTCAGCAAACCAAACATGTCCAATCCAATAATCAAGATACTCGCTGCTGAAACTTTAACCGGTGAAAATTTTGTCAAATGGAAAAGTAACATGAACATCGTGCTTGTATGTGAAAACTTCAAGTTTGTCCTAACGGATGAATGTCCTCCACGCCCTCATGCCAAGTCATCAACAAATGTTGCTGAGGCATATGATCGTTGGCAAAATGCCAACAACAAAGCCCGCTGCTACCTGTTAGCAGGCATGTCTGACGTGCTTAGATGTAAGCATGAAACGGTTGAAACCGCAAAAGGGATTATGGACTCCCTACAGGCAATGTTTGGGCGCCCTTCTGAACAGTCTCGTCATGAGGCTGTAAAGGCGCTTATGAACGCCAGAATGAAAAAGGGTACTTCAGTCCGCGAGCATACGCTCAAAATGATTGAACATATTAATGAGGCGGAAATACATGGTGCCAATATCGACGAAGCCACACAGGTGGGGATGATTTTAGAAACACTATCCCCTAACTTCCTTCAATTTAAAAGTAACTATTTCATGAATAAATTGAAGTACAACATGACTCAGTTGCTTAACGAGCTTCAAACCTTCGAATCCATTTTGAATGAAAAAGGAGGTGAGGCAAATGTTGCCGAAGCTACAACTTCCTCTTCTGGAAAGTCCAACAAGAGGAAGAATAAGAATAAAGGAAGTGGCAAGTTGAAAAACAAAAAGGGCAATTTCAAGGCTAAGAAAATCAACAACAACAAAGCAAAGAGCTCTGACAAAAAGGCCAAAGGAAAATGTTTCCACTGTGGCATAGATGGTCACTAGAAGAGGAACTGTAAAAAGTACCTCGAAGAGCTTAAGATCAAAAAGAAAGGTAAATCAGATTTACTTGTTCTAGAATCTTGTTTAGTTGAAAATGATATGTCTTCCTGGATAGTTGATTCAGGTGCGACTAACCATGTTTGTTGTTCTATGCAGATGTTTGATTCTGTAACAGAACTAGCCGATGGGGACTACACGATGAGAGTGGGTAATGGGGCTATGGTGTCAGCTAAAGCAGTGGGAGAAGTGAGACTTCTCTTTAATAATAAATTTCTTGTTTTGAACAATGTTTATTATATTCCCGGTTTTAGAAGAAATTTGATTTATGTTTCAAGACTGTATGAACAATTATTTAAGGTTTCTTTTAATGATAAAGTTGTTATTATTTCTAGAAAGGGTTTAAATATTTGTTCTGGAATTTTGGACAACGGTCTCTATTTTTTAAGACCAACCTTTAACACACTGCTTAACACTGAAATGTTCAAAGTCGAACAACCAAAGTCTAAAAAGCAAAAGATTTCTCCTGATGATAACACATACCTATGGCATCTTAGACTAGGTCATATAAACCTAAATAGGATTGAAAGATTGGTAAAGGAAGGTCCTTTACGAGAGCTAAAAGTTGGCACTCTTCCAGTCTGTGAATCCTGTCTGGAAGGTAAAATGACTAAACGATCTTTTTCGGGAAAAGGTCAAAGAGCCAAAGAACCTCTTGAATTGATACATTCTGATGTGTGCGGTCCGATTAATGTACAAGCAAGAGGAGGATATGAATATTTCGTCACTTTCATTGACGATTATTCTAGGTATGGTTATATTTATTTAATGCAAAGGAAATCTGAAACTTTTGGAAAGTTTAAAGAATTCCAAGCCGAGGCTGAAAAGCAATTAAATAAATCGATTAAAACTCTTCGATCAGATCGAGGAGGTGAATACCTTGATAATGAATTCTTGGATCATTTAATCGAACATGGGATTTTATCCCATTTGACTGCACCTGGGACACCACTGCAAAACGGTGTCGCAGAAAGGAGAAATAGAACATTGCTTGATATGGTGAGATCCATGTTAAGTTACTCATCATTACACATGTCGTTCTGGGGATATGCACTACAGACTTCTGTATACATACTTAATTTAGTTCCATCTAAGTCTATACCTAAGACACCCTTAGAGTTGTGGAATGGTAGCAAAGTTAGTTTGCGACACATTCGCATATGGGGGTGTCCTACACACGTACTTAAAGGTAGGACTGGGAAGTTGGAACCTCGATCTGAAGTATGCATATTTGTAGGATATCCAAAAGGAACGAGAGGAGGTTTATTTTATAGTCATCAAGATAATAAAGTATTTGTATCGACAAATGCAACATTTCTTGAAAATAACTATATGACAAACTTCAAACCTCGTAGTAAAGTTATACTTGAGGAGTTACTTTCTGATGAGGTCAGACCAACATCGACAACTGTTGTCGAACGACAAAATGAGAAGACCACAACTCAAAATCAGAATGATTTACCACCTCGTCGTAGTGGGAGGGTTGTGAGACAACCTACTCGCTATGGACAAATTGGGGAAGCACAAGTTGTGATTTCTGATCTTGGTAAAGATGATCCATTGACATATCGATGTGCAATGGAAGATTCTGACAAAGAGAATTGGCAACAAGCAATGAATCTCGAGATGGAGTCAATGTACTCCAACTCAGTTTGGAAACTTGTAGACCCACCCGAAGGGGTTAAACCTATTGGTTGTAAATGGATTTACAAGAGAAAGAGGGGAGTGGATGGGAAAGTGGAAACTTTCAAAGCTAGGCTAGTGGCAAAGGGTTTTACCCAAAAAGAGGGAGTTGACTATGAAGAGACTTTCTCGCCAGTAGCCATGCTCAAATCCATCCGTATACTCTTATCCATTGCCGCATATTATGACTATGAGATATGGCAAATGGATGTTAAGACGGCTTTTTTGAATGGCCATCTTGACGAGAGCATCTATATGGTGCAACCAGAGGGGTTTATAGATAAAGGCCAAGAGCAAAAAGTTTGCCAGTTGCAAAAGTCCATCTATGGACTTAAGCAAGCTTCTCGATCTTGGAATATTAGATTTGATGAAGCAATTAAATCATATGGATTTGATCAAAATGTTGATGAGCCTTGTGTCTACAAGTACATCAAAGAAAAGAAGGTGGTCTTCTTAATTCTTTACGTTGATGACATTCTTCTCATTGGGAATGATGTAGAATCTTTATCAAATGTAAAGAAATGGCTGGCTAACCAATTCCAAATGAAGGATTTGGGAGAGGCAAGTTATGTTCTTGGGATCCAACTTATACGAGATCGTAAGAACAAGCTGTTAGCATTGTCTCAAGCATCGTATATTGATAAGATGTTAATCAAGTTTGCAATGCAAAACTCCAAGAAAGGTAATCTACCTTCTCGTCATGGAGTTACTCTTTCTAAAGAGCAGTGTCCTAAAACACCTCAAGAGGAAGAGAATATGAGACACATTCCCTATGCCTCCGCAGTAGACAGTCTTATGTATGCTATGTTATGTACTAGACCTGACATATGCTATGCAGTGGGAGTGGTCAGCCGGTATCAGTCTAACCAAGGATTAGATCATTGGGTAGCAGTTAAACACATTCTCAAGTATCTTAGGAAAACGAGAAACTATATGCTTGTATATTCTGGTAGGGATTTGATTCCTATTGGCTACACTGATTCTGATTTTCAATCAGACAAAGACAGTCGAAAGTCGACGTCTGGGTCAGTGTTTACCATTGGTGGTGGAGCCATAGTTTGGAGAAGCATCAAACAATCTTGTATAGCTGATTCCACTATGGAGGCTGAATACGTGGCTGCCTGTGAAGCAGCTAAAGAAGCAGTCTGGCTCCAAAAGTTTTTTTCTGATCTGGAAGTTGTTCCAGATATGGAAAAACCCATGACACTTTATTGTGATAACAGTGGAGCCGTGGCTAATTCAAAAGAACCTAGAAGCCACAAAAGAGGAAAACATATAGAGCGAAAGTATCACCTTATAAGAGAGATTGTCCATCGTGGTGATGTGTCTGTTCTGAAGATTAGATCTGAAGACAACCTCGCAGATCCCTTCACAAAGACTCTTCCGGCAAAGAGTTTTGAAGGGCATCTAGAAGGACTGGGGTTAAAGGACATGTCTCATCTGCTTTAGGGCAAGTGGGAGATTGTTGGGGATAATGCCCTAAGAACATATGTTGTTAATCTTCTTGCTGAATTAATAATTAGATTGACATTCTATTACATATTTGTGTGCATTTAATGTTATTAATATTGTATTAATAACATAAAATTCCATGATTATTAAATGTAATATTAAACATAGTATATAAGTTGTTATATACATGAGGATTATGTTTAATATAATAATCTTAATTGTCTGTAATTGATAATTAAAGTTGGGATCTTTAATTAATTAAAATTACTAGTATGGTTCATTCCCATTAAGAATGGAACAGTTTTATCCGAACTGTTGATGTAGTGACATTAGAATGAAGGTACTTTGTATAATAAGATTATACAAGACATGGACGCGATAAATTGGAATCTTTAATAATCTCCGTCTTGAAATAAAGTATTCCCTTTTATCAATCAGATGGTCATATATGGAACGATCTTAATCCTGAGTATTTAACAGACTCCTACTTATAGAGTTGTGTCTTTTGACTTACTCGGTATGGTTTGCTCTAATTACCAAACCTAAAAACCTTGTATCTTGGAGACATGATGATATATTTAGCTGGGAATGATAATATACAAGATGGAATCCATTCCCTCTCAATTAAAGTAGACAAACAGTTCTCTTGAGTAAGTGATTCGGGTCTTGAACAATAGAGCGCTCAATCTATGATAAGATCATAAATAATTGTTTATTAGAGAATCACGGGCACTCAAGGATAAAGACGTAATTGAGAGGTCAACGGATTTGAACCTAGCTCATATTACGAACTGTTTATGGAGGATTGATCTATATGTAATGATTATATCAATGGACTGTTCGATTCCTATTCGAGTAATTAATTCTATAATAACAAGAGTACAGTTCCAGTTTTTTAGTGGAATAAATCTGGAATTAATAAATCTAATATTTAATTAAAGAGTTTAATTAAATATTAAAGATTTATTGGAGCTTGAAATTATAGGTCCATGTGTCCCCATACCATCTCTATAATACTGTATTGAACATTAAGGTATACTGAGGCTTAGTGATTAATTTGGAATTAATCATCTATACATAAAGAAGTTTATGTATTGTTTTATTTATTAAATAATGTTTGATTATTTAATTATATGTATTAAATAATGTTTGATTATTTAATTATATGTATAAAATAATATTTTGATTATTTAATTATATGTATTAAATAATGTTTGATTATTTAATTATATGTATAAAATAATATTTTGATTATTTAATTATATGTATTAAATAATGTTTGATTATTTAATTATATGTATAAAATAATATTTTGATTATTTAATTATATATATATGTTTTAATAATTGGGGTGGGATGTATTATTGTCATGAATGGGGTGGGTGGAAATCAAGTACCCTTGCTTTTTTCAACTAGTGTTTTTTCTTTTGTTTTGTTTTTTCTTTCATCATTGCATTTAAAGCATAGTGGAATTCTAGCTCCTATTCTATGATTCTTTACACCACCCACCCTAGTACTATGATAGTGGAAAAATACTACACCACCCAATATATATATATATATATAGCTCTCTCTCTCACTCTCTCAAGAATGGAAGAAGCATAAAAAGAAAATATTTATTTTTTAGTTGATTCATATATTTTGAGCTTCATGAAAACAAGACAAGAAGAGTTCTTGTTTTGAGAAACACTAGTTCTAAACAAGAGAGTGATAACAAAAGAGAAAAATTATTTTTAAGGTCTAAGCCTCTAAAAATATTGTGAGATAGTCTCTCAATATTTTTCTAGTTGTCTCAAGTGTTGAGTACACAACTAGTACAGAAATTCAAGAGTTGAATTTTTCTGTTCAATACCGAGACGCCCACTCGTCGGTTCTTTGGTGTTGGAGATTCGGTGTGGAAGAACTTGGTTCGAGGGAATCACGAAGATTCTACAGTGGAGGAACTCGATTCGAGCGAATCACGGAAAGTCTACAAGGGTAACTATTTCCTTCCTTATTATTTATAGTTAAATATTAGAATCAATATAATCACAACGATCCGGCTAAAACGTTTTTGTTGAAATTTTTGAAAAACCGGGCCCACCGCCCTTCCGCTGCGCGGATACTGGTTCCGGTTCCGGTTCACGGAACCAACAGATGTCTCGGCGACAAGGGATGGATTTGAAGCGCAGAGATGACAAGCCTTTTCAATTGCCAATAATTCTGTCGAGTTGGAGTCAAGGGTCCCCACATTTATAGAAAATAAACACAGAATATGGCCTCTATTGTCTCTTAAGACCCCTCCAATACCGGCTGGCCTTGGATTGCCTCTTGACGATCCGTCCACATTGAACTTTAAACCAAAGATATCTAGAGGGATCCAATCCTTGATCTTACTTTTCTTGAACCTCTTAGTAGCAACACATAAGTCCTTTATATTAAGAAGGATGGATGTAATGGGCACACTCGAACCAATCCCATGATATTTAAACCACCTAGCAACTTTGAGCTTGACTGAATCCACAGCCTAGGAAATATTCATGTCATCATCGTTATTGAATACCTTCTGATTTCTGACCTCCCATATCGACCAAACCACCGCAAAGAAATTTATGAAAATTTGAAAAAATATCGCTAATATCCTAAAAAAATCTTAGATATCGAGAGATATTTTTGATATCGATATCTCCAAAAAATGAAAAAGGATAATATTGAAAATATAATTGATATTTATTTCATTGGATTTGGATGGATTACATAGGTTAGGACTAGGGTTGCACATTTTACCCCGGATCCCCATTTCCCCGCTTCCCCATCCCCATTTGGGGGAGATTTTTTGGGGGAATATGGGGAAATGGGGAGGGATGGGGATGAAAATCATCCCCAAATTGAAATGGGGATGGAGATGGGGAGACCTCCCCCCATCCCCATTTCCCCCACTAATATAGTGAAATGGGGATGAGGATGGGGGGAGGTGCCCCCATCCCCATTTCCCCAAAAATATTATAAAAATAATTATATATATTTATATATTTATATATATATTGTAATGTATTTTCTTTGACATTATTTTGTAATGTGTATATATATTTATGACATTATTTTGTAATGTATTTTCTCTTACATTTGTAATGGAATGTTTTTTTTTTTTTTAGTTTAATTTGTAATTTTCAGCTAAATGGGGAAATGGGGAAATAGAGAAACGGGGAAACTGGGAAAAACAGGGAAAAACGGGGATAATGGGGAAATGAGGATGGTGATGGGGGGACCTCCCCCCAAAACTCCCCCATCCCCATTTTCCCCAAATGGGGAAATGGGGGGGGGGGGGGGGGGGGAGGGATGGGGAAGGGTTTGAGAAGTGGGGATGGGGATGGGGATAGGGGGACCTATATCCATCCCCATTTCCCCAATGTGCATCCCTAGTTAGGACAAATATTAGCACAGCAGAAATTCTATTTGGGTGTTAAAACCGAACTCGCCGATTCTGGGTTCAGTTGGTGCGGTTTTGAAATGAAACCAATAGTTTGCTTTCTTTGATGCCAAGTTATATCAAAACGATGACGTGCCGTCAAAATAGTGGCCACTGAACACACTGTAGAGAATAAATAATTGTAGAGAATCAAACTTCACTCCCACGTAAACCCTCCTAAAACCCTAACAAAACCCAAAAAAAAAAAAAAAAAAAAAAAAAAAAAAAAAACATTTTATCTGCTGCTATTCATTGGCTTTCTCTACAATGCTTTGCAAATCTGCATCTTCCCTGGCTCCTCTTACGAGTCGACTTGTTGCCCAAGTCAACAGACATTACCACCACTCAGCTGCCTGTTTATGCTTATTTGACACAAGTTTCTCCATATTGATGCGATTATAATCAACTGGTTCTAATTTAAGAGCTCAAAAAATTCAGAGGATTCTACGGTTAAAAACGCGAAGCAGTCAGAAAATTCTTGATGGAATTCCCTTTGAGCCAGCTCATTTCCAGTAAGCTGCTGTTATGGTGTATTATGAATTAATTCGGCTTGATTAATTATTTATTACATTTTTTCCTTATATAGAGTTGACACGACAGTTTCTTCTGATCGTCTCTCTCACCGCATTACATGTTGGGATGAGAACCTGGTGAAAGCCTTCCATGGCTTTTTAGAGATTAGAGGAATAAATCCTATCTAGCTTCATATGTTTCTTGTTTGAGTGTACATATATGAGTTACAAGGACAACTGAGAACACTTGATTTGGTTGAAGAAGATGAAGAACTTCATTGAAGCATAGGCTTTTGCATGCCTCCCTCAACAGTTTTCATTGTTATTTATGGGAGATTGCTTTTTTTTTTTTTTTTTTTTTTTTTGAACAGCAATTCATTAAGAAGGCCAAAAAGAGGCACAAAAACAGACACCTAAAACCAGGCATCAGCAACAAAAACACCACAGGGACAGAACACACAGCTCATCAACAAGAAAAAACAGAGCAAGACCATCACCAGGCATATTTCTGACAGATTTATAGATGCCATTTGAATCAACGGACAAAGATTAATGATCATGTAACCAAAAGTGGGTGGATTAAGGAAGCTTTGAGGCATCTCAATTCCAGTAAGCTGCTATTATGGTGTACTGTTATGACTTAATTTGGATTGATTAATTATTCATTACATTTTTTTCTGCATATATATTTGATACGGGTTTCTTTTGTAGCTCTTGCAGTAGCTTTGGATGAGAACTCGGTGAAAGCCTTCCTGGTTTTTAAGAGATTAGAGGAATAAATCCTAGCTTCACAGGTTAATTTCTTGTTTGAGTACATGGCAAAGAAGGACAACCGAGAACACTGTATTTGGTTGAAGAAGATTAAAAAAACTTCATTGAAGCACAGGCTTTTGCATGATTCCCTCAACAGTTGTGTTATTGAGATCGTGGTAGAGAAGTAGCTTCCATTATTATTATTATTATTTATTTATATTAAGTTGACAACCTGTTTATAGTTTGGAGGATTTCTATATATGATTGTTATTTATGGGAGATTGTTATTGAGAAGTATGTTTGAAATAAGTTCTTGTTCTAGTTAAAAGAAACTTTTCTAATTTTAGAATTGTCAAATCTTTTCCCGGTCTCAGATTTTTTGTTTTTGTTCATAGGCAGACTAATCAAGTCGCCAATGGTTTGGCTAATTTTGTTATTAGTCTGCATCCTCCTGTTTCCAAATTGGTTCGGGAAGATTTCCAGATTGCCAAGTTCTTACTGAATTTAAGTGCTTTTTTTTTTTAAAAAAAAAAACTTTATTATAATTGTTTTTCTAAAATTTCTTATTTACTTTTGCAGTTTGATTGAAATCTAATGGAATTTATACAGATATCATGTGTACTTGCATAATTCATCAGTCCAAAGAGCTCTTGCATGTCTGTGTTCAATAACCTAATGGCATTGTTTTGATCCTTACAAATTCCTACAAAAGAGACTTGGTGTACTGGGTTTGACATAAATGGAGTTAATTTGGTGTACCATGGTGTTTGGTTGCTGAGAAAATGGAAGAAACTTAATGAAAATTAAGGGTTTGTTCTTGGTTTTTAAATGTCATATATATATATATAATTGATGTAATTGAAGTTGAGCAAAGTTAAGTGGTGGTTGATGTTTTGTCTTTTATTATTATTGTTATTATTATTGAATTTAGTAAAATTCCATTAACTATTGAGGTCAATGCTTTTGTTCATGTTTGTTAATTTCCATGAATAGGTTGAAGAACTTCGAAGCGAATTCACCTTGAAAATTGATGAAGACACTCATAGATATAATCATAAAGTTGTTTATCATGTAGTATTAACAAGAGAGTATTTGGGTGAGCTTGTTGAAGTTTCAAGTCATATGCATGATCACACAGATGGAAAAGGATATGGCCTGTCGATGGTCGTTACCATCAATAACCACGGTGGATTGTCCCTTAGGTTTTACTGTGATGGTACCTCTAATGCGATTTCAATAAAGAGTATGGCAATTATAAACTCAGAAAATTCGAAGGATTTGACAGAATTTTCCAGAGGTGAACAATTCCAAAACAAGTAAGCTATTTTAGTGTATATTTAATTCATATTGATTATTCATTATCTTTTTCATGCTTATTTGACACAAGTTTCTCCATAGGGTCTATCCTACTAATATGGATGAGAATCTGAAGAAAGCATTCTTGGAGTATTTAGAAGTTAGAGGAATAAAGCCAAGCATCGTTGATTCCATGATTAAGTGCATCAGTAACAAACAAGCCAAAAGAAAGTTGATGGGGTTGAAGAAGATGAAGAACTTCATTGAACAGTTGTCATAGAGATCATATATAGTAGTAGCTAATTACCTTTTTATTTTATTTTATTTATATTAATATGACAATTTGTTTACTTCGGTCGATTTTCAGGATTGTTATTTATGGGAGATTGTTATTGAGAAGTATCAATATTTTTACATTTAGAGAACCTTTACTGATCGATAATCTTTACAAGGAAAGTGAAACTTACTTCTTTATTTGTGATTACTATTTTTTATAAAAACTTTTGGGAATTAAATTACGTTGATCCCACACACAAATAAGGAATCCTTGTGAAGGGAAGAGAACTTAATTCTTAATTTGCGATTACTATGTAACAAGCTGCCCCTAGAAAGGGAAAATAATTAATTTCTCTTACCTGATGCCATTTACAATGAAACATGATACCTTTTGATTTGCATTCCAGATTAGTAAACGTGGCCATTAAGTTATTATTTGGTATGACTTCTTACTAGTTAACACTATGTTTGGATTGATGGAATAGAAAGTAAAGGAAATGATAAGTTAAAGAGGAAAAGAAAGTAAATGAGAGGAAATGATAGTTTTTTTAGTGATGGTTGTTTGGATGGTTATGAATGGAAGGTAAAGGAAAAGAAACAAATGTAGTATTAATAGGGTTAGTTTTTGAATATTGAAAAATTTCATTAACTTATAATTCATTTCCCTCCCTTTCTGTCCAATTTTGGAGAGAAAACAAATTGGGTGAAACAAGAAGAAACTATTCTCTCCATTTCCTTTTCCCTCCTTTTCCTTTCCTTTCCTTCTCATTTAATAATCCCAACAAGAGATATGAAATCATCCCATTTCTTTTCTTTTCCTTTCTCTCACCATCAAACCAAATATAGTGTAAAAGAGATTTGTTTTTTAATGATCTTTCAATCTTAGTGTTGTTGGATTGCAATGCTGATCGAAGAAGTTTTGGAAGATCAAAAAAAATTTCATATCTACCGGAGGAAATTATAATTCTAGTTTTCTCCCATGTGATTTTTTTCCTTTATCTATAAACTTTAAAATGTAAGAAAAAAAGAGAGTATAATATTATATAGTGCTAATTACACAAAGCCTATAAATAGTAAAAGGACGATAATACCCTTGATTAAAAAATAATATATATATTTTTTAAAATATCATATTTTAAAAAATCTCTAGATCCCCACCTAGTGATGACCGCGGTTCGGTTCCTAGAATCGGAACTGGAACCGCCTTGAGGAGGTTTCGGTTCACTTGGTTCCCTCGGTTTCGACGGTTCAGTTCTTGAAGGGGGGCGGAGGTGGAATTCGTGTGTTAATAAAACGCTGCTCGAATGGTTATGTGGCTGGAATGGTTTTTTTCCTTCAGTGAATAGGAGACGAGTGTGGAATACTTTGTTCTTCGCTGTTGTGTGGTCTATTTGGGAAGTGCGGAATGAGGTTGTGTTCAAGAATAAATTGGCGGATTTCAGTTTATCGTTGGATATAGTTAATGGTTATGTGGCTGGAAAGGTTTTTCTCCTTCAGCGAATAGGAGACGAGTGTGGAATACTTTGTTCTCCACGGTTGTGTGGTCTATTTGGGAAGTGCGGAATGAGGTTGTGTTCAAGAATAAATTGGCGGATTTCAGTTTATTGTTGGATATGGTTAAGTTTAGGGTCGCGTGGTGGTTCAAGAACCATGGCTGTTGGTCTGACGTGGATCTTACCCTCCTTCTTCTCGATGTTAAGGATAGATGTGTGGATAAATCTTCACAAAGTTTATAGAAGTTGTGTGTGGGAACCTCCTGTCAATAATTCATTACTGTTTAATGTGGATGGTTCTGCAAGAGGCTGCCTTGGTATGGCTGGTATTGGTGGGGTTCTTCGGAATGCGAGAGGAGGTATTTTGTGTTTATTTTCAATCTTCTTGGGCCTTTTCGATGCCAACTCGGCTGAGCTTTATGCAATCCATAAAGCTTGTCAGTTGGTTGCTTCAAATCCTCTCATGGTTGATCATGAAATTCAGATTATTAGCGATTTGAAAGTCGCGGTCTTGTGGATTAATGGGGAGAATTTTGGTAATCTCAAGCTTGTGGATTTGATTTATGAGATTCAACTTCTCTTACAAAATCAGGGTGGCTTATCGATTTCATTCAGGTCAAGAGATTCAAATTCTGTCGCAGATAGTCTAGCTAAGTTGGGTTCAAATGGTAGGGAGGACAGGATTGAATGGGGGGACATTTAGGTCGGGATTTGGCATGTTCGCCCGGTATCTCTTGATGCTTGTTTGTGTTGTATTTTTTGTTGTGTCTGTGTTGCTGTCTCTGTTTGTTTTGGTTAGTGGTTCCCGCGCCCCTGTTCTGTATGTTCTGCTGTGGCTATTTCAGCCTTCTTAATATATTAGCTGTTTAAAAAAAAAAAACCTTCCCTATAAGTTTAATTGTTTTGATAAAAATTCTAAATTTTAAACATTTAAATTATTTTAATAGATTAATAAAAAAAAAATGAAAAGAGATTAATCATAATTTTGAATTTCATATTCCTTTGGGGAGATGGTGTTGAAAAAAGGAAGGTGCATGCAGTGAATTGGGAGACGGTGTGTTGGAGTAGAGAGAATGGTGGATTAGGTATCGGGGGAGTGATGGACAAAAACATGGCTATGTTGGCAAAATGGGTTTAGAGGTTTGGTAATGAAGAAACGTCTTTGTGGAGAAAAGTTGTCAATGCTAGATACGGCTAACAATGCGTCTCACTTTGCTAGAGCTATAGCAAGTCCTTTCAAGCCAAACTCCCGATCGGCGATGGTTCTTAAGGATGGCATGAGGGTGGTCATTGGCAACGGAGATAGAATCAAGTTTTGGGAAGTCATTTATGTGGGATCGACTTTCCTTTGAGAGGCTTTCCCTAGAATTTTTGCTTTGGCTTTGAATAAGGATGGGGTCATTCGGGAATTTGGAGATTGGACTGGTTCGAAGTGGGTTTGGAGAGTCCCATTACGAAGGAACGTGTTTGGTTGGGAACAAGATCAGTGGACATGTTTCACAGCCTTTATTCGAAGTATCAAAATACGTTCTACAATTGTCGATGCCTTGGCATGGTCGTTAAGCCCAAGAGGTTCTTTTATGGTCGGATCTTTTTGCAAAGCTTTGGTTGAAAGGATGCCAAGTCAGTCGAGCCTGAACAAGTTCTGCTGGCAAGCAATCTGTCCTCCAAAAGTTTCAGGTGTTGCAGAGTTTCGGGTTGTTTCCGAATGTGAGATCAATATGCTCTTTGTGCAATAAGGAGGAGGAGTCCATAAACCATCTCTTTCTCCATTGTAATTGGGTGCGGCTGTTGTGGTTGACTTGCATGTGTTGGTGGGGGGTTAGCGGCTGCGCTTCTAAGACGATAGTGGATTTGGTGGAAGGTTGGTCTTCTTTAAGCCCGTCGAACAGCAGCAGAAGAGCGTGGAATACTTTGTTCTTTGCCGTGGTGTGGACGACATGGGAACTTAGAAGCAGTATAGTTTTCAAAGATGGTGAAGCCAATACCTCCCTCGCTTTGTATTCGATTCAATTTCGTATGGCGTTGTGGTTTAAACATCTTGGTAATGGTTCCTCTGACCCTGTTACTTCTCTCCTTCAAAATATCAGTGAATTTTGCAAGGATCCGGTGAAACCTAGGGAGAAGGTGTCTCAAACGTGGATCCCGCCTAGTTTGGAAACCCTCAAATACAATGTTGACGGATCGGCCAGAGGCAAACTTGGAGCGGCTGGAATTGGGGGGTGTGCTGAGAAATAGCAGAGGCGAAGTGTTATGTTTATTTTCGATTTTTGTTGGGACTCCTGAGTCTAACACGGCTGAGTTGATGGCTATCGAGAAAGCTTGCTCGCTTTGTGTGTTGAATATGATTTTAAATGGGCGTGATATCTACATTGTCAGCTACTCTAAGGTGGCGGTTTCATGGATTAATGGCGAAGGTTTCGGTAGCTTTAACCATGTTAATATGGTTTATGATATCTGAGATTTTTTGAAGGTGCATGGTGGTTTAGCAGTCTTGTTTAGCTCAAGAGCTTCAAATTTTGTTGCGGATAATTTAGCGAAGCGGGGTTCAAAGGAGGAAGGGGATTTCATTCATTTGGGAAACTTCTGACTGTTGCCAGAGCCTTTGTGTTTTTGTGCTCTGTTTCTGCTTGTTTTTGTGGGCCTTCCTTTCCTGTTCTTGGGTTTTTGGGTTTTTCTGTTTGCGGGTCCTGGTGACTCTTTTTGTCTTGGTTTCCTTTGCTTTGTCTGCTTGCTCGGCCTGGCTGTGTGTTTTAATAAAGATAAATAAATAGACTCGATAATTTAATATATCATGTTTATGTTATGACTTGTAACACGATAAGCTTAACGGACTGTGTTTGGGTTGGGTTATATAAACACAAAATGATGACCTAAATTGTCACGCCCTACGTATCACCATCATAGCGGTCACCCAACAAACCGTGGACATTCCAATTCCAATCTTGCTTAAACCAACCTAACACCCTAATAATGTTCACAATTTTTTGTCTTCTCTGTTGTAAATCCATGGCTCTCTCTGCAATTCTTCGCAAATCAGCCTCTTCTTTGGCTCTGACTGCAAGTCGACTTGCCCGAGCCAACAGAAATTACCAGTCAGCTGTTTTCTCTGCTTCAAGCCATCTCAATCGGAAGCCAACTTTGGGTTCTTTTGTGCCTGATTTTGAGTTCTCTTCGGCTACTGAGACTAAGAAGTGCAGTTCCAATATCGAATCACTTCTCCAAGCCATTGACTCGGAAATCAAGCATGCCGATGATCATGATTGTGTAAGCAAACTTTGATTTTCTTTTGGGGTGGTTTATAATTTATTTGTTTGGTTGCTAAGAAAATAGCTAAAAATGAAAGAAATTAAGTTGGTTTCTTTGGAATCCTAGCTGCTGTATTTGTGTTTTGTATTGGGTTTAAAATGATTCGGGAGTTTATATCGATAAGGGTTTAACTAGTATACAAAAATTTAAATGATACATTATAGTTACATGATAGTTATTAGGGAGAATCGCAAATACCCCCCCGACTTTTAACCAAATGGCAAATCAAACCCTCTGGTTTGAACAATCAGCAAACAACCCCCTACCGTTAAGAACCCTTGCATTTTTTGCTGCATGTAGGGGGTTATTTGCTGATTTGTAGGGGGTTATTTGCTGATTGTTCAAATTTGTAGAGGGTTGTTTGCTGATTGTTCAAACCAGAGGGTTTGATTTGCCATTAGCTTAAAAGTCAGGGGGGTATTTGCGATTCTCCCTAGTTATTATCTATTTTGAACTTCTTTTTTTTTTTTTTTTTGTTCTTTCTAAAATTTCTTATTTATTTTAACAGTTAGATTGAAATCTAATGGAATTTATATGGATCATTTATAATAGCTAGTTTAATTCATCAGTCCAAAGAGCTCTTGCATGTCTGTCTCCAATAACCTAATGGCATTGTTTCGATCCTTACAAATTCCTACAAAAGAGATCACTTGGTGTGGTTATTGGGTAGTGGTGTTTGCTTTTCCTTTCCATTAAGAACATAAATGAAGTTAATTTGGAGGTCAAAGTTCTGATTTGTTTCCATGCTACTGTTTGGTTGCTGAGAAAATGGAGAAAAAGTAATGAAATTTAAGGGTTTGGTTTTGTTTTTTGTTTTTTTTTTTAATATTATATATATATATATATATTAAATTGATGTTATTGAAGTTGAGCAAAGTTAAGTGGTGGTTGATGCTGTTTTGTTTTTCATTATTATTATTATTGACCAATTTAGTCAAAATTCCAATAACAGTGGTCACTTGCTTTTGTTCATGTTTGTTTCCATGAATAGGTTAAAGAAACTCCAATTGAATTCACCTTTGAAGTGCTTCGAACTATTGATAGCCATGATCAAGATTGTTTTAATGTAGAATTGACAAAAAAGTTTCAAGATGAGCTTGTTGAAATTTCAAGCTATATAGATGTTCATGAAACCTTGGAGGACATGCAGTTTTTCGTTACCATCTCTAAGCACGGTGGATCGTCCCTTGAGTTTAATTGTCACCATACCCATGATGGGATTTCAATCTCGAGTAGTATAATGGTTGAAAACTCAGATGGTACAAAGCAATATATACTGTAAGCTATTTTGGTGTATAATTTCATTTGGATTGATTATAAATTATATATTTTTCTGCTTATTTGACACAAGTTTTTCATTATCTGTCTTTTGCAGTGATTTGGATGAAAACCTGAATAAAGCCTTCCAGAAGTTTTTAGAAGTTAGAGGAATAAAGCCTAGCATCATTGATTTCATATTTAAGTGCACCAGCAACAAAAAAACCCAAAGACACTTGATGGTGTTGAGGAAGATTAAGACCTTCATTGAACAGTTTGCATAGAGATTATATATATATATATATATATATAATATAGTAGCCTACGTTGTTTACATTAAGTTATTGTTTGACTAGTTAAAAGGGAATTTATTTCAGTTTTTTTTTTTTTTTTTGGGTTATTAGCACTAGCCCCCTGAACTTTACGTGAATTTATATTTTACCCCTTGAATTTTTTTTTAGACATTAAACTCCTGAACTTTCATTTATTAGCAAAACCTTACTGTAAATACCCCTTCAAACAGACATTCAGGGGTAATAAACCAAACTGTTTGCTAATTAATGAGAGTTCAGAGATTTTAATACCTAAAAAAAGTTCAAGGGTTACTAGTGCAAAGATCTTTTCGATGATTGTACGTTGTTTGATCGCAACTAATTATGAAGAGTTTTTGGATGAGATTTTTTTAATGAAAAAAATAAGTGTTTCATATTTACCAGAGGATATACTAATTTTGAGTTTCTCTGATGAGCTCCTTCTATGGTTATTTATTTATTTATTATTTTTTTAATATTAAAATATTAAAATATTAAAAATAACCTCATAATATTATATATATATATATTTCATTAGACAATTTCTAACATAAAACTCCATTAATAAACTCTGCCTAATGATTTAATGTTTTGATGAGGTTTCATTAGCAATTTGACTTATAAAATACTTCTAAAGCTCTAGTGGTAGAACTGTAGGAGATGGTTTCATTATCCTGGTTCCTGGATTTAAACTTTTTGTTAGCAAATGTCCACAAATGATTAGATACTTAAAATTACATAATTATCTACTTGGAAAACAAAAACTCACTCTCTACACCTATATAATCTAATTAAACCGAAATTACTAAACCTTTTTTTTTTAACAGCTCATATATTAACAAAGGCCAACAAAAGGGTAAGGGGAAAATAGGGCACCAGGCCAGCAACACAAAAGCCAACAACAACCCAGGAAACTGCACACAAAAAGCACAAAAAAAAAAAAAACAAGGCAACCCAGACAGACAGAGAGTAGAAGAGGAAAAAAACCCAAAAAGCACCAAAAAAGCAAACTGCAGCAATGCAAGCCACACTAGACGCCGCACAGCCTTCAAGAGAAGCTCAAAGGTAAACAGTGTCACCACATTCCACAAAATCTCCGTTCATGCTAGACCCCATCTTCGCTAAGTTACAATATATGGTCGATCCGGTGATATGCCCCTTCACACTAACATTAGAGAAAGAGTGGATTGAATTATACAACTTGTTAGTGCTATTATCCTGACTAATATTTCTCAGGTCCAATATTTTGAGGTGTAGGATTCTGATTCTCTAATATATTTGAGAGAAAGTTAGTGAGAGAATCTCTAAAGGCCATGTTAGGAAGAAAGACTTTCGGGATAGCTTACATTCAATTTTTGTTGACAATATTAATCCTTCTGTGGATTTAAGTTGCTTATGGGGCATTTTAAAACCCTTTGGGAGAGTTAGGGATATTTATTTGTCTTCAAAAATTTGTTCTCGGAGAGGTAGCTTTGCTTTCATCCGGTTTGAGACTCTTGAGGAAGCAATCGAGGTAGTGAAAACGACGAATGGAATGTTTGTTTGTGGCTGGCCTATCAGCTCAAAGGTTGCTTCATATGGGTGGATTAATAGAAGATCTGGTGCTGCTCGTTATAATCGGAGGATTGATGCTAAAGGCATTAAGAAGATTGGTGAGGTAGATGGTAAAGGAGGGAGTTCTAATCACTATGGAAGTCACGGCTTTAGGTCCTATACGGAGGCGGTTAAAGCTGGTCATAAAAGGGAGATTAAGGTGGACGAAAATTTGGCGTTTGGGTCTGAAGATTGTAGGAAAAGGGAGGAGAAAGTGCTTTGTATGTCTTGGAGCAGACATCTAAACGATTGTGGGTGGTTCTCTAAATGCACAGTGGGTGTTCTTAAGGCGTTTTCAAGTGTGTCTAGTGTAAACGATCGCTTGAGCAGTAGAGGTTTTAATTTTTCTGCTACATATCTGGGGGATAAATGCGTACTATGGAGTTTCGATTCTGAAGGTGATAAAGAGGGGTTCATGAATAATCGTTTTTTCTAGGATGATTGCTTCTTGTCCATGGAGAGATGTTCCGAGAATTTCAGTCCTCAAGCCAGGATGGTATGGATCAATGTTTCTGGAATCCCGTTTCGTTGTTGGAACTCTTCATTCCTCATGAAATTGGGATGGTTGATTGGTGAACCTCTTTTAATTGATGAGGAAACCTTACATAGAAGAAGATTAGATAGAGGGAGGTTGCTAGTTCTAGTTCCAAAAAATAACCAGTGCCATTGTAAGATAAAGGTAGATGAAGGGATGGGCTCGTTTGTGGCCAAGGTGGAGGAGGATGAGATTCCGGTTGATTATCCTTGGTTGGAACAGATTCTGGGCTTGAAGAAGGTGACTCCACAGTCGGTGATTTCTCAGTTGAGTCAGTCGTCTGACGACTTGAAACTGCAAGATTCAGACAATGTTAACTCCTCGGCTTTGAAGTTGGACTCCTTGGGTTTTGAAGCTGGTGGGCTGTCTTTCAATAGGGTGAGAATAGGTTCTGATGTGCAGCAGTGTAGGCTTTTTCAGGACATTAATGAGTGTGTAGGGGAGGGATGCGGTGCTAAAAAATTTTCAAACAAAGTTAGTGAGGAGTTTGAAATAGGTAGGTGTTCTGCTAGGGGTAATGGTATTGATGGTGACACCCTCCCGTCACTTTCAGAGACAGAGGTTGTAAGGGGATCCTTTCAAACTTTTGAATTTCAAAAGGATAGGAATTTTGTAAAGGGTGGGCCTGGTGGGCTTCAGAATGATGATGGGCTTGATCTTTCTCAGACGTCAAGCTTTATGGGGCACAATAAAACTCAGAAGTTTCAGCTGTTAGAGGGCCTGAAAGCAGGGGCTAACGTGAGGCCTATGGGAAGTCTAGGTATTGATCCAGTTGATTTTGAGGAAGGTGAAATTTTAAGCCCAAAAGAAATGTTTGGTGGTGGGAATGAAGTTTCATGTATAAATGGTAGAGGAGGCGTGGTGCTGTCTATTTTACCTCAAGCTTCAGCTGGTGTAATTAGAAGCTCCAAGGATCCGATCAATGAGGCTGTGGACGGAAAGGGTCCGGTTTGCTCTAATTTGAAATCCAGGGAGTTTTGGAACGTGGAGGATGAAGTCGCTAAGGTTCTAGAAAAAGCTTTGGCCCTCGGTCTCAATTTCAATGGGAGAAAGAAGGAGTTGTTAGACATTATCGCTAAGAGGGACGAGGTGAACGATAATAGGTTCCGGGATTTGGTGAGAAGGTTGGTGCTCAACTACAAGGCTAAGGGGTGACGAGCTTTCCTGTTTTTTTTTTTGTGGAGTTTTTAGGCTGCTTGCGGCAGTTTTTTGTGGTCTAGAGGTGGTGGGGTGTCTGTTGGAGAGTTGGCGGTCATTGCTACTCTGTTTTTCTTTTGTTGCTTATGTCCTGTTTGTGGTCTTTTTGGTCTGGTGTTGGTTTCGTTTTGGTGTGTCTGCTCTGTTTCTTTGAGCTTCAGCTTGATCTGCTGCCGTTTGCCTTTGTGTTTGTGTTGTTGTTGCCTTGTATGGCTCATGATTAAATCTTTGCATTTCAAAAAAAAAAAAAAATATATTTTTTTTTATTTTAAAAAAAAAAAACCAGATTCTCTAATGTTAGTGATATAGGTTTTTTTTTTTTTTTTTTTTTTTTTTTTTTTTTTTTTAGCAGCAAAAGATATGTATATAAAGAAGGCAAAAAGCCAAGGAGGGGAATACAATCAACCAGACCCAACAGCCGGGCGAAGAAAGCCAAGAAAAACACACCGGTCAGAACTGCCTAAAACAGAGAACAAACAGGGCAGTAACAAAACTGCAGACATACAGCCCAAAGAAACATCAAAAACAAAAACAGAGAATCGAAGGTCACCGATCAGTTCAAACTCCATTCGAGCTTGTCACCAATCTGGTTTGAACTCATCTTTGCCAAATTGTCCGCTATAGAATTGGTTGAATGAGTGTTGAAGACTTCTCCATAATGAGTGGTTCACATTCAATGTCTGCATATATTTATATCAGTACAACGGTCTATATTATAATTATTATTATTATTATTATTGAAATATTAAATATTAATTAAATAAAAAAAATTTGTCATTTTTTTTTTGAATTGATTAAATAAAAAACTTAAATGGTGATTATTTAAATTAAAAACATTAAATAATTATTCTATATATATTTTATAAAAAATACATAACAAATTAATTTAATTTGAAAAGAAAGTTAAAATAAAAAATAAAAAAATCTTAAGAAGATGTGCTGGAAGCCTGGAAGGAGTCCAGTGTCGCACCTCCTTTTCACTTACATTTTATTTTTTATAGGGGTAATTACCTCAGTGGCCATCGACTTTTGCCACCACTATCAAAATGGCCATCGGATGGTGAATTGGTTTAGAAATGACCATTTTTGACAAACAATGTTACACTAATGGTCATTCCGTTATAACACCGTTAACTTTGTCTAAGAATGTTATACTAATGACCATCAATTTGTTCACTTAGTATCAAAATGGCCATTATAATCATTTTTCTCCAAAATTACTCTAGTGGCCATCTATTTGGTCAATTGGTATCAAAATGGCCATTATAATTGTCCAACTTTTTCTAAAACATTTGTATTGACCATCCATTTGGTTAGTTGGTATCAAAGCAATCATTATATGTACAACTATATTCTGTTAGAAAAATAGAGTAAGCAATCATTAAAAAAAAAAAAAATCATTCAATAGAGAAAATGAAAAATTCATTTGATTTAATATAATTTAAGTCTCATACACATCAAATACTACTTGTCAAACTGCACAAGTATACCAAAATCCCCTACACAAGTATACCAACTTGTTCCTTTTAATATGAAAACTGTTCAAAAACCATACCCGATTGTACCATATTCAAAACCACACAAAAGTTTGACAACCAATTTTCATGGTACCTAAAATAACTACAAACCTTAACAAAAGACATTATTGTTTTTTTTTCTTTTTTTTTCTTTTTAAGCTGAACTGAAATTGGCAATGTTTTTTGTTTAACTGAAATGCATTTTGTTAAGGTTGGTAGTTATTTTAGGTACCATGAAAATTGGTTGTCAAACTTTTGTGTGGTTTTGAATATGGTGCAATCGGGTATGGTTTTTGAACAGTTTTCAGATTAAAAGGAACAAGTTGGTATACTTGTGTAGGGGATTTTGGTATACTTGTGCAGTTTGACAAGTAGTATTTGATGTGTATGAGACTTAAATTATATTAAATCAAATGAATTCTCATTTTCTCTATTGAATGATTTTTTTTTTTTTTTTTAATGATTGCTTACTCTATTTTTCTAACAGAATATAGTTGTACATATAATGATTGCTTTGATACCAATTAACCAAATGGATGGTCAATACAAATGTTCTAGAAAAAGTTGGACAATTATAATGGCCATTTTGATACCAATTGATCAAATAGATGACCACTAGAGTAATTTTGGAGAAAAATGATTATAATGGTCATTTTGATACCAAGTGAATAAATTGATGGCCATTAGTGTAACATTCTTAGACAAAGTTAACGGTGTTATAACGGAATGACCATTAGTATAACATTGTTTGTCAAAAATGGCTATTTCTAAACCAACTCTCCATTCGGTGGCCATTTTGATAGTGGTGGCAAAAGTCGATAGCCACCGAGGTAATTACCCCTTTTTTATATTAATTATTTGATCATTTATGAGTTTGGCCTTTAACCGAAAGCTAAAATATTGGGTAATTTTGGTAATATGTGAGGTGTGGCTGATGAATTAAAATATTTAATTTTTTTTAATGGGGTTAATATACAAAAAAGGACAGGGTACAAATATTGTCACTCATGCATTAAACTCATAAAATAAACGGGTTGTATTTGGATTGGTGCTCTCCTAACCCGATAACTCATTTAACATGATTAAATATCAAGAATAAACAGGTATTTTATGATTATATATATAACTATTTTTACATTTAAGTGGCATATAGAAATTTAATTGTTTTGATAAAAATTCTAAATTTTAAACATTAAAATTATTTTAATTGATTAATCATAATTTTCAATTTTATAAACAAATAGACCCGATAATTTAGTAGGTCATGCATGTGTTTTGACTTGTAATACAATAAGCTTAACGGATAGTGTTTATGTTGGATTGATGTAAACACCACACGATGGCCTAAATTGTCACCCCTATGTGTCACCATCGCAGTGGTCACTGAACAAACCGTAGACATTCCAATTCCAATCTTGCTTAAAGTCTTAAACCATCCTAAAACCCTAATAATATTCACCTTTTCTTCCGTCCTAAAACAATTTTGTGTCTTCTCTGTTGCAAATCAATGGCTTTCTGTGCAATTGTTCGCAAATCAGCCTCTTCTTTGGCTCTGACTGCAAGTCGACTCGTCCAAGCCAACATAAATTACCACTCAGCTGTTTTCTCTGCTTCAAGCCATCTCAATCGGAAGCCGACTTTGGGCTCTTTTGTGCCTGATTTTGACTTCTCTTCGGCTACTGAGACTAATAAGTGCAGTTCCAATATTGAATCACTTCTCCAATTAGCCATCGACTCAGAAATCAAGCGTGCTGATTATTATGATCACGTAAGGCAACTTTGATTTTCTTTTGGGTTGGTTTATACTTTATAGCTGTTTGGTTGCTAAGAAAGTAGCGAAAAATGAAAGAAATTAAGTTGGTTACTTTTGAACTTCGGCTGCTGTAATTGTATGCACGGTAGTTTCATGATAGTCATTATCTATTTTAAACTTTATTATAATTTTTTTTTCTAAAATTTCTTATTTATTTTAGCAGTTTGATTGAAATCGATCTAATGGATTTATTCATATATCATGTATACAATCATAATTCATCAGTCCAAAGAGCTCCTGCATATATGTCTGTGTCCAATATCCTAATGGCATTGTTTCGATCCTTACATATTCCTACAAAAGAGACTTGGTGTACTGGGTTTGACATAAATGTAGTTAATTTGGTGTACCATGTTGTTTGGTTGCTTAGAAAATGGAAGAAACTTAATGAAATATAAGGGTTTGGTCTTGTTTTTTAATATTATATATATAATTGATGTAATTGAAGTTGAGCAGAGTTAAGTGGTGGTTGATGTTTTGTCTTTTATTATTATTGAATTTGGTTAAAATTCCATTAACCACAGGGTCATTGCTCTTGCTCATGTTTATTAATTTCCATGAATAGGTTGAAGAACCTCGAAGCGAATTCACCTTGAAAATTGAAGATAGTGCTCATGAACATTATGTAGTATTGACAAGAGAGTATCAGGGTGAGCTTGTTGAAGTTTCGAGCTATATAAATGATTTTGCAATCGGAAAAGATAGCACGGAGTTGTGTGTTACCATCTCTAACAACGGTGTATTGTCCCTTAAGTTTGATTGTTTCAGTACCTCTGATGCAATTTCAATACGGAGAATAGGAAAATTTTGTGGGATTACATTGTAGAGGTTCGTAAGGCTTTTTCTATTCCGTGGTGTTTGGGAGGAGATTTTAATTCGGTTCTTGATCCGGCGGAAAGAAAAGGGGAGGGGTGTAATAAGGGATCGATTAGGAACTTCAATATGTTTGTCTTGCAAGCTAGGGTGGTTGATATTCCCCTTAGTGGTTGTTCCTTTACTTGGTCGAACAATAGATTAAAGGAATCTTGGGCTCGGCTAGACCGTTTTCTTCTATCTCCGGAAATTTTATCTTGGTATCCAAGCTTGAAGCAAATTGGTTTACCTAGGTACCTTTCGGACCACAATTGTATTATGATTAAGGTTAATAGAGTGGATTGGGGGCCTATTCCGTTTCGCTTTTTTAATAGGTGGTTGGAGGAGAAGGATTTGATGCAAGAGGCGGCGAAAGGTTGGCGAGGGTGTAAAGTTGGGAGATCGAGCAGCCAGTCATTGGCAGCTAAGATTAAGGCTGTTAAAGGTAGCATTCGGAAGTGGTTGGGGGTCAATAGAAAGGATCCGAATCCTTCAAAGGCTAGTGAGGAGAGGTTGGCTATGTTGGATAGGAAGGCAAGTGTGGAAGGATGGTCAGATTTGTTAAGGAATGAGCGTTTATCTACCCTTTCAAAGTATTGGATGGATTTAAGAAGGGAGGAGCAATTGTGGAGGCAAAAATCGAGGGTGAAGTGGTTGAAGGAAGGCGACAAGAACTCTAAATTTTTTCATGCCTTAGCTAATGTGAGGAGGAGAAAAAATTATATTGGAGAAGTTCTTTTTGATGGTATCAAAGTGTCGGAACCTTCTCAGGTTAGGGAGAGGGTGGTGAATTTTTTCAAGGATCATTATTCTAACGCTAAATGGTTTCGGCCTAAGATTAGAGGGCTTGAATTGAGACAAATTTCGGCTTTAGAGAATGAGGCCTTGGAAATGGGTTTTAATGAGGAGGAAGTATGGGAGGCGGTGAGTAATTGTGATGGGAATAAGGCTTCGGGCCCGGATGGGTTGAATATTAATTTCATTAAAGCGAATTGGGAGGTGATTCATGATGACTTTATGAAGTTTTTGGTCGAGTTTCACAAGAATGGGAGCATTGTAAAGGAGTTGAATAAGACTTTTATTGCTCTTATTCCCAAGAATGATAATCCGAAGACTATGAAAGAGTTTAGGCCGATTAGTCTTGTGGGGGCTATGTATAAGATTTTGGCGAAAATATTAGCTAATAGGTTGAAGAAGGTGATGAAGACGGTTATAGGAGAGAATCAAATGGCTTTTGTAAAAAATCGCCAAATTTTGGATAGTTATGTGATAGCGGAGGAGATTATTCATTCTTGGAGAAAAGATAAAGTGGGAGGCTTAGTGGTGAAATTGGATTTCGAAAAAGCGTATGATTCGGTGGATCATTCTTTTTTGGACTCCATTATGGAGGATATGGGTTTTGGGACTAAATGGAGACAATGGATTAGTTCTTGCATTTTGACTCCGAGCTTGTCTGTTTTAGTCAATGGGAGCCCTACTGAAGAATTTGGAGTTGAGAGAGGTTTGCGTCAAGGTGATCCTTTGTCTCCTTTTCTCTTTAATATTGCGGTTGAAAGTCTTAGTTGTTGCTTTAAGAAAGCGTATGAGTTGGGGTTGGTGAGAGGATTTTCGATTGGAAATGAGGAGGTTCATATCTCTCATCTCCAGTTCGCGGATGATACTATTATGTTCTTAGATCCTAAGGTGGAGTTTCTAGTCAGATGGCTTCTGGATTAAGAATTAACTTCCACAAGTCGTGTGTGGTTAAGGTGGGGAAGAAGAAGGAGGGAGAGGAGGATTGGGCTGCCCTCTTTAGGTGCAAAACAGAAAATCTTCCTATTACTTATCTTGGGATGCCGTTAGGGGCTAGACCAAGTTTGAATTCTTTTTGGAATCCGGTGTTGGATCGGGTGACTAGACGTTTGGCTCCTTGGAAACAAAATTTTCTTAGTAAAGGCGGTAGATTAGTGTTGATTAAATCGGTCCTTTCTAGTATTCCTACGTATTATTTTTCGGTTTTTAATGCGCCGGTTAGAGTGGTTAAATTCATAGAAAAGATTCAAAGAGGTTTTTTTTGGGGGGATGGGGTGGAGAAGAGAAAAGTGCATGCCATTGATTGGGAAACAATTTGTCAAAATAAAAGGAATGGTGGGTTAGGTGTTGGTAGATTGGCGGATAAGAATAAGGGTTTGCTTGCGAAGTGGTTGTGGCATTTTGGGAAGGAAGAGGAGTCTTTGTGGAAGAAAATCATTTGTCTCAAGTATGGTGTGAAGTTGAGTAGTTTGTTTTGGAGTTGGAATTCTTCTGCTGAAGCCTCGCCTTTCGTCAAAGCTGTTGGTAGTTTACTACGGGAAGGGTCTACGTCGAAGAATATTGTTGAAGAGGGCTTGAAGGTGGTGGTGGGGAAAGGGGATCGTATTTGCTTTTGGAATGAGAGGTGGTGGGATGACTGCCCGTTAAAGGTGGCTTTCCCCAGAATTTTTGCCTTAGCTGCTCGTAAAAGCGGGGTCATTCAAGACTTTGGTAGGTGGTGTGATGGGTGTTGGGTTTGGGAGGTGCAGCTGCGGAGACGGTTGTTTGATTGGGAATGGGACCAATGGAATTTGTTCTTACTGGCTCTTGACAGAATTAAAGTTAGAAGAACCGTATCGGACTCGCTTGTGTGGACGTTTTGCCCAAATGGTGCCTTTTCTGTAAGGTCTTTTAGAAGATGTTTAGAAGATATTGGGGGAGTTGTTGAACCTGATTTGGAGGCCATTTGGAAAGGTCTAAGTCCCCCTAAAGTGGAGCTTTTTGTTTGGCAAGTGATTAGAGGCAGAATTATGGTGAGAAGTCTGTTAAACCGTATCGGGGTGCTGAATCCTGGCAGCCTGTGTTGTCCGATTTGCTGCAGAAGGGAAGAGTCTGTGGACCATGTTTTTCTTATTTGTGAGTGGTCCTGGGCGTTGTGGGCTGAATGCTTGGGGTGGTGGTCAGTTAAGGGGTGCATTAGTTCTTGTTTTAAGGAGTGGAGAAGGGGTTGGAAAGGGTTATGTCCGAACCTAAGATGGGGCAGGGTGTGGGAGATCCTTTTCAATGCTATTGTTTGGACGATTTGGGAAGCTCGGAACATGGCTGTTTTTAAGGGAATAAAGGCTTATCGTGGTTTCTATTCGGATTTGGTTCGGTTTAGGGTGGCTTGGTGGTTTAAACACCACGGGAAAGGATCGACGGAGTCTATCACGGTTATTGTGGAAAATCTACTCTGTTGTTGTGTGGACAGCAATGTTAAGAAAAAGTCTAAGATGGTTACCAGGGTTCCTTCCAGTCCTGAGTTGTTATCTTTCTTTGTGGATGGTTCGTTTTGTAGGGAGAATGGGAGGGCTGGTATAGGCGGGATTATGCGCAATTTTAAAGGGGCTGTCTTATGCTCTTTTTCGGCCTATGTGGGTAATACTGGAGCAGCCAAGGCGGAACTCCTGGCTATCCTTAAAGCGTGTAAAATTTGTGAATGTAAGGTGGAGTTGAAGTTGAGAAATATTCTGATTTTGAGTGATTCGTTGGAGGCGGTGTCGTGGGTGAAAGATGAAGGTTTTGGTAACGTTAACTTCGTTGATATTATTTATGACATTAGATCGATTTTGAGCACCATGAAGAATATTTCGGTGCATCATATCTCTAGAGATGTTAATGAGGAAGCTGATAGGCTAGCTAAAAGGGGTTCCTCTTCGATTTCGGATGGGGAGGTTTTTGAGTGGATGGGAGATTAGTGGCGGAGTTTTGTTTCTGTTGTGTGGGCTGCTGGTGGTTAGTGTGGGGCGCTGGGTGCTGTGCTGTTTTGGTGGTTGGCAGGGTGTAGTAGGTGTGTGCTGCTGATTGGTTGCTGCTGTGTTTTATGCTGCTCGGTTTTGCTCTGTTTTTCTGCTGTATTTTCATGCGGTTGTGGGCTGTTTTTGTGCAGTTCTGGTTGTGTTTTGTGCTGTTGTTGTTTAGTTTTGGTTGTGTTTTCTTCTCTTTGGTTTTGCGCAGCTGTGATAAAAGGTTGCGACATTTGTGTTGTGCTAGTGTCGCGGGCTTTTTTCTTGCTTGGCTTGCGCCTTGTTTGTTGCTTGTTTTCTAGTAATGACAAGTTTTGCTGTTTCAAAAAAAAAAAAAAATACGGAGAATAGGATTTATAAACTCAGAAATTTCGGAGGATGATTGGCCGTTATATGATGGAGATGGTGTAGTGGAATTCGAGTAAGCTAGTATAATTTAATTTAGATTGATTATTGATCGTTATCTTTTTCCTGCTTATTTGACACAAGTTTCTCCATATTTTCTTTCGCAGTGATACTAATGAGAACATGAAGAAAGCCTTCTTCGAGTATTTAGAAATTAGAGGAATAAAGCCTAGCATTGTTGATTTCATGATTAAGTGCTACAGGTACAAAAAAGCCAAAAAAATGTCGATGGAGTTGAAGAAGATTAAGAACTTCATTGAAAGTTGTCATAGAGATCATGTATAGCATGCTGCTGCGCAGTAGCTAATTGCCATTTTATTTTATTTTATTAACATGACAATTTGTTTACTTGCAAAGATTTTCAGGATTGTTATTTATGGAAGATTGTTATTGAGAAGTAATATGCTTATTCCCTGGGAGCATCTACGTTTACTCATCGAGAATTTTTAATTTTTATGAGGGAAGTGAAACTCAGTTTCTGATTTGTGATTATTTTATTTACTAAAAACAAGCTCCCGTTAGAAATTCTCTTTCCTGATTCCCCTTACAATGGAATATGATTCCATTTGATTTGCATTCCAGATTAGTAAACATGTCCAATTTGTTATTTTTTTTTTGAAATACCAATTAGATATTATTTGGTATGACTTCTTATGGTTAAAAGAGATGAAATTATAAATAGGAAATAGTATTTATGTGGAACAAGTAAATCTTGTATGACTAGGAGATAGATTTCCTTGTTAGTTTAAACTCCATGTAATACATATAAATAGACCATAATAACTAGGTTATTTGTGGTGGAGCAAAATAGCAAATACTAGAGAGATCTCAAAGTGAGCATTGGGTGTAATTGGGTTTGGGGTATTATTTAGAGAGAGATCCTGATTGTGTGGTTGTAACAATTTACTACATATTGGAACTTTCTCTTGTCGTCCTGACAGCCGTGGTTTTTTTTCCCTAATTTGGGTTTCCACGTAAATTCTTGTGTTGTGTGTGCTTGGATTTTGATTTACTTCTCTTCATCTATCTTTTTTTTGTTATTGTGTTTGTTTGTGTTCTATCCGGCAACGCTTCCGCGCGTATAGTGACGGTTTGTTCGCTAACAAGCTTTGCCGACGTATCTACAGCATTGTAATGAGCCCCGCAAGAGACAACTTTTGCATGGACATTTTCCAGACCTAGAGCATCCAACACCCTTGGGAGAGTCTGATTTGGAAATCCAGTAAATTACACAAACGTTTTTTTTTTTTTTTTTTGAAGAAGCAATTTATTAGAACAAAAGCGGCATTACGCCAATGAGAGCACAAGGCTAAAAAGCCAACAACAGAGCAGCACCAAAAAGAGCACAAGAACAAAACAAGGCACAAACGCCAGCAAAAACAAACACCCCAACACGAGCACACAAAAACAGAACACAAGGAAAAACAGAGCATACCAGAAGCATTCACCACGGCCAGAAGATCTAACCAATGCACAGATTAAAGATCACTCCAAAAATACACAAACTTAATTTATCAATGCTTATGTCTTCAACATAGGGTAATTTATCAATTGATTTCCAATATTACATGTGGTACTAAAAATTACTAATAGCTAGTTGCATTATTCCTATGACTATCAAGGTGGGAATCAAATTCTTGTACTTGAATATCATCCAATACCGACGAAAAGACAACTTATCTTTGGTCAATAGTCTTGTTGTCTTCATCAACATTTAGATAACCAATCGAATGTATTTTTTATATACGATTGTTAAGGTTGGATATAACTAAATTATGAGTTGTTACTTGTTAGTGCTATATTACTCTAAAAGTCCAATAATTAGTTGTGGTTACTACTTTTGTTTTCAAGAATAGGTTGAAGAGACTCCAAGTGAATTTCCCTTCAAAATTGAAGATAGTACTCCTGGACAGCATTATTGACAAGAGAGTATTGGGGCGAGCTCATAAATTGAAGCTCACATGCCTATTATTGAAGAATACTGCTCCCATTACAATCGTTATAAAATCCAAATGGTCATCACTGTCTCTAAGAACAATGGAATGGACCATCCCTAAAGTTTAATTGTGGTTGTACAGTTGATACGATTTCAATCCAAAGTTTTGGCAGTTAAAAGCTCAGAAAAGTCAGAGGATTAGACCCTTAAAAGACACATAAAGTCAGGACTTTCCCGGGATGCAATGCCCTTTGAGGGATCCCAATTCAGGTAAGCTAACTTGCATCGTGTTAGCGAACAAACCTTCACTATACGCGCAGAAGCGTTGCCGGATAGAACACAAATAAACACAATAACAAAGAAAAGATAAATGAAGAGAAGTAAATCAAATCCAAGCACACACAACACAAGAATTTACGTGGAAACCCAAATTAGAGAAAAAAAAACCACGGCTGTCAGGACGACAAGAGAAAGTTTCAATATATAGTAAATTGTTACAACTACACACTCAGGATCACTCTCTAAATAATACCCCAAACCCAATTATACCCAATGCTCACTTTGAGATCTCTCTAGTATTTGCTATTTTGCTCCACACTCTTAGGTGTTTTTCACACACTAATAAACTAGTTATTATGGTCTATTTATATGTATTACAAGGAGTTTAAGTTAACAAGGAAATCCTATTCTTATACGTACTAGAATTACTTTTTCCACATAAATACTATTTCATATTTATGACAAGTCTTCTTCAAAGTAGAAATCCTTTTTCTATTCGAATTTCCAGAAGCAACATATTTCCTCTTCCATGAATATTTCCTGATTCAATGCGTGCTTGTGATTAACTACGATTCAAGTTGCAGTTGGCCACCCACTTCCTAAACCGTGTTGAACTTGATCACTCAGAAAACCGTGATCCACGCGCTTCATCCTCATCAACTTCTGCTTGTGACCGCTGCCTAGGCACTTGCCTATGTAGCTGTCCTACGCAGCGTAAAACCTGGGGTTTTACCGTTGCTTGTTACCGCGGTTGGGGCAGTGCCTACCCGGCGGTCCTATGCCGCGGTAATTCATCGAAAAATGTTCCTCTGTTCTTCTTTGACTTCAAACCTCCCTCAAACATAATCTCATACTTCCAAACGCTCTCACGTCTCCAGGAAGTCTCCACATTGGTAAATCATGTTTGGTAACCATTGGTAATTCGAGCCATATCCAACAATCCTCCCTTATGGCAAGAATTCCCAAAACTTGTCCTTAGCTACGATCCTCATTACCAAGAATCAAACATACCCACCACTAGGTATAACCACTTAGGAAACAACCATCCCAAGATTTCTTTGGCACATGTCAAAATTTACCTTGCTGAAAAATTGTGGTGTAACTCCTCACGTTAGGTTCCCAGGGAGTTCGCTCAGCCATCGACATCCTTGTCCACTGATCGTACTATTTTTATACCTATGTTTAGGTCCCCAATTCCTACTTCTTGTGCTTGTTCCTCGGGTAAAACCGGGTATTTAATATGTTAAAATAAGTGTTTCAGGTATTTTTGAAGTTCAGGGGCATTGGCGTAATTTTGGAGAAATGGGGGTCAAAATGCAAAATAGGGAGAATATACTGAAGATTCTGTGTTTAAGGAAGAGATGAGGGGAGCTTTATGTAATTTGCCAGCCAAACCACGCGCGCACGCCACGTCATAAATGAAACGGCGCGTTTTGGACATAGGCGCTGACGTCATCGTGACGTCATCATGACGTCAGCTTCATCTTCAACCTGCAGCTGACCCGTTTGCAGACCCGTGGGCTGACCCGGACCCGGCTTTCAACCCGACCACAACCCGACCTCGTCTGGCGGTTTTCCGGCGTCTTTTCCGGCGGTTTTCTGCCCAGAACGGCGGCGCGCATCTTCCCCGTCCGTTTGCCACCAATTTCAGGCCTCCATGTGATGTTTTTCTCCAAACATCCAAAATCTTCCAACTACCATGGCCAAGCTCGAAGTGATCGCTGTGAAGTTCGCCTCCTCCACCAGCCAATGTGCCAGCGACCTTCTCCCCTCAACAATTCCAGTGATCTTCGCCCCCAATGTGGTCGCTGCCACCAACAGCGACCTTGACAGCGACCAATGGCATTTTTGTAATTTTATGTCCGAGGGGTATTTTCGTAATTTTACATTTTCGTGACCTAAATTGCCCAGCCTATAAATATATCATCTTTGCCTCTTCTCTGCAGGCTGGAACCAGCCCCATCACCACAAAAACCCTCTTTTGAACCAAAAGCCCAAAAACTCCATTTTTAAGCTTTCTAACCACAATCCAACCATTTTTCATTTCACCATCTCTTCCACACACCCCTTTTCTCTACATCATCACCCATTTCCATCCATTTTTGGAAGATTATTCAAGGAAGGAGAAGAAGGAACTACAAGGAACAAGAGAAGCTCACATGGACTTTATGGGTTTTCTCTACACTTTTCCCTTCTTTGTTTATTTTTCATTAATGTGTAACTAATCTTAGCTAGGGGATTAATGTAGCTACTTTGGACTACTCTATGTAATTAATTAATCTATTTTCTAATTCAATTCAATTTTAGTCTCAATTATTGAATCAATTGCTCTAATTTCTCTTCTCATATTTTGTTGTGACCACAAGGGATGTGGGTTTGAGAATTGGTTTATTTAAGGTGTTGAGAGTAGGTGTGGGTGACCATCCCATCTAATTCTCTCACAAGCTTAGTAATTGGGAGAGTTTGGTTTATGCATGACCATGCTAGACCAACTTGGCTAGAGTTTTAAGGATAAATGAAGGGATTGACCATTGTCTATTACATGACCATGTGTGGGTAATAGAAAAACCTAGAGCTTAATGGATTTATCTTAAAACAACCCTAAAATTAGATTGAAGTGCTTAATGAGACTAAGTGAGAACATTGAGTGGTCTAAGGAAGGTTACATTGATTCCCTAGTGCTTTCTCCCATATATCCATACGTTGTGTGTTTATTTGTTGCATTTAGCTTAGTGTTAGTCTCAAGTTTACATTTTTATTTCTCAAGTTTGCATCTTTAGTGTCAAGTTTGCATTTTTACTTTAAAAGTTTACATTTTTAAGTGTTTTCAAGAAACCAAACCATTTTCCAAAACCAAAAGCATTATGCAATTTATTTTTCACGCACTTAGAGTAGATTTTCCCTAGACTAAGTAGTTTCAACCAAGTGAATCACCGATCCCAGTGAACGAACTTTGATTTAAATTGAAAGTAACAATCTTTACTACATCATCCACCACACACCTTGCATTACTTCCTAACCAATGCCCGTGCGTAAATTGTGGACCCGCTATCAGCTACATCCTTTTCACGGCAACTAGCGGTCATGCCATGAGAATGTTTATGTCCCTTTAAAGGGCATCGCTGTAGTCGTCATACTCAAGAGAGGCGATTGCCGGATCACCCTCTTTGGAGCCCTTAGCCACACTTATCTTCTTATTTTTGCAATCTTTCCTGATGTGTCCAGACTGTCCACATCCCCAACAAGTGCCTTTCCATTTGGAGTTCCCCTTTTTCCTGTCAACCAAAAGAACAAAGTTATCAGAAGATTTACCTTCACTTTTTAGCCTTCGTTCCTCAGAGATAGGTTTGTTCACTACGTCTCCAAAACATATGGTTGAACTCCCATGCATCAAGATTGGCTTCATATGCGCATTAGACGGTGGAAGGGACCAGATGAGTCTAAGACCTTTGTCTTCTTCATCAATCTTTACTCCAATCGACTCTAATTATGAAACTATTCCATTGAGCACTCTTAGATGATCAGAAATTTTCGTACCTTCAGTCATCTGCAGCATGTGAAACTGCTCCTTCAGGTAGAACCGGTTGCAGACGCTATTTGCTTGATACAATTCTTCAAGCCTCTCCCAAAGTTCTTTCGCTGAATATGTTCCATGAATATTTGCAAGAACGTTCTTGGCTAGGCACAATCGTATTGCACTCGTAGCTCTCTCATCCAAATCCTCCCAATCATCATCGCTCATCTTTTGTTTTCCAGAACTAGTACTAGCCGTTTATTTACTAGAATCTCCAGAGCCTTTAGGGTTCGCAGAGGTTGACTTGCCCTTCAACGCCTTGTGTAAACCGTATTGGATTAATATATCTTTGACTTGAACCTGCCACAAGCCAAAGTTCATCTTTCCGTCGAACTTCTCAATATCGAATCTCATCATCCTTGTCATAAAGTTTGTTAAGACCACTATCAAGCAACCGGAGCTCTAATACCAATTGTTAGCGAACAAACCTTCACTATACACGCGGACGCGTTGTCGGATAGAACACAAACAAACACAATAACAAAGAAAAGATAGATGAAGAGAAGTAAATCAAATCCAAGCACACACAACACAAGAATTTACGTGGAAACCCAAATTAGGGAAAAAAAAACCACGGCTGTCAGGACGACAAGAGAAAGTTCCAATATATAGTAAATTGTTACAACTACACACTCAGGATCACTCTCTAAATAATACCCCAAACCCAATTATACCCAATGCTCACTTTGAGATCTCTCTAGTTTTTCACACACTAATAACCTAGTTATTATGGTCTATTTATATGTATTATAGGGAGTTTAAGTTAACAAGGAAATCCTATTCTTATACGTACTAGAATTACTTGTTCCACATAAATACTATTTCCTATTTATGACAAGTCTTCTTCAAAGTAGAAATCCTTTTTCTATTCGAACTTCCAGAAGCAACATATTTCCTCTTCCATGAATATTTCCTGATTCAACGCGTGCTTGTGATTAACTACGATTCAAGTTGCAGTTGGCCACCCACTTTCTAAACCGTGTTGAACTTGATCACTCAGAAAACCGTGATCCACGCGCTTCATCCTCGTCAACTTCTGCTTGTGACTGCTGCCTAGGCACTTGCCTATGTAGCGGTCCTACGTAGAGTAAAACCTGGGGTTTTACCGCTGCTTGTTACCGCGGCTGGGGCAGTGCCTACTCGGCGGTCCTATGCCACGGTAATTCACCGAAAAATGTTCCTCTGTTCTGCTTTGACTTCAAACCTCCCTCAAACATAATCTCATACTTCCAAATGCTCTCACGTCTCTAGGAAGTCTCCGCATTGGTAAATCGTGTTTGGTAACCATTGGTAATTCGAGCCATATCCAACACATCGGATCAATAATTCATTACTTTTTTCCTGCATATTTGACACTCATTTCTCGTGATTGTCACTTGCAGTGATTGTGACGAGGACCTAAAGAAAGCCTTCCACATACCACATGTTTTTGGAGATTAGAGGAATATATAAATACTAACACTCGAGAGCACTTGATTTGGTCGAAGAAGATTAAGAACTTCATTGAAGTCTAGGCTTTTGCATGCTTCCCTCAACAGTTGTCATTGAGAATTATATCATAGAGTTGTCTCTATAGAGCTTTTTTTATTAATAGAAATGAAAATAAAAATGAAAATAAAAAAGGGAAAAGAAAAACGAAAGCAGAGAGGCTCGTAAGCCCTAAAACACATTAATTTAAAAAGGCACTCATGCCTCAACAAAATGCAAAAAAATAATAATATTAATAATAATAATTAACCAAATTAGCGGAATCATTCTTTTTTGCGTCAACCTATGTGATTCAATTAGTGACAAGGCTTAATTTTTTTATTTTTTATTTTACAGTAAATATAACATTTGTTAACCGCCAAAAATGGCCCAAAGAATCTAGGGATAACTTTCCTTGATACACCGCGGTGAGACCCGAACCAAATCAAGTCACGCCTCGGTTGTCAATATATGATCCGGTCTCGATGCAACCAGGCCCAGCACGACCCCCTCCATTGCCTTCGAAGCTTGCCATCATCAAAGATGGACAATAAAAATTTAAAAATAAATTTGAAAAATAGAAAAGATAAAAAAAAAATAAATAAATAAATAAATAAATAAAAGGGAGGCTAGAGCCTCCATGTGGCCGGTGGGGGATGCTCAACTTTCCCAAACCAGATTTTTTTCAGTTTTTTTTTTAAAACAATTTCTTTTAATAAATCTCTACCATTAAATCATCCGGACTTTCTGTTCACCCAAATCGGGTTGTACATTTCCCCTAAATCCCCATTTCCCCGTGTCCTCATTCCAATTTGGGGAATTGTTTTTAGGGGAAAATAGGGAAATGGGTGGGGATGGGGATGATTTTCATCCCCAAATTGAAATGGGGATGGGGATGGGGGGATCCTCATTTCCCCCAAAACATTATAAATATAATTATATATATTTTATTTTATTTTATTTGAAAACCTAACTATATAAACTTCATTTACACAAATGGATTATTAAAATACTTTAGTTTGTAGGATTTTCTTTTATATTTGTAATGCACTAATGGATTTTATTTTGTATTTGTAATGGAATTATTATTATTATTATTATTATTATTATTTTGTAATTTTTAGTTAAACGGGGAAATGAGGAAATGGTGAATTAGGGAAACGGGAAAAAAATGGGAAAAAACGGGAAAAATGGGGAACTAGAGTTGGAGATGGAGGTAACTCCCCCCAAAATTCCCCATCCCCATTTTCCCTAAATGGGGGGGAAGGGTATGGGAACTGGGGATGGGGATGGGGAGACCTATATCCATCCCCATTTCCCCAATGTGCAACCCTACACCCAAATCCGAATTAATTGTAATAATTAAAAAAAGTGCAATGATGTGTCACCGTAATTGAACAAACCATAGACAATCCAATTCCAATTCTCCTTAAACCCGGCCTCCTAAAACCCTAATAATATTATCCTTTTCTTCTCTCAAAAAACCCTAAAAAATAACTTAAAAACAAACAAACAAACAAATTTCATTTTCTCTCTTCTCTGTTGCAAATCAATGGCTTTCTCTGCAATTCTTCGCAAATCTGCCTCTTCTTTGGTTCTGACTGAAAGTCGACTCGCCCGAGCCAACAGAAATTTCTACTCAGCTGTTTTCTCTGCTTCAAGCCATCTGAACCGGAAGCCGTCTTTGGGTTCTTTTGTGCCTGATTTTGAGTTCTCTTCGGCTACTGAGACTAAGAAGTGCAGTTCCAATGATTCACTCCTCCAATCCATCGAATCAGAATTAAAGCGTATTGGTCACGTAAGGAAACTCTGATTTTCTTTTGGGTTAATTGGTTTGTACTTTATAACTGTTTCAGTTGTTGTATTTATGTTTTGTATATCGATCAGGGTTTAGCTAGCTAGTATACAAACATTTCTACATGATAGTCATTATCTCTTTTTAAATTTATTATTTATTTTAGCAGTTGGATTGAAATCTAATGGAATTTATACGGATTCTCTATATATTATCATAATTCATCAGTTGAAAGAGTTGTTGCATGTCTGTCTCCAATAACCTAATGGCATTTTTTCGATCCTCACAAATTCCTACAAAAGAGATCACTTGGTGTGGGTTTGGTGTGCTACTGTTTGGTTGCCGAGAAAATGGAGGAAAAGTAATGAAATTTAAGGGTTTGGTTTGGTTTGGTTTTGGTTTTGTTTTTTAATTATATATATATTAAATAGATGCAATTGAAGTTGTTCAAAGTTATTATTGAATTTTTAATTTTTTTTCTTTATTATTAGTATTATTATTATTGAATTTAGTTAAAATTCCAACATTTGTTGTCACTTGCTTTTGTTCATGTTTGTTTCCATGTATAGGTTGAAGAAATTCCAAGTGAATTCACCTTTAAATTGAATAGAGATTTTAATAAAGGTGGTCGTGCTGATGCAGTATTGACAAAAAAGTTTAAGGGTGAGCTTGTTGAAGTAAGTTCAAGCTATTTAAGTCAAAGGTTTGTTGAGTTCACGGATTTTACCGTTACCATTTGTAAGCATGGACACGATGAATCGCCCTTTATGATCCATTGTTCCTATACCCCTGATGAGATTTCGATATCGGATATAGAACTATTTGTAACATCAGATGATGGACATTATCACTATTTAAAGCTGTAAGCTATTTTGATGTATAATTTCATTCAGATCTATTATTCATTATATATTTTCCTATTTATTTGACACAAGTTTTTTCTTATCGTCTTTTGCAGTGATTTGGATGAGAGCCTGAAGAAAGCCTTCCAAAAGTATTTAGAAGTTAGAGGAATAAATCCTAGCATCATTGAATACAATTTTAAATGCATCCGCAACAAATACACCCAAATAAACTTGACGGTGTTGAAGAAGATTAAGAATTTCATTGAACAGGTTGCATAGAGATCATATATATATATATATATATTAGCCTACATTGTTTACATTTAGTTATTGTTTGGTATGACTTTTTACCGGTTAAAAGAGATTTTATTTTATTTTATTTATAAAGATCTTTTGGATGAATGTGTTGTTTGAGATCACATCTGTTGAAGTGTTTTTGGATGATTAAAAAATTGTTTTATAATTAGTTCTTTAATATAGGTAATGTTAGACAAGTAGTGATACTCTACTCTATCATTATAGAAACAGGATTTATCTAGTGCAGTGTGCGGGATCCCGAATTTGTGAAGCGTTATTATTTTGATAGTGGATTCCCCTTCCAAATGAAAATTTATTTTCTACATACGATTATAGTACCAAATCGTGATCATCACAGCCTATATGTAATTAACCTTCTCCAAGAACTATGATGGAGCTATCCATGACTCGAACACAGCTGAGATTTTGGCTATTCACAAAGCATGTGAACTGTGTGCTTCCTGCTCAGCCCTCCAATACAAAGAAATCGCAGTTACAGTATTAGCAACTCCAAGGTGGGCGTCTCATAGGTGAATGACATAGAAGGCATTGGTAGTGTTAAACACATGAATCTCATCTATGATATTCGGTGTTGGCTGCAGATGATGACCGGAATATTGATTAGTTTCAATCCTAGATCAATCAACTCCTTTTCTGATTCACTTGCGAAGTTGGGTTCTAGCTCGGGTGAGGGTAAACTTTTGTGGGAGATTTCTTGAGGTGTTAGTCTGTTTCGGGGTGGCCTGCTGTTTTTGTTATTTTGTGTTGTTGCTTTTCTTTACTCTGTTTCTGTTCAGAGTGCTCTGTTTTTCTCGTTTTACTCTGTTTCTTTTCTTTATTTTATAAATATTGTTTCACTCAATGAACGATATAAAATGTACATTTCTTCACGAACTAGGCATTTTAATGGGCAGTTAGGTTAGAAAATAGGAGACCACAAAATCAAAGGTATTACAATATCTTTTGGATTTTATTTTGAGCGACTATATTTGCACGTAAAATTTTAGAAGAAACAGCGGTACGGCACAAATATGTCACTCTTTTATATATGACGGCTATTCGAACATTCGATTAGGAAACAAGCTAACAATGAATGTAGCAAGAAAATCACATGTCATTGGATGATATACTATATGATATGCCACGTATAAATGAGTAGTATGTGTGAGGTACAAAATTTTTTAGAAACCTTGTATTGGGTTTAAAATATGGGTTTTCCTTTTCTTTTTCCGATTTTTTTCCATGATGTTTGTTTGGTTGCTGTGAAAATGAACTTTTTATTATTATTATGTTATATAAGTTCCTCAGCAACTAAAATTTAAAATGATGCTCTGTTTTTATTTGCTGAGAAGTTGGGGGAAATAGAATAGAATGAAACTTAGAATGTTATGATCTTATAAATTTCCAGCTTGAACGATAAAAATCCAGTCTTGATTCAGCTAAGCTGAATAGCTACATAGGCATGTGTAGTTGGTGGTTTTGTTTACTTGGCCTGAATGATGAGAACATTATTCATTATAAATTTCAGAGTTGCAATTTTGAATTGCACCATTATAATTAACAATAATCCTATTTTGAGTTCTCTTACTTGGTTTGTGCTTCAAGCTTTAGTGTTCACATGTCGATATTGGCGCTAATAAGAAAATCCCTTGCATGAAGTTGTTAGAGTTTTATTTTTTTGCCTATAAGACTTGTAAGATCTAAAGAATTGGTCTTTATAGATAAAGGGTTCAAAGTTCACCATTTGCAATTGTTATTGTTGACATTGATTTTTCGTCAACTGGATTATCGATTAATTAAGGGGTGACATTTGTGATTTGCCAATGAAAGAGAACGAGCAATAATGGAGAGGGACAAGAGTTTTACGTGGAAAACCCTTGAAAGGGAAAAAACCACGGGTTTCGGTGACGGCGTAAAACGTTCACTATGAAATGGGTTGAAAATAGGTTACACAATTCTACTCACTTTTCTCTCTCAATTACCATTTTTCGTGTGTATGTTCTTTTTTTTTTTTTCCGTCTCTTCTATAGTGAAGGACAAGTTGTATTTATACATGCTTTGTAACCCTAGACTTGGTGTACAAGTAATCGACTTGTAGAATCTTGCTATGATTCTCTTTTATTAGGTCTTCGTGTTTGTTTCGATCTCTTTCTTGTTTGGTATTATCTCATTAGTAAATATAGTTGACATTGTGCTTGATTTGGTCTCTAATTCCTTTTAGAGGAGATATGGTTGTTTCCTGTTTTGGATTGTGATTGTTGACCTTGTATCGCGGCATGATCGTTGGGTTTTAATGAGGCGCGCTGGATCCTGATCTATCCGAATGGCCTTTGTTGGTGAGATGTTCTGGCCGACTAGAACCTTATTTTGACGAGACTCTCCTCTAGCCAAGTCGTTCTTCCCGGGTGTCAATGTTCGATCGCTTAGTGAGTTTTCTATTCGGGTAGAGGGTTGGACAATCTTACAGATGTGTCACTATTGTATTGCTATATCAGCTCATTGAATCGACACGTCACTCAGACAAAATTCACCCATAACAGTTAGTTAGTTTGTAGTTGGTATTTGTCCCACAGGTTTTTAGAGATTAGAGCACTAGATTTGGTCGAAGAAGATTAAGAACTTCATAGAAGTCTAGGCTTTTGCATGCTTCCCTCAACAGTTGTCAATGAGAATAATATCATAGAGAAGTAGCTTACCTTTTTATTGTTATTATTTATTTATATTAAGTAGACAAACTGTGTATAGTTTGGAGGATTTCCATTATTGTTATATATGGGAGATTGTTATCGACAAGTATGTATATATTAAGTTCTTGTTCTAATTTTGCTAATTGGAGTGGTAATTCGAAATATTTTAGACTTTCATTTTGTTCATATTCATTTTGTTCTAGATCAAGTCGCTAATGGTTTGGCTAATTCTGCTATTTGTCTGGATCCTTCTGTTTCCAAATTCCTTCAAGAAGATTTTCAGATTGCATTGTAGTTCTGTTTCTTAATGAATTCATTTTTTAATTGTAAAGAGAACTTCTCTAATTGAACTGCTCTTTCTCAATGTTCTAAGAAGGCTTAAATTTTGGGTTTATTCAAAAACTCTTTTTTGAAAAAATCTTTTTAATGTTTAATTAATTTCATTAACGAGTTACAACGCATTTCTAACAGAAAACCTTTTTTTTTTTTTTTTAAAGTTATTTCTAATAGAAAACTTAAATTAAACTCTTTTTAGTAATTCAGTATTTGGTGTCTTTAGATTTTAATTCTCAAAGAGTTAACTTGCCACCCAAAAAAGGTTTTCTTCATTATTTTTTTTGTTAATCCTTTATATTAGAAAAATTCATAAAACCGAAATCACTGAACCTGATTAAGTGACAATAATGACATGTCACCATCTTAACGGTCACCAAACATACCAGATCATAATGCCATAATGATTGGTGAAAAGGTGGAAGATTGGGGTCCCACTCCTTTTAAATTTTACAATGTCTGACGAATCAAAACAGTAGACAATCCAACTCCAATCTTACTTAAACCCTCCTAAACCCTAACGATATTCACCTTTTCTTCCCCCTAAAACCCTAAACAATAAATTTAAAGAAAAAAAAAAAAAAAAACCATTTTCTCTCTTCTCTGTTGCAAATCAATGGCTTTCTCTGCAATTCTTCGCAAATCAGCCTCTTCTTTGGTTCCGACTGCAAGTCAACTTGCCCGATACTCAGCTGTTTTTTCTGCTTCAAACCATCTCAATCGGAAGCCAACTTTGGATTCTTTTGTGCCTGTTTTTGACTTCTCATCCGCTACTGAGACTAAGAAGAGCAGTTCCAAATATGAATCACTTCTCCAATCCATCGACTCAAAAATCAAGCTTCTAGATGATCATGATAGCGTAAGGCAACTTTGATTTTCTTTTGGCTTGTTTTATACTTTATCGCTGTTTGGTTGCTAAGAAAGTAGCAGAAAAATGAAAGAAATTAAGTAGGTTTAAAATGATTCCGGTTGCGAGTGTTTAAAATAATTGTAGTTGAGCAAAATTAAGTGGTGGTTGATGTTTTGTCTTTTATTATTATTATTATTATTATTGTTATTGAATTTAGTAAAATTCCATTAACTATTGGGGTTACTGCTTTTGTTCATGTTTGTTAATTTCTATGAATAGGTTGAAGAACCTCCAAGCGAATTCACCTTGAAAATTGAACGCACTCATATATACACTCTTATGGATGATCAAACAATTAAATATCATATAGTATTAACAAGAGAGTATCAGGGTGAGCTTGTTGAAGTATCAAGCCATATATATGATCATACAATTGCAAAAAATGGCACATCGTTGGGCTTGGACGTTACCATCAATAACCACGGTGGATCGTCCCTTAAGTTTGATTGTCATGGTACCTCTGATGTGATTTCAATATGGGAAATGGGCATTATAAACTCAGAAAATTCAAACAATTCGACAGAATCTTCCATTGATGAACAATTCCAAATCCAGTAAGCTATTTTGGTGTGTAGTTTAATTCATATTGATTATTCATTATCTTTTTCCTGCGTATTTCACACAAGTTTCTCCATTTGTTCTTTCATAGTGATTTGGATGAGAACCAAGAGGATTTGACAGAATTTCCCGGATATGAACAATTCCAATACAAGTAAGCTATTTTGGTGTATAATTTAATTCATATTGATTATTCATTATCTTTTTCTTGCTTATTTGACACAAGTTTCCCCGTAGGGTCTTTTGCAATGATATTGATGAGAATCTGAAGAAAGCTTTCTTGAAGTATTTAGAAATTAGAGGAATAAAGCCTAGCATTGTTGATTTCTTGATTAAGCGTGTCAGTAACAAAATAACCAAAAGAAAGTTGATGGGGTTGAAGAAGATTAAGAACTTCATTGAACAGCTGTCATAGAGATCATACATAGTAGTAGCTAATTGCCCTTTTATTTTATTTTATTTATATTAATATGACAATTTGTTTCAGGATTGTTATTTATGGGAGATTGTTATTGAGAAGTATCAATATTTTTACATTTACGGAATGTTTACTAATCGATAATCTTTATGAGAAAAATGAAACTTAATTCTTTATTTGTGATTATTATTTTTTATAAAAACTTTTGGGAATTAAATTATGTTGAGTCTACTCACAAATAGGAATCCTTATGAGGGAAAAGGAAACTTAATTCCTAATTTGAGATTACAGTACTTTGTAACAAGTTCCCCCTAGAAAGGGAAAAGAATTAATTTCTTTTACCTGGTGCAATTTACAATGAAACATGATTCCTTTTGATTTGCATTCCAGATTAGTAAATGTGCCCTATAAGTTATTATTTGGTATGACTTCTTACTAGTTAAAAGAGATTTTTTTTTTCAAGATCTTTCAATGTTATTGTTGTTGGATTGCACCCCTCGAAGAACTTTTGGACGATTAAAATTTTTTTTGCATCTACTGGAGGAAATTATAATTCTGGTTCTCCCATGAGCTTTTAATTTTTTTTATTTATAATTGCAAATTACACAAAACTTACAAATAGTAAAAGGACGGTTATACCCTTGATTAAAAAATAATAAATTTATGGGCTCCCCTGTTTCTGTCGGGATGCTCTGTTTTTCTGCTTTCTGGTGCTGTTTGTGTGCGCTGGGGCTGTCTTGTGTGTCTCGTTGGCTTTTTTCTCCTGGTTGTTTGTTTTATTTCTGGCTATTTCCTTTTATAAAAGTTTATTTGTCTTTCAAAAAAAAATAGACATATCAGATTTTAAATAACCTTTAGATTCTCACCATCCATCTCAAAATGGAGGGTGGAGAATAGTTAATTAAATTAGATCTCCACCGTCAAAGATGGACGGTGGAGATTTAAAAGAAAACTGAAAAAGAAAAACAAATGGATTGAATCTCTATTCTCAACCTCATCTAGATGGATGTCCAAGGGGAGGCTGGTGCCTCCCTTATCGCCAACAGAAGAGGCTCTAGCCTCCACGTCACCACGACGGTGGAGATTTAAAAGAAAACTGAAAAAGAAAAACAAATGGATTGAATCTCTATTCTCAACCTCATCTAGATGGATGTCCAAGGGGAGGCTGGTGCCTCCCTTATCGCCAACAGAAGAGGCTCTAGCCTCCACGTCACCAGTGGGGGAGGCTTAAGTTTCTAGATCCAATTTTTTTCAGATTTTTTTTTTTTAATTTCTTTTAATGAATCATTGACATCCATTCAAGTTGTCTCCTCACCCAAATCCGAATTAATTGTAATAACTAAAATATGTGACAATGATGTGTTATCAGGGGTGGCAATTGACACTTGACGCGACCTGATGACACGAAATGAACACGACACGATATTTATGTGTTTGGATTATTGGGTTCGAGTTACTAACAGGTCAATACGTTAAGAGTGACGATATTTGTACCCCTCAAAAACTGTATTTACATCCTAAATTAAAAATTCCAACATTGCCCTTAAAAGGATTAAATAAATTTTAAATACACCCCATATATCATCTTAATATAATCTTTTTTTTTTTTTACAACATGCTCTATATAGCTTTTTTATTAATAGAAATAAAAATAAAAATAAAAACGAAAACAAGGGGGTGCGCATGCCCTAAAACAAATTAATTTTAAAAGGCACACAAGCCTCAAAAAAAAAAATTAATTAATTAACCAGATTAGTGGAATCATTCATTTCTGTCTCATTAGTGACAAGGTTTAATTCTGCTTAAGCTGCTGAAGCCACATAATCAGAGCGATTCTTATTCTTAGCTATAGAGAGGCGCTTTGAATTTCCCATACTCATTTGAGACTTGGAACTATATAAAATTTTAACAGTTGGCTTCACATTTCTTTTTGATTTGGTCACCACGAGAATCCAATTATTGTCTAACAAGGGATCTACTATATACCATGATCAGAATTTAAAGCATTAATATCTTGGCTTTTTGATATATTCTCCAAATTAATCTTTACTCTTTTATCTCTTGGAATCTCATCCAAAACCTGCTGATCAAAATTATGGAAGTTTGTAATCTTTGGATTGTCAAGAATCACCCTGTTATTAATGGAAATATTCTCCATTGAACAATAAGGATTCTCATTATTATATTCCATATTTAAATACTTGGTATTCAAATCATGAAATACCTAGTATTCAAATCATATTAATGTAATCTTGAATATTTAAACATGTATAATATCTTATTGCCAACAATGGCATAGCTCAGCTGGTAGATGGACGGGCATGGGGCTTAGGCAAATGACTCTTAAGTCAACGGTTTGAATCCTACAAATGGTGATAGCTTTCAAAAAAGAGTGGTCCTATTGGCATCCCCACTTTTTAAAATTTTGATTTAATTATATAAAATTAAATGGTTTTATTAATTTTTTTGATTTATTTCCAGGATTACCCTTTTACATATTTTTCAAACTTAATACGGTCGGGTGTTTGGTTTTGTTGTTGCTCTTGCCTTGTTTTTTGTGTGCTTGGTCTTTTTCGACCTTTTGCCCCTTTGTGGCTCAATAAATTGAATGTTCAAAAAAAATAATTTAAAAAAAAAAACACCCCATATCTTTTTCAAAAAAGTAAAAATAAAAATACACTTCATCTCTAATCTTTATATACAGTTTTCTCACATCCATTCTTGTTTTTTCTTCTTATTTATGGTGAAACCATCCTTATTAGATACGGTTTTTTTTTTTTTTGGGTAGTCGAGTGGATTGTTGGTGGTAGATTGTGAGTGTGATATTGATCGCCTGATGATTTTTTTGAACGATTGAGTTAGGGTTTTGGTGTGGTTTTGTTTCGTTAGAGATTAGGTTTTCCTGGTGACAACACGTCGTTGCAATGTCGGTCAATAGATGAACATTTAAGTTCGACCTCGCTAGCGCGCGAGTTACAAAGACTAGTATAGCGGCAAGTGAGGGTATCGTTCCGCAGGGAGGTAGGATTCGCCGATCGACATCGGTTCTAGCTATTATTACAACACTCCGAGAGATCTCATGTGTTGCGGGTGCAAAAAAGTAAGTAATAATATAATGGGTGAAATTCATTTTAGTCCATCTAGTTTGACCTATTAGCCAAACTGGTCCCTCGGTTTTCAGCTTTATCTTGATAGGTCCTGCTAGTTTCCAAAAGTACATATTTCAGTCCCTGCCGTCCAATTCCGTTAGGGTTTCTCAAAATTTCGTCAGGTCAACGAAGGTAAAAGGGTAAAACAACATCAGATTGATAAATATTAAATTAAATGATAAATATTATTAAATGATAAAATGATAAATATTAAAATATTAAATAATACATATTTATAGAAATTAAAAATAACAAAATAACAAAATAACAAAAAAACCAAAATAACAAAATAACAAAATAACAGAAAAACAAAACAAAAAACGCATCAGATCTCAATTCTCTCTCTCTCTCTCTCTCTCTCTCTCTCTCTCTCTCTCTCTCTCTTCTTCTTCTTCTTCTTCATCTCCTTCATCCTCTTCAACACACAACTCACCAAACCCTAGCCGCCGCCGCCGCCACCCAAATACCACACCCTAGCCCGCCGAAACACCACCCACACCATTCTTTCTCCTTTTTCGATCTCTCTCTCTTCTCTCTCTCTCTCTTTCTCTCTCTCTCTCTCGATTTCTCGAAACATCAGAAATTGCCACCACTTCACCAGTTACACAGCCACTACCACCATTTTTTCTCCTTTGATGATGACGTTGATGGTTGTGAATCGAATCTCTTCTCCTTCATTGAAGACCCATGATCTGGTGCAGATCAAACGTCCCAAGGTCTGGTGCAGATCAATCGGTTTGGGTGCAGATCAACCAGTTGTTGTGGGTTTATTCGGCCGCCGATGGTGGTTTAAGTTAACCGGCGTTTGGTGTTGGTTTGATTCGGCTACTGGTGGTGGTTGGTTTGTGTGGGTTTGAGTAGATATGGGAGATGAATAGATGATGTTTGTGGCAGTGGGTTTTGATGGCTAGGGTTTGTTAATAGTGTGATGTGGAAGATATGGTGTAATGGTGGTGGGTTTGAGTGGCAGTTTGGGTGGCAATGGGCTAGGGTTTGGAATTGGTTGAAGATGATGATGGTTGGTGTTTGGTTATTTTTGGGTTTGGTGCCGTTGATGATGATGGTTGAAGAAAGGGGGATTTTTGGGTTTGGAATTTGCTGTTTCTAGATATATGGCTTTAATTTCATTGGTTGTTTGATTTATTGATGAGAGCCTAGTGGATTTTCATTGAGATTGAAGATGAAGAAGAGGTTTGGATCTGTATTGGTGAAGATTGATTGATTTTGAGTGGTGAAGATCGATTGGTTTGGTGTGGACTTTGATTGAAGGTGAAGAAGAAGTTTGTACCTGATTAATTACTTTTCTAGGTTTTTTGAAGTAGCAGGTGAAAAAAACGAAGAGATGAGTGAAATGTCTATTAGGTTTTGTTTATATTTTTAATTATTTATTTTATTTTTAAATTATTTTTAATTTCTATTATTTAATTTAATTAAAGAGGGCCATTTTGGTATTTCAATTCATTTTAATAGTTACAAGGGGCAGCAGGGTCATTTGACCCTCTGACCCTGTCAGATTACACTTTTTCAACGGAACAGTTAACAGAAGGACTTAACGAGACAATTCTCAAAACCGAGGGACCAGTTTGGCTATTAGGTCAACCAAGAGGGACTAAAATGAATTTCACCCATTAAATTATGTTGAGCCCGCACACAAATAAGGAATCTTTATGAGTGGAAGGGGACTTAATTCCTAATATGCGATTACAATTTAATAAGTTCTTGCTCGATAGGGAAAAGAATTAATTTCTCTGTCCTGACACTATTTACAATAAAATATGATTCCTTTTGATTTGCCTTCCAGATTAGTAAACATGCCCAATAAGTTATCATTTGGTATGACTTCTTACTAGTTAAAAGAGATTTGTTTTTTAAAGATCTTTCAATGTTAGTGTTGTTGAATTGCAACCCCGATGATAAAATAATAATAATAATAATAATAATAATAAATAAATAAAATTCATAGCTATCGGATGGAAATTATAATTCTGGTTTTCTCCATGATCTTTATTATATATTTATTTATAAACTTTAAAATGTTAAAAAAAAAAAAAAACAATATAATATTATATAGTGGTGCTATTGGCACACCCCCTACCGTTCTATTTATGCTCTATTTTTTTAATTATGTAGTATTTTTTAAGGAAAACAAATCTTCTACAAAGTAAATCTATTAAAACCCAACATTCCTTTTTCAAAAAATAAAAATAAAAAAATCCCACATTCTTGTAATTTGTTTCTTGAAAAAAAAAAAAAAAAAAAAAAACTCTTACATCCTAAAATTTGCTTCTTACACACATATAAAATATTATGGAAAAGTCTGACAAAAATATGAAGCATATTGAAGAATTGTGCATCTGTAAGAATTGTATGAGAACGATATCAAGCATTTGAAAATAATTCATTCTCTAAAAATAAGTTTGAAGTTTACTTTTTCTTTAGAATGATATCGTGTTATCGTTGTATTGAAGCAACCCTTTTATTGTTTTTCTTTTATCTTTTCCACCATGAAATAAGAACAAAAAAAAAAAAAAAAAAAAACTCAAAAAAGAAAAGAAAAAAGAAATTGTTCAATGGAGGTGAGAGAGAGACTTATAGAGAGATCAGAGATAGGGTGTATTAAGTTTGAAAAATAAGTGAAAAGTGTAGTTTTGGAAATAAATCAAAAAATAATAATTAAAACATTTATTTTATTTAATTAAATCAAAATGTTAAAAATGGGGCATAAATAAACCGGTAGCGGGTGTGTGGTGTGCCAATAGAACCACTCAATATTATATAGTGCAAATTACACAAAACCTACAAATAATAAAAGGACGATAATACCCTTGATAAAAAATAACATGTTTTTAAAAAATATATCAGATTTTATAAAACCTCTAGATCCCCATCTAATAAAAGGACGATAATACCCTTGATAAAAAATAACATGTTTTTAAAAAATATATCAGATTTTATAAAACCTCTAGATCCCCATCATCCATCTCAAATCAGAGGGTGGAGAATAATTAATTAAATTAGATCTCCACCATCAAAGATGGACGGTGGAGATTTAAAAGAAAATTTAAAAAAGAAAATTGAAAATGAAAATGATGTTGTAAATCGGTGGCTTCCACCATTATGCATGGCTTGGCAAGTGTCAATAAAGTGAGGGTTGGTTTTAAACGTGGCTCATGGTGGCAACATGTGTAGAAAATTGCAATATGCACCCCTTTGTTAGTTTGCATATATATATATATATGGCTTTTTGTATTGTTAAGAAAAGATGATACATTTTTATTCATTAATATATTTAGTCTTATTCTTCCTCTAAATCTCTTCCTCGTCTCTCTCAATTCTTGTCTTTGTTTCTTTGTTTATTCATCTCTTTCATCTCACTTCTTTTGTTTATTTTATTATCTCAATTATTTACAATACGTTATCAGCACGAATGATGTTATTACCAGAACCTGAAGTTCTGAATTTATTACTACTGGGACCTGAAGTTCCTAGATTTATTACTAGAACCTGAAGTTTTGAATTTATTATTACTAGAGCCTGAAGTTTCCAGATTTTTATTTATTAATACTAGAACCTGTAGTTCTGAATTTACTTTCTCGCATTTTATTTTATGCAATTTACTTTCTCGCATTTATTTACTTTTACACGATTTATTTTCTCGCATTAATTTATTTATACACTTTTATGTGATTGGCCATGCCAACCTACCAAAACCCGCAGTTCTGGATTTACTTTCTCGCATTTATTTATTTTTATGCTTTTATGAGATTGACTATGCCAACCAATTAGAACCTGCAGTTCTGGATTTATTTATTTATTTTCGCATTTGTTATTACGCATTTTACTTTACGCAATTTTTATTTAAACAATTTGGTCACCCATCCAGAACCTGAAGTTCATGGATTTATTTATCATTGCCGGAATCTGAAATTTCTGGATTTTTTTTTCCTTTATATATATCTGAAGATTTGAATTCCTAGGATTTTTATCAAACCAGAAGTTCTGACTCCAATTGTGATTTTCGGATAACCATAAGTTGTAATAATGTCAAAACTTGCAAATTTGAAATTTGCTACACTGGAAGTGTCTGTGGACAATTATGATCTGAAAGCCCAATACCTAACGGTCACAGAACCAGAAATTTTATGGCAAGAACTAAAAGACCGATTTAATAACCAACCAGATGTTGCATTACCAAATGCCAGGTATCAGTGGCAACATTTACGTTTTCAAGACTTTAGATCTGTCTCTGAGTATAATTATGATTTATTCAAAATCATTACACAGCTGAAATTGTGTGGCCAGGATGTAATCCGAAATCATCAATAAAAATAGTAAATTTTCACCCCTATTCACTTTATCTCATACCATTATTCTTTCATTCTTCTTTATCTTATTTCTATTATATTATCTGTTATTTTAATTTTACGCATCTATTTAATTTTATGCAATTTATGTATCTGAGTATGCCAACTAACTAGAACCTGAAGTTTCTGGATTTGTATAAATTATGTGTTGAGCCTAACTAGGTCAACCGTTAAGTTTTTGGAATTTAAACCAAGATCGGCTAGACCGACTAACCAGAATCTGAATTTTCTAGATTTATCATTATAATATTTATGTTGGCGCGGTTTTTATAAACCAATTAGAATCTGAAGTTCTAAATTTTAAATTTCAGTAAAAATATAGAGTTCTGGATTCATTAATATGTACATGAATGTCATACTTGGGACCTGAAGTTCCAAAATTCAAATTCTATATAGAACCTGAAGTTCTAATTTTGAATACGAAGTAATTGAATCTGAACTTGAAGTTCTTAAGTTTTGAACACGAAGTTCTAATCAGACTTGAAGCTCTGAATTCAATTTAAATTGTGATATTAAAACTTTTATGTCAAAGTTTATTAGAACCAAAAATTCTGAATTGAATCAAGTTACGATTTTTTCATCTAGAAAGTCAATTTGTAATTTCTATTTAGAACCTGAAGTTTTCTGAATTTTATGAACCTGAAGTTTTCAGAATTTTATGAACCTGCAGTTCATGGTCGAACCGGAAGTTCGAAAGATCAATATGATTCATGATTTTGTTTTATGAAGTGATATATTTTCATATCTATATGTTTATACTTTTGATCACTCTATCTGATTTGCACTTTATTTATTTTTTGTTTTTGTTTTTGTTTTGTGAATAGATATGTCTTTAATCGATAAATTGAGTGATATTGAAAAGCAAGATACAGGAGATATATGTCTGGCCGATAGTGCAACGACGCATATGATTTTACGGAATCAGAAATACTTTCTGAGTTTAACCTTGCTCAAAGCAAATGTAAATACAATATCAGGTCCAGCAGATCTGATAGAGGGCTCCGGTAGAGCCATGATATTGTTGTATCACTGATGCTTTATATTCTAGTAGATCCAGAAGAAATCTACTTAATTTCAAAAATATACGGTGTAATGGATATCACATAGAAACTATAAGTGATGAGAATATTGAGTATCTGTGCATTACTTCTCATAATTCAGGTCAGAAGCTCATTACGGAAAAGCCGTGTGGTTTATCATCTGGATTATATTACACTCTTATAAAAGGTGTAAAAATTTATGCAGTTATGAACTAGAAGTTCTCAAATCCAAAAATATTTATGCTTTGACATGACCGTCTTGGTCACCTGGGATCTACAATGATATGTAGAATCATTGAAAATTCTCATAGACATCCATTAAAGAACCAGAAGTTTCTTTTATCCCACAAAAATTTATGTACTGCATATTCATAAAGGAAGTTAGTGATAACCATTTCATTCTAAGGTTGGTTTTGAATCCCCATCATTCCTACAAAGGATTCAAGGGGACATATGTGGACCTATTCATCCACCAAGTGGACTATTCCGCTATTTTATGGTTCTAATTAACGCATCTAGTAGATGGTCACACGTTTGCTTATTATCAACATGCAATGTTGCTTTTGCAAGATTACTCGCACAGATTATCAGGCTTCAGGTATATTTTCCCGATCATCCAATCAAATCAATCCACCTTGATAATGCTGGTGAATTTACTTCCAAGACATTTGATGAATATTGCAGATCAGTTGGGATTGATGTTGAACATCCAGAATGGATTAGAGAATCACTTATTAAGCATCTCTAGGTAATTTCGAGAACTTTATTACAATTACCAATTTCTATATGAAAACATTCTATTCATCTCTGACCTACTGCTTATCATTATTACTTACCTTTACAACTTGTAATTGGTCATAGACATGTTCATTTTTGAGATAATTGATCATCAGATAATTATTAATCAGTTACTTCATATATTAAAGGTGATAAAATTTTATAAGTTGCTATCTCATAAACCCCGGCCGGGTGATTGTTCCTGAATAACGATCTGAGTAAAATACAACAAATAAATCATCTAATGCATATCATAGGTTTGTAAACCTTTTATTTCGAAATGTATTGTTCCCAGAAGAGGAAAATAAATTATCAGGATCCTAATGTAAACAAAGCTTGAGTTATGAATAAATCCACTTTCTCTAAATCAACTCTATAAGAGTTAGATATATCTAAAGAGACACAAAGTCCCTGAAGTGACTAAATCTATTGAAATGGAAGAAATCTCAACAGAGATTCAAGTATATTGAAATTGATAAAATTTCTATAAATCATACATGAGAGATGTGGAATAGTAAAGAAACAATCATCAGTGATACATTTTTAAATACAGTAGCTACTGAAATAATGATTATGAAACTCATAGTATCGATGATTGTAGACAAAGGCATGATTAGCCGAAATGAATGATCGGTCCACACTCACACGGTAAAGACTCTCGCAAGTGTACGAGGTCGGGGTGTAATATAATGACCGAGTAGGGATCGTTCCCACGAGGACTAAGGATTGATTACCGGCTTTTATCAGCTTATATACTATTTGGACAATTGAAAATGATAGTTTTTAACATCTAACAATATAAAGATTAAATCTAAAGCAATTAAAACACTAACCACAACTAAAGTGAATGTGATGATATGAGAAAAGTGTGCTAGAACATGAATCCACCTAACCCTTCAATTAACTCTTGACTCACTTAATCCCTCATTTGTGCAAGTATAGATTATAGGTTCGTATTCCCTTAAATCAATCTCTAATCTCTCTCGATGTCTTAGAGATTGTATCCAAACATACAAAATATGGATGAACTCATTAAGAATGGTGGAACACATACATGAACCCTATATGCTAGCCTAGTGTATCTCTCACTTTCTAGTCATATATAGTGAATGGTTTGTTTATCTAGTGATCATTCAACAAGATGGCCAATCAAGACAAAAGCATTAAGCATACAAAACATTCATATAACTACACAAACACTTGTAGAGAAACTAAGGAATCATTAACAATAGATTAAGGGTTTGGTTTCATCATTGTTCTAGCACAAGAGTATTTAGCTCATATTACACATAGAAACCATACAAAGTCTCAAATAAATACAGATCATAACAATTACAAGAAGATAAAAGGTAGAGTTTAAGAGATAAACTAAGATGATGATCTCCTTCTTGTAATGCTTGATCTCCAATGGCTTCCTTCTCCAAGAATCACTCCTCCAAGCTCAAAGGTTGATGAAGAACCACCCAAACAGAGAGAGAAGAGAGAGTTTTCTGCAGAGAGAGATGTTGTGGTCGTCCTCCTTGCTGGAAAGAAGAAGAATTGCCTATATCAAGTCTCTCTCTCCCCTCTCATAATGACAACCAACATCATCATGCTTCATAATTGAAGAGGGCCCACCAAGGATTCCTCATCATTACCTCCCTATTTTCTGCCAAGGCAATGGTCAGAGACAAGATCCTGGATTGCTGAAAGTTGGGGGCCCAAGGACCTGAAATTGGGCAACTGAAGTTGACAGCATCGGGAGAAAAATGCGCCCTGTTTTGCGCCCTGTTCTGCGCCCTTGGGAGCATAATTCCAAAAATTGTTCCTAATGGAAACCAAAATGCGCCCTGTTCTGCGGGCAAGGGCGCAGAATCAGGGGCGCAGAATTCGTTACAAAAATGGGACCTTCTGGTCCCTTTTCTGCGGCCCCTAACCGCAAAACCACTAAGGGCGCAGAACCAACTTCCAGAAATTGCACATTTGCCCCAGAATTCCTGAATCTTTGCACAAAAGCCCCTCTTCTGGAAGGAATCCTGAAACGCTTATTAAATCCGTTAAATACACGGTTTTACCCGGGATTTGAGCATAAAAGATACAAATAAGGGGGCTACACTTCGTGTAGAAATAAGAGTTATCAACACCCCCAAACTTATCTTTTGCTCGTCCCGAGCAAACCGAAACAAAGAAAAACCTACAAAACATACCAAAAGAAAATAATTCTGCTGAGCCTATAAAGAAAATGAGATGCAACATGAGTGTAACCAAGAGTGGGCATCCGAAAATAATGCTAAGATCACTGAGATAGGGCAAGAATTTCAAAAGCCAAGATGCTACAACAAGAGAGATTGCAATTCCATACTTGATAGTGAACTAAGCTTCAAAAGCATCGAACACAAGAGTCGTAAGATAGCATTTCGCTTCGACTCTAAACCTTTCCGGTACTCTCTTATTTTACCACACAGAACCTAAGCTCACTCAACAAACTCATGCGGTTGGAAGTTATGCACAAAAAAAAAATTATCAAATTACACGCATGATATTTCTCAAAAGACCGCTAGAGTTAGAATGCAATAGGACCACTAGAACGGAATCGAACATTAAGAACAGGGCAAACACCAAAGAATACCTTGCAAGCAAGCAAAATCCCTCCTAAAGATCAATTAGGACTTCTTTTAAAGCACAAGTAAAGCGATGGAATTTTCGGTTATGGAGAGGCTAGGTGGATATGGTATCATGGGCAAAGCTAGCGATTATGGAAAAGATTTTCATTTAACACACTTTTCTCCTTTTTATGAGTGTTCTAGGCACAACAACTTATTCTCAACATAATTACAAATAAACAAACATTTATTCTTCTTCTTCTTCTTTTTTTTTTTTTTTTTTTTTTTTTTTTTTTTTTTTTTTTTTTTTTTTTTTTTTTAGTTCATTATTTACAAAATCACAATTTACAAAATTAGCCTAAATACAACTCTTTTCCAAATTGCACTTTTCGAGCTTACTTCTCAATGATCTTCAACTATAATTGCCGCTAAGGGTTGGTTTAGTGTTTAGGTGATATGGGATGGAATGATTTAGTGAATGGTTAAAGAGTGTGGGTTATCAATGATAGAACAATACAGCATACACACACAAGGTCATGGGATTGTGTTTGGGCCATTTTTAAGTGACTTAACACAATTTGCCTACGTCATCTCTTAAGGCACGGATAAAGCAAGCAAGCAAGGCGGAACAAAGGTGATGCCCTTAAATGGATGTTCTTTAATGCCCAATGCAAGGAGTGAGGTCCTTAAAATTTCATGCTTATTTATCTAAAAGAGGAGTGTTTATGATTTTTAAAAGAAAATTCACACTCATAAGGACGCAATTTAAGGTTCTGGCCTCACACGGGTAGTCTCTACTAATGATCTCAACATCTTAAGCGCGATACCTCATTTGCCAAGACACATTACAGTCTGGTAAGATGTGTGCAAGCAATGTGGTGTAGCTTTGACTAATGCTACCCAAGCCCGGACTCAGTGAAACAAAGCATACAATGAAATCCGACCCACGGAACATCACACATGCATCTCAACAAAAATGCTTGAAAATTTTTGAAAATTTGCTCATTTTTGCAGAAAAACAAAAACTTTATTCTGAGGTCGTACCCCCAAACTTAAACCAAACTTTGTCCTCAAAGGTTTGAAAAAATTGGACAGAGTTCCATAAAATTCCAAAAAGTTATAACTTCCACTAAAAGCAATGTAAAAAAAATAAACTAAAATCCAACAAGTAAGCAAACATAAAGCATCCGATAATATAAAATATCCGAAAATCCAAAAAGTGAAAAGATAACCCTGAGTATGACTGGATAGAGGATCATCCTAGCCATCATGCTGTGAACTCGGGCCTGCTCCACCATGACGCTCTGAGGCACTAAAGCGGCTCTCCTGGATAGCTCTCGTCAATCGAGCAAGAATAATGAAGAGAGGGAGAGGGATTTACCTTGATTGCGCGAGAATGGGGGTGGAGATCACCTTGGAGAAGAGAGGAAATCAATTTGGGGGAAAATTTAGGGCAATACCTGTTATGACAGCAGCCCTCGTTTTTGTGCAGAAACGCACCATTTTGCGCCCTGTTTTGCGCCCTTGCCCGCAGAATAAGGGCGCAAAACACCCTTTTCTGAATAAAACGCACCGTTTCAATTGGGGATTCTGCGCCCCTTTTTTGCGTTTAGGGGCCGCAAAACCAAGGGCGCAGAATTGGTCCAGAGGATCCATATCAGTTCTGCGCCCCTCATTTTTGCGGGCATGGACCGCAGAATTCCCCTGAATTCTGATTTTTTCAGTTTTCTACACCATCTTCTCCCAACTCACTCAAATACCTAAAAGTCATCAATACCTGCTTGGAAAAACAAAAACAAACAACTTGGAAGCAACTAAACTTACCCAAAAGATAAAAACACAAAGCAAAGCTAAAATGTTCAAACATGCAAAAATAGTAGATAACTATGTACAAAGTGACACTTCCCTTCACTGGCTTGGTTCGTTGAGGAGGATCACTTCCCTACTGTCCTCCGTTTCCTGCTCCCAGTAGAGCTTCAACCGTTGCCCATTCACCTTGAAGCTTTCCTTAGCATCGTTCTCAATCTCTACGGCTCCGTGCGGAAAGACTTGTTTCACAGTAAACGGCCCGGTCCATCTGCTCTTGAGCTTTCCAGGGAATAGTCTCAGCCTCGAGTTGAACAAAAGAACTCTATTTCCAACCCTTAGTTCCTTGTAAGCCAATCTCTTATCATGCCACCTCTTCGTCTTTTCCTTGTAAATTCTGGAGTTCTCATAAGCTTCCAACCTTATTTCTTCCAATTCACTGAGTTGCAACAACCTTTTCGCTCCGGCTTCCTTCATTTCGAAATTTAAAGCTTTTATCGCCCACCAAGCCTTATGCTCCAACTCAAAAGGAAGATGGCATGCCTTCCCATAGACAAGCCGGAATGGTGACATGCCTATAGGAGTCTTATAAGCGGTGCGATACGCCCATAGAGCATCCTCCAACTTAAGAGCCCAATCTTTTCTCTTGATCCCCACTGTTTTCTCAAGAATTCCCTTAAGCTCTCTGTTTGAAATCTCAACTTGGCCATTAGCTTGCGGATGGTACGGGGTGGTTATCTTGTGCTTTACCCCATACTTCTTTAACAATGCCTCGAATCTTCTGTTGCAAAAATGGGATCCCCCATCACTTACAACGGCTCTCGGTGTCCCAAATCTTGTGAAAATATTTCTCTTCAAGAACTTGGTGACTTCATTAGCTCCACATGTTCGGGTGGGTATGGCTTCCACCCATTTGGACACATAATCTACCGCCACTAGAATATACCTATTTCCACAGGACATTGGAAAAGGACCCATGAAATCCACTCCCCAAACGTCAAAGACCTCGACTTCAAGCATTATGTGCATTGGCATTTCATCCCTTTTTGTTATGTTTCCGGTTCTTTGACACCGGTCACATGCCTCTACATAGCTTCGAGAATCCTTGAATAGGGTTGGCCACCAAAAACCTGACTGGAGGACTTTTCTTGATGTCCTTGATGCACCGAAATGGCCTCCACACTCCTTGGAGTGGCAATGGCTCAGAATCTCTTCCATTTCGTCATCGGGCACACACCGCCGAATGATCCCATCACTACAAACTCTGAATAACAGTGGTTCATCCCAAAAGTAATGCTTCAACTCTGAAAAGAACTTCTTTCTTTGATGATGATTCAACTCCATTGGCACCACATTGCTCACCAAGAAGTTTACGAAGTCGGCAAACCAAGGAACTTGACTCCTCTCAACCACAAACAACTGCTCATCCGGAAAGTTTTCATTTATGGGCACATCAACCGCTACTCCATCTCTTTCCAATCTTGAGAGGTGGTCGGCAACTAAGTTCTCGGTTCCCTTTTTATCCTTGATCTCTAAATCAAATTCTTGAAGCAATAGAACCCATCTTATCAATCTCGGCTTGGCATCTTTCTTGGCCATCAAGTACTTGATTGCCGAATGATCTGTGTAGACTATCACCTTGGATCCCACTAGATACGATCTGAACTTATCAAATGCAAATACTATGGCTAGCAACTCTTTCTCTGTAGTAGCATAATTGATCTGAGCTTCATTCAAGGTTTGACTAGCGTAATAGATGACATGTAGACGCTTTTCTTTCCGTTGACCCAATACGGCGCCCACCGCATAGTCACTTGCGTCACACATAAGTTCAAATGGCAAATTCCAATCCGGAGTGGAAATGATCGGAGCCGAGGTTAACTCCTTCTTCAACAACTCAAAAGCTCTCAAACACTCCTCATCAAACACAAAAGGCACATCTTTCATGAGCAAGGAACAAAGTGGCTTCGTGATCTTGGAAAAATCCTTGATGAACCTTCGGTAGAAACCCGCATGCCCCAAAAAGCTTCGAATTCCCCTAACCGAAAGTGGTGGAGGAAGCTTCTCAATTACTTCAATCTTGGCCTTGTCAACCTCAATCCCCTTTTCTGAAATCTTATGGCCTAGCACAATGCCTTCCTTTACCATAAAATGGCATTTTTCCCAATTCAAAACCAAGTTTGTATCTTCACATCTTTGAAGAACCAAACCCAAATTGTGAAGGCACCCGTCAAATGAGGACCCAAAAACTGAGAAGTCATCCATAAACACCTCAATGAACTTCTCGACCATATCGGAGAAAATGGCCATCATACACCGTTGAAAGGTTGCCGGAGCATTACACAAACCAAAAGGCATCCTCCTATAAGCAAAAGTCCCATAGGGACATGTGAAAGTAGTCTTCTCTTGGTCCTCCGGATCTATAGCAATCTGATTATAACCCGAATATCCATCTAGGAAGCAGTAGTAGTTATGACCGGCTAGGCGCTCCAACATTTGGTCAATGAATGGCAATGGAAAGTGGTCCTTCCTTGTGGCGGCATTGAGCTTCCTATAATCTATACAAACTCTCCAACCGGTCACCGTTCTTGTTGGAATGAGCTCATTGTTTTCATTTGGGACCACGGTTATCCCACCTTTCTTTGGCACACATTGCACCGGGCTCACCCATGAGCTATCCGAAATTGGGTAAATAATACCCGCATCAAGCAACTTTAGAATCTCCGCTCTCACTACTTCCTTCATGTTTGGGTTTAGTCTTCTTTGGTGTTCAATTGATGGCTTGAAATCATCCTCCATAAGTATCTTATGCATACATATTGATTGGCTTAGACCTTTGATGTCGGAAATGGTCCATCCAATCGCCCTTATGTGCTTTCTCAAGACTCTCACTAACTTCTCTTCCTCAAGCTTGGACAAGGATGATGAAATTATGACCGGGAGGGATGATGCCTCTCCAAGAAATGCATATCGCAAATTTGAAGGCAATTGCTTCAACTCTAGAACGGGAGGCTTCTCCACGGATGGTGGAAGTCTTGGTTTTCCCACACCTAACTCTTCAAAGTGCCATCTTTTTCTAAAGTTCGTCAATGGAAAGGTGTCCAAGTACAAAGCATGCTTGGCCACTTCACTATCTTCGTCTTCTTTGGTTGCACTCTCTCCAATGCATACTTGCAAGGGGTCTTTTGGAATTGTCTTTTTGAAGAAATCTTTCACTAGAGGCTCAATTACCTCCAATCTCATGCAATTCTCAATATCCACCGGTTTCTTCATGGCCTTGTACATGTGAAAGACTACTTGATCATCACCAACTCTCAAAGTCATTTTGTCTTCCCTCACATCTATTAGTGCCCCTGCTGTCTTCAAAAATGGCCTCCCCAAAAGGAGTGGAATCTCCACATCTTCCTCCATTTCAAGGATTACAAAGTCAACCGGAAAATATAGATTCTCCACCTTTACTAGCACATCCTCCATCACTCCTCTTGGATACTTGATGGATCTATCCGCAAGTTGGAGGGTAACATTTGTGGGTTTCACCTCTCCCACACCAAGCTTCTCAAATACCGAAAACGGCATCAAGTTGATGCTAGCTCCCGAATCAATAAGTGCTCTACTAAAGTTGGAAGTACCAATGGCGCAAGGGATAGTAAACTTGCCCGGATCTTTTAGTTTGGGAGGAAGCTTGTTCTGCAAGATTGCACTACACTCTTCCGTTAGAGCCACCGTTTCAAACTCCTCTAGCTTCCTTTTGTTTGATAGAAGCTCCTTTAAGAACTTCACATAGGTGGGCATTTGAGCTAGAGCCTCCGCAAACGGAATGTTGATGTGTAGTTTCTTGAACACTTCTAAGAACTTGGCAAAACTTTGAGCCTCCTTGTACTTCTTCAATCTTTGCGGATATGGAATTTGTGGAACAAAAGCTTTGACTTGTGGAGGTGGTGGTATATCACTTGATGGTAGGGGTTGTGCACTAGCTTGCTCATCTTCCCCAACAACTTCTTCTTCAACCTTCTTCTTCTCAACTCTCTCTTCCTCATCAACTTTCTCATCAATGTCAACTTCAAGGTCAACTTCCTCCTCAACTACAACTCCTTCTCTCACTCCAAAACCTTTAGGTAGCTCAACCTCTTTTCCGCTCCTCAAAGCAATAGCTTTACATTGCTCCTTTGGGTTTATGATTGTGTCACTAGGTAAGGTCCCTTGTTGTCTTGCTTGGGCACTTCTTGCTAGTTGACCCACTTGTACTTCAAGGTTTTGTATGGCGGCTTGGGAGTGTTGAGCTAGTTGGTCTATTTTGTTGTCAAGCTTCTTTAGGGCCGCATCTTGGACTTCCATACGGGTGTCCATTCTCCCCATGTAAGTAGAGAACATTTCCTCTAGAGATGGTTTCTTTTCGGCTTGGTTGTTGACAAATTGGTTTTGAAAGCCCGGATTTTGGCGGTTATAGGCTTGAGGTTGTTGTTGAGCTTGGAAGCCGGGAGGTCGTCTTTGGTTGAGGGGTTGAGGTGGTTGGAGGGTATTTGTGTTATCTTTCCAAGAGAGTGCGGGGTTTTGTCTCCATGCCGGGTTATATGTGTTTGAGAATGGGTTGTTTTGAGGGTTTTGGTTAGGATAATTTCTGTTGTAGTTCACAAATGCCACTTGGTCATTGGATGTGGGATTTGCAAGATCACACTCTAGGCTTTCATGAGGTCCACAACACAACTCACAACATGCAACACTAGCTTGACTTGATGAAGCTCCCATTCTACTCACATGCTTGGTCAAGGCTTCCACTTGGGCTTTCAATGCGGTAACATCACTCACTTCAATCATCCCCGGGGCTTTCTTTATTTGCCTATCATTCCCCCAATGACTATTTGTGGAAGAAAGCTCTTCCAAAATGCTCCAAGCTGCCTCTTCCGACTTCTTCATGAGAGAACCACCGGCTGCCGCATCTATCAATGTTCTTGTGGCGTTACTGATGCCGGTATAGAATGACTCTACAAGTTGCCACCTTGCTAGTCCATGGTGAGGGCATTTCCTCACAAGTTCCTTGAACCTTTCCCATCCATCGTAAAGGCTCTCATTCTCATATTGGGCAAAGTTTGTAATCTCATTTCTGAGGCGAGCCGCTCTCCCAGGTGGAAAGTACTTGTTGAGAAACTCTTGGGCTAGTTGCTCAAAGGTGATTATGGAGTTTGGAGGTAGTCTCTGAAGCCACCCCCTAGCATCGCCTATTAAGGAGAACGGGAACAACTTCAACTTGATAAAGTTATCTGAAACTCCATTGAATCGAAATGTGTCACAAATGTCATTGAAACTCTGTAGGTGGACATTTGGATCTTCATGAGCTGCGCCTGAAAACTGCACTGTGGCGGCTATCATTGAAATCAAACCCGGCTTGATCTCATAATTGTTTGCATTTGCTGTAGGTCTTTGGATGGAGGATAGATTGATGTCCACCCTTGGCATAAAGTAGTCTTGTAAGACCCTCTCAGCCGCCATATTGGCACCGTCACCAACCGGATTTGGATTTTGAACGGGATTTGGAACCGGAGCTGGATTTAGAATGGGATTTTGATCTCCCATAGCTGTCGCCCTAGCTCTTCTTCGATTCCGGCGATTCCTCCTTGCGGTACCTTCAATATCCGGATCGAACTGTAGGTCCTGTGAACTGTTACTCCTTGTACGTTGGTGCATACAAGAGCAACCTGCCTGAAAATACACACAAAAGGAAACGAAAGTAACAAATCCAAACTAGTTAAAACCAACTAATACCAATATCAATTTTCCGCTTAGTCCCCGGCAGCGGCGCCAAAAATTGATCGGTCCACACTCACACGGTAAAGACTCTCGCAAGTGTACGAGGTCGGGGTGTAATATAATGACCGAGTAGGGATCGTTCCCACGAGGACTAAGGATTGATTACCGGCTTTTATCAGCTTATATACTATTTGGACAATTGAAAATGATAGTTTTTAACATCTAACAATATAAAGATTAAATCTAAAGCAATTAAAACACTAACCACAACTAAAGTGAATGTGATGATATGAGAAAAGTGTGCTAGAACATGAATCCACCTAACCCTTCAATTAACTCTTGACTCACTTAATCCCTCATTTGTGCAAGTATAGATTATAGGTTCGTATTCCCTTAAATCAATCTCTAATCTCTCTCGATGTCTTAGAGATTGTATCCAAACATACAAAATATGGATGAACTCATTAAGAATGGTGGAACACATACATGAACCCTATATGCTAGCCTAGTGTATCTCTCACTTTCTAGTCATATATAGTGAATGGTTTGTTTATCTAGTGATCATTCAACAAGATGGCCAATCAAGACAAAAGCATTAAGCATACAAAACATTCATATAACTACACAAACACTTGTAGAGAAACTAAGGAATCATTAACAATAGATTAAGGGTTTGGTTTCATCATTGTTCTAGCACAAGAGTATTTAGCTCATATTACACATAGAAACCATACAAAGTCTCAAATAAATACAGATCATAACAATTACAAGAAGATAAAAGGTAGAGTTTAAGAGATAAACTAAGATGATGATCTCCTTCTTGTAATGCTTGATCTCCAATGGCTTCCTTCTCCAAGAATCACTCCTCCAAGCTCAAAGGTTGATGAAGAACCACCCAAACAGAGAGAGAAGAGAGAGTTTTCTGCAGAGAGAGATGTTGTGGTCGTCCTCCTTGCTGGAAAGAAGAAGAATTGCCTATATCAAGTCTCTCTCTCCCCTCTCATAATGACAACCAACATCATCATGCTTCATAATTGAAGAGGGCCCACCAAGGATTCCTCATCATTACCTCCCTATTTTCTGCCAAGGCAATGGTCAGAGACAAGATCCTGGATTGCTGAAAGTTGGGGGCCCAAGGACCTGAAATTGGGCAACTGAAGTTGACAGCATCGGGAGAAAAATGCGCCCTGTTTTGCGCCCTGTTCTGCGCCCTTGGGAGCATAATTCCAAAAATTGTTCCTAATGGAAACCAAAATGCGCCCTGTTCTGCGGGCAAGGGCGCAGAATCAGGGGCGCAGAATTCGTTACAAAAATGGGACCTTCTGGTCCCTTTTCTGCGGCCCCTAACCGCAAAACCACTAAGGGCGCAGAACCAACTTCCAGAAATTGCACATTTGCCCCAGAATTCCTGAATCTTTGCACAAAAGCCCCTCTTCTGGAAGGAATCCTGAAACGCTTATTAAATCCGTTAAATACACGGTTTTACCCGGGATTTGAGCATAAAAGATACAAATAAGGGGGCTACACTTCGTGTAGAAATAAGAGTTATCAATGAAAATAAGCAATTCAAGAAAAATTGACTTCATAAGCCAAACATAAAATATTTGGACCAATAGTTCTCCAGACACCTGAAGATGTCAAACTAGTTGAATACTAAAAGGTCTTTATATGGAAATGTAATGAGAAAAATGAGATCGTAAGATATGAGGCACGACTCGTAGTACAAGATTTCTCACAAAAACTTGGTATTCAATAGTGATGAATACAATTACATTCCGAATTTTTGATAAATTTGGCTGCCTTTAAAATGCTTGAAATACTTCTTCTAAACTTAGTAATCATTTATCTATATGATTCACTCAATGCAAATATTTATAATCCCAGAAGGATTTAAAATGCCAGAAGCATATAAACCGAGATCCCGTGATATGTATTTGATGAACCTACAAAAATCTTTATATAGATTAAAAACAATCTAAACGGATGTGGTGTAACCGTCTCAGTAAATATCTAATAAAATAAGGGTATAATAATTATATTATATACCCATGTGTTCTTCATAAAGAAATCAGAATCTGGATTTACTATTATAGTAGTTTATATTGATAATATGAATTTAATTGGAACTCCTGAAGAGCTCCTAAAAACTGCTGAATATTTGAAAAAGGAATTTGAAATGAAAGACCTGGGAAAGACAAAATATTGTCTTGGTCTGGAGATTGAGCATAAATCATACGGAATACTTATCCATCAATCAGCGTATATTGAAAAGATTCTGAAAAGATTTAATATGGACAATGCTCACTCATTAAGTACCCATATGATTATTAGAACCCTTGATCCTAAGAAAAATCCATTTCGACCACTTGAAGATGGTGATATTCGCGCTTCTCTTAGGCGGTTAAACAATCCTTCTCTGAATTTTGTGCCGAGAGCTTCCAACTCAATGGCCGACGGTTTAGCTAAGAGGGGGTTGGCGTTGGATGGGGTGGATGTCGTCTGGAACATTTTCTGAGTGTTTTTATCTTTGTTTTTTTTCTGTTTCTGGGTGTGGGGGCTGTATGTTCCCTGTTTTTCTTCTCTTTCGGTGGCTGTGGGGCTGGGTGTGGGTTTGTTTTTCTCTGGTGTCTGTTGTTTCTGTTGTTTCTTCTGCTGTTGTTCGGGTTCGCTGTGGTTGCCAGGTCTGAGGGAGTCCCTTGCCTGTGCTCTGCTTGCTTTTCTGTGTCTCTGTGTTGTTTCTGGTTGCTGTTGCTTGGGCGGTTTTTTGCTCTAATAAAGTTGCCTTTTTCAAAAAAAAAAAGATGGTGAAAAGATACTTGGTCCTGAAGTACCATATCTTAATGCAATTGGTGCTTTTTTATATCTGGCTCAATGTACTCGACCAGATATCGCATTTTTAGTAAATTTGCTTGCTAGATTCAGTTCAGCACCAACTCAAAGACATTGGAATGAGATCAAACATCTTTTTCGTTATCTTCGTGGAATGAAATATTTAGCGTTTTATTTTTTAAAATCTAACAATTTTTCAGGTTTACATGGTTATGCTGATGTCGGGTATCTATCTGATCCCCATAAAGCTCGTTCACAAACGGGGTATGTTTTTAGCTATAATGGCACAGCAATTTCCTGGCGCTCCACAAAGCAAACTATTATTGCTACATCATCTAATCATTCTGAAATCCTTGTACTTTATGAAATAAGCCGAGAATGCATGTGGCTAAGGTTAGTAATTTCTTATATTCAAAATACATGTGAATTTTCATTATCTACAGGAATGCCAACACCGATATTTGAAAATAATGCGGTTTGTATCGCTCAAGTTAGAGAGGGATATATCAAAGGAGACAGAACAAAACATATTTCTTCTAAATTCTTCTATACTCATGAACTTCAACAGAGCCGACAAATATATAGTCTACAGATAATCTTGCAGATTTGTTTACCAAAACATTGCCTACAACAACTTTTGAGAAATTGGTATATGAGATTGGCATGCGTCGACTCCGCAAATTACAGGATTAATTTTGAAGTCTCATTCAGGGGGAGCGTTCAATCAGGGGGAGCAAAATTTTGAATTGACATATGTGTACTGTATTTTTTTTCCTTTTACCGGATTTTGTCCCACTGGGTTTTACCGGAAAGGTTTTAATGAGGCAGTTCTGAACACATCCACACCACTTGATCCAGAAGATCATTTTATATATTTTTTTGCTAAGGTTTTTGTCCCACTGGGTTTTCCTAGCAAATTAAAATACAAATGGTGGAATCCAAGGGGGAGTGTTGTAAATCGGTGGCTTCCACCATTATGCATGGCTTGGCAAGTGTCAATAAAGTGAGGGTTGGTTTTAAACGTGGCTCATGGTGGCAACATGTGTAGAAAATTGCAATATGCACCCCTTTGTTAGTTTGCCTATATATATGGCTTTTTGTATTGTTAAGAAAAGCTGATACATTTTTATACATTAATATATTTAGTCTTATTCTTCCTCTAAATCTCTTCCTTGTCTCTCTCAATTCTTGTCTTTGTTTCTTTGTTTATTCATCTCTTTCATCTCACTTCTTTTGTTTATTTTATTATCTCAATTATTTACAACAAATGAAAAACAAATGGATATTGAATCTCTTTTCACAAACTCATCTAGATGGATCTCCAAGGGGAGGCCGGTGCCTCCCCCATCACCAACAGAGGAGACTCTAGCCTCCAAGTTACCGGTGGAGGAGGCTCGAGTTTCCCGATCCAATATTTTTCAGATTTTTTTTTTAAATTTCTTGTAATAAGTCTCCAACATCCATTCAAATTATCGCCTCACCCAAATCCTAATTAATTGTAATAACTAAAATATGTGACAATGATGTGTTATCAGGGGTGGCAATTGACACTTAACGTGACCCGGTGACATGAAATGAACACGACACGATATTTACATGTTTGGGTTATTGGGTTCGAGTCACTAACAGGTCAATACGTTAAGAATGACGATATTTGCATCCCTCCAAAATTCCAACACTACCCTTGGATTAAAAAAAAATTGTAAATACACCCCATATATCTTATTAATATAATCTTGCATGAATATTTAAACATGTATAATATCTTATTATTGAAATATTAAATATTTATTAAATAAAAAAAATTCTGTCATTTTTTTAATTGATTAAATAAAAAACTTAAATGGCGATTATTTAAATTAAAAATATTAAATAATTATTTGTTATATATTTTTAAAAAATACATAACAAATTAATTTAATTTGAAAAGAAAGTTAAATAAAATAAAATAAAATAATCTAAAGAAGATGTGCTGAAAGGAGTCACGGTGTCGCACCTCCTTTTCAATTTCATTTTATTTTTTATATTAAGTATTTGATCATTTATGAGTTTGGCCTTTAACCAAAAGCTAAAATAATGGGCATTTTTGGTAATATGTGGGGTGTGGCTTACGAATTAGAACATTTTAAAATATTTAATGAGGGTAATATACAAAACGGGGTGCACATACAGTTTTCTGGGATATAAATATCGCCACTCATGCGTTAAAATTGCACGATTAAATATCAAGAATAAATAGGTAATTTATGATTATATATATAGATAAATAACAATTTTTACATTTAATAAGTGTATAGAAATTTAATTGTTTTTATAAAAATTTTAAATTTTAAACATTTAAATAATTTTCATAGATTAATCATAATTTTGAATTTTATAAACAAATAGACCCGATAATTTAATAGGTCATGTTTGTGTTTCGACTTATAGCACGATAAGCTTAACGGATCGCGTTTAGGTTGGATTGATGTAAACACTACAAGATGGCCTAAATTGTCACCCCCTACGTGTCACCATCGCAGTGGTCACTGAACAGACCGTAGGCATTTTAATTCCAATCTTACTTAAACCATCCTAAAACCCTAAAAATATTCACCTTTTCTTCCGTCCTTAAACCATTTTGTATCTTCTCTGTTGCAAATCAATGGCTTTCTGTGCAGTTCTTCGCAAATCAGCCTCTTCTTTGGCTCTGACTGTAAGTCGAGTCGCCAAAGCCAACAGAAATTACCACTCAGCTGTTTCGTCTGCTTCAAGCCATCTCAATCGGAAGCCGACTTTGGGTTCTTTTGTGCCTGATTTCGAGTTCTCTTCGGCTACTGAGACTAAGAAGTGCGGTACCAATATTGAATCACTTTTCCAATTAGCCATCGACTCGGAAATCAAGCTTCTAGATGATCACGATAGCGTAAGTCAACTTTGATTTTCTTTTGGGCTGGTTTATACTTTATAGCTGTTTGGTTGCTAAGAAAGTAGCGGAAAAATGAAAGAAATTATGTTTGTTACTTTTGCGCTTCGGCCGCTGTATTTGTGTTTTGTAATGGGTTTAAAATGATTCGCTGTTGTATACCAGTCAGGTTTTCACTGGTATACAAAAATTTAAATGATGCACGGTAGGTACATGATAGTCATTATCTATTTTAAACTTTATTATAATTTTTTTTTCTTCTAAAATTTCTTATTTATTAATTTTAGCATTTTGATTGAAATCGATCTAATGGAATGTATACAGATATCATGTATACAAGCATAATTCATCAGTCCAAAGAGCTCTTGCATATATGTCGTGTCCAATAACCTAATAGCATTGTTTCGATCCTTAAAAATTCCTACAAAAGAGACTTGGTGTACTGGGTTTGACATAAATGTAGTTAATTTGGTGTACCATGTTGTTTGGTTGCTGAGAAAATGGAAGAAAATTAATGAAATTTAAGGGTTTGGTCTTGCTTTTTTAATATTATATATATAATTGATGTAATTGAAGTTGAGCAAAGTTAAGGTGGTTGATGTTTCGTCTTTTATTATTATTACTGAATTTGGTTAAAATTCCATTAACTACATGGGTCACTACTCTTGTTCATGTTTGTTAATCTCCATGAATAGGTTGAAAAACCTCAAAGCGAATTCACCTTGAAAAATGAAGATAGTGCTCCTAAACATCATGTAGTATTGACAAGAGAGTATCAGGGTGAGCTTGTTGAAGTTTCAGGCTATATACGAGATCTTACAATTGGAAAATGTCGCAACGACTTGTGCGTTACCATCTCTAACAACAGTGAATCGTCCCTTAAGTTTGATTGTTTCAGTAACTCTGATGCAATTTCAATATGGAGAATAGGATTTATAAACCCAGAAATTTTGGAGGATGATTGGCTGTTATATGATGGAGATGATGTAGTGGAATTCGAGTAAGCTAGTATAATTTAATTCAGATTGATTATTGATCATTATCTTTTTCCTGCTTATTTGACACAAGTTTCTCCATATTTTCTTTCGCAGTGATACTAATGAGAACATGAAGAAAGCCTTCTTCGAGTATTTAGAAATTAGAGGAATAAGGCCTAGCATTGTTGATTTCATGATTAACTGCTACAAATACAAAAAAGCCAAAAAAATGTCGATGGAGTTGAAGAAGATTAAGAACTTCGTTGAAAGTTGTCATAGAGATCATGTATAGCATACTGCTGTGCAGTAGCTAATTGCCATTTTATTTTATTTTATTTTTATTAACATGACAATTTGTTTACTTGCAAAGATTTTCAGGATTGTTATTAATGGAAGATTGTTATTGAGAAGTACAGTAGTATGCTTATTCCCTGGGAGCGTTTACCAATTGAGAATGTTTATGAGGCAAGTGAAACTCAATTTCTGATTTTTGATTATTTTGTTTACTAAAAACAAGTTCCCATTAAAAATACTCTTTCCTGATTCCCTTTACAAAATATGATTCTATTTGATTTGCATTACAGATTAGTAAAAGTGCCCATTTTTTTTTTTTTTTTTTTTTCAAAATACTAATTAGATATTATTTGGTATGACTTCTTGCTGGTTAAAAGAGATGAAATTATAATTCCGGGTTTCTCCCATGAGCTTTTTTTTCCTTTTTTTTTTTCTTTATTAATAAACTTTAAAATGTTAAAACAACAGTTGGTGCCCTTGTTTTTGGTGTCCGTTGCTTTGATGTTTTCATGGGCTTTGCTTTGTTCTTTGGCTTTGTCGGGTGTTGAAGCTCTTGGGGACAGATGTGGCCATGTTCTTTGGCTGCTTGGTTGTGTCTTGTTGCTTGTTGGGTGTGCTCTGTTTGCTCTGTTTCTTACTGGGTCTTTTGGCCTTTGTCCCCCTAGTTTTTTCTATAAAACTTATGCAGTTAAAAAAAAAAACCAGTAAAATATTATATAGAGCAAATTACACGGAAACTTCCTGAGGTTTGCCTTGTGAATTTTTTTATTTTTTTTCGAAACGGTAGACTTTATTAAAAAGAGCAAAGAGGCATCAGCCAACAACACACCAAACGAGCGCCACAGACAAAAGCAACACAAAAGGCAACCAACCCAAACAAAACAGAACAGGGAAAACGAAACAGAGGAAGCACCAAAAGCACCAAACAAAGCAGAAAGCAGCAGAAAACAACCACAACTGAGCAAAACCACACAAAGCGAAACAATCAAACGCTACCCCATTGAAGTAAGTCCCCCTCCTCCTCACTCGAGGCTCTTTTCGCCAAGTTGTCAGCGAAGGAATTCGAAGATCTCGAGTTAAACCGAACAATCAACAGTTCCTGAATGTCGTAGACCAGCTGAACGTGGGCTAAGCACCCAAAAGTTAGAGCCAATTTTTCAAAAAATGACACTAACTTCCCATCCCATCAAAGTTGACCGTTAAATACCATTGGCCGTTTAAAAAAAAATAAAAAAGGACGAAAATGCCACTAATTAAAAAACCTTTAGATCCCCACCATCCATTTTGAGATGGACAGTGGAGATTAATTTATAAAATTGGATCTCCATCATCAAAGATGGACGGTGGTAGTTTAAAATAACAATTTAAAAAGAAATCTGAAAAAAAAAAAAATAATAAATAAAGGGGAGGCTCTAGCCTCCATGTGGCCGGTGGGGGAGGCTTGAGTTTACCGATCCAGATTTTTTTCAGTTTAAAAAAAAAAAAAAAAAAAACGATTTCTTTTAAAAAATCTCCACCATTAAATCATCAGGATTGTCATCTCATCCAAATCCGATTTAATTGTAATAATTTAAAAAAATAAAAAGTGTGCAATGATGTGTCACCATCATTTTGAACAAACCGTATACAATCCAATCCCAATCTTCCTTAAACCCTCCTAAAACCCTAATAATATTAACCTTTTCTTCCCTCCCAAAACCCTAAAAAACAACTTAAAAACAAACTAACTAACAAATTCTATTTTGTGTCTTCTCTGTTGCAGATCAATGACTTTCTCTGCAATTCTTCGCAAATCAGCCTCTTCTTTGGTTCTGACTGCAACACAACTGGCCCGAGCCAGCAGAAATTTCTACTCAGCTGTTTTCTCTGCTTCAAGTCATCTGAATCGGAAGCCGACTTTGTGTTCTTTTGTGCCTGATTTTGACTTCTCTTCGGCTACTGAGACCAAGAAGTGCAGTTCCAATGAATCACTTCTCCAAGCCATCGACTCGGAATTCAAGCGTATTGGTCACGTACGGCAACTTTGGTTTTCTTTTGGGCTGGTTTATACTTCATAGCTGTTTCGGTCTCAGTATTTATGTTTTGTATTTGGTTTAAAGTGTATATCGATCAGGGTTTAGCTAGCTAGTATACAAAAATTTCTACATGATAGTCATTATCTATTTTTGAATTCATTATTTATTTTTCTAAAATTTCTTATTTATTTTAGCAGTTTTTTTTGAACAATTTCGTGCTTGAAATATACTGCTAGAAAATTCTAGAGCTCAAAAGATTGGTAAAAGGTCAGAAAGCTTACACAGAAATGTTTATATCAACAAGCTATAGACAATTGAAAGGATATTGAAAAAAAATATATTGATTTAGAGATAAGAGGGAATGAGGATAGATGAAAGAATATACCCAGTAGATGAGCAAAACAATAGTCTATTTGCACCACGACTTCAGCATAGGAAAGAGAATCTGACACTATGTTTCTAAGCTTTACCATCCACATCAAACCCGGCACCTGTCCAGCCTGGTGGTGTAGGGCCTCTACCCTTGGGCACAGCGCCAACTCCCTTCCCACGTCCATGAAACTGAGTTTTCTTCTTTGCTCTTACATCTCCCTCAACAGTAGGCTGCTGGTTGTGCCCGTTCATACCAGGAGCATTGCCACCATTTCCTTGATTAGATGATGCATTTTGAGTGACTCCAGCAACTGGCTCTGCTGCAGTGGGAACTGAAGAAGCGTCTGGAGCGGTACCCATTGGTTTTCCATCATGAGTGGATTGAAATCTAATGGAATCTATACGGATCTATAATAGCATAATTCATCAGTAGAAATAGTTGTTGCATGTCTGTCTCTAATAGCCTAATGGCATTGTTTTGATCCTCACAAATTCCTACAAAAGAGATCACTTGGTGTGGGTTTGGTGTGCTACTGTTTGGAAGCCGAGAAAATGGTGGAAAAGTAATGAAATTTAAGGGTTTGGTTTGGTTTTTTTTTTTTTTTTTTTTTAAAAAAAAAAAAACTATATATATTAAATTGATGTAATTGAAGTCGTGCAAAGTTATTATTGAATTTTTTTTTTCTTTATTATTAGTATTATTATTATTGAATTTAGTTAAAATTCCAACATTTGTTGTCACTTGCTTTTGTTCATGTTTTTTTCCATGAATAGGTTGAAGAAACTCTGAGTGAATTCACATTTGAATTGAATCGAGATTTTAATAAATGGGGCCGTGCTTATGTAGTATTGACAAAGAGTATCAGGGTGAGCTTATTCGAGTAGCTTCAGGCGATTTTTTTGCTCCTCACTTCGACTTCGAAGATTTTAGAGTTACCATCTCTAAGCACGATGGATCATCTCTTGATTTTCATTGTTCCTATACTCCCCATGGGATTTCAATCTCGTATATAACAGTTGATAGAGATCAATATTTAGAGCTGTAAGCTATTTTGGTGTATAATTTCATTCGGATTGATTATTCATTATATATTTTCCTGTTTATTTGACACAAGTTTTTCTATATCGGTCTTTTGCAGTGATTTGGATGTGTATGAGAATGAGAACCTGAAGAAAGCCTTCGAAAAGTATTTAGAAGTTAGAGGAATAAAGCCTAGCAACATTGAAATCATTTTTAAATGCATCAGCAACAAATACACCCAAATAAACTTGATGGTGTTGAAGAAGATTAAGAACTTCATTGGACAGATTGCATAGTATATATATATATACTGTTTACATTTAGTTATTGTTGGTATGACTTCTTACTAGTTAAACGGGATTTTATTTTATTTATAAAGATCTTCTAGATGATTGTGTTGTTTGATCACAACTGTCGAAGAGTTTTTGGATGGTTATAAAATTGTTTTATAATTAGTTCTCTAATATAGGTAATGTTAGACAAGTAAACAGGTGTGCGGGTCCCCGAATTTAAGGAGCTTTGTTATTCTGATAGTGGATTCCCCATCAAAATGAAACTTTGGTTTCTACTTACGAGTATGAATTTATAAAAGTTGAATTTCACATGCTTGAACAATATAAAATGTACATTTCTTCATGGGCTAGGTATTTGAATGGGCACTTAGGTTAGAAAATATGAGACCACAAAATCAAATTAGGCTTTGCTGGGCATTACAATTTCTTTTGAATTTTATTTTGAGTGAACATATTTGCATATACTTAGAAGAAATGACACAACATCATCGCTCTTATATATATATATATACAATTTTTCTATTGTCAGTTTGTCTTGATTTAAAATATATCAGAACGCGAAGAATATGGACCATTAGATTTACATACTTTGACTCAAAGTGTATGCACTTGTCAAAACTTCTTTATAATCTATAGTCCACATTCTTCGTCATGATATATTTTATATCAGGACGATTAACAGTAGAAAGATTATATATATATATATGCGGTGCAGCAATTCGAACTTGTATGTTACACACCTAAGTTCCCATTAGGAAACAAGCTAACAACAGACCAATTCACGTAGCAAGAAAATCATATGTCATCGAATGATATTGTTAGAAAATTGTTATTACATATACGAACAAAATACAAATGAAAACAAATAAAACAGAAATCTAGTTCAAAGAATCTAGAATCGAGGCATGTGTTTCACACGGTGTCCTTAAGACAAATTCGCTGTTAATACCATATGTGTTTGGCGTTTGTCTCCTAGGGTACAATAATTCAACAGTAGATGTGTATTAACACAACTACTTTCAGCGAACTCAAATTAAAGTCTGAACTTATCACCGAAACTCGAAACGAAAAGGAAACAACGAGCGAAAACATAAAGAACACTAATATACTATTTTTTATTCATTCCAAGGAGAATTGAATTGGAAATCAAAAGAATTAATTTGGAAATAGTTCTCATCAAACATGACAATTTTAAAGTCAAATCGGTTTTGAATTCAAAATTAAATATTTCAATTTAATTACCATTAAGTTGATAATACAATTTTAAAATTCATAACTTAATTTTGATAATTATAGAATTAATTTTGACATTAAATGTCATTCATCCTTTGATTTGGGAAAAATTAAACACATGGTAAAATCAGAATAAGTCACGGGTGCACACACACGTGATTTGCACTCATGCTTATATATATGGTATCGTTCACATCAATGCGCACTGATGTAACTATATCAGTATCAATACATGTGAACCATTGATTATGGAGAAATTTTGATAAGTGTATACACTTTGAGTCAAAGTATGTAAATCTAACGGTTAACATCCAACACACCGATGAAATTATACCAATGCGCACTAACTTAAACATTTGTATATATACATATATATATATATATGGGGGAAATGGGGAAATAGGTTTGGGGGGAGGCCCCTCCACCACCTCCCCCATTTATAAAATTGAGGCCAAGTTTACCCCCACCCTCAAAATCCATTTGAGGGCAAATTATACGCCCAAAACCCCACGGGAGGAGGATGGGGCCCTTAGGGAAGCTCCCATCCCTGCTACAAGGTTTTTTTTTTTTAGAAACCTTGGAGCTTACACTAGAAGATCAAAAACCCTAGAGCAATCCAACGGTGAATGATCAAACTCGACATTACAAACCCAACTCACATAAACCCTCCTTCTAAACCCTTGAAAAAAAAAAAAAAATTCTCTGTTGAAATTCAATGGCTTTCACTGCAATTCTCTGTAAATCAGCCTCATCTTTGGCTCTGCTCGCGAGTCGGCAACTAAAATTTAACATGATGCTCTGTTTTTTATTTGCTGAGAAGTCAGGGGAAATAGAACAGAATGGAACTTTGAATGTTAGGATCTTATAGTTTTCGGGCTTGAACGATAAAAATCCAGTCCTGACTAAGCTAAGCTGAATAGCTACATAGGCATGTGTAGTTGGTGGTTTTGTTTACTTGGCCTGAATGATGAGAACATTATTCATTATAAATTTCACAGAGTTGCAATTTTGAATGGCTCCATTATAATTAACAATAATCCTATTTTGAGTTCTCTCACTTGGTTCGGGCTTCAAGCTTTAGTGTTCCACATGTGAATATAAGAAAATCCCTTGTATGGAAGTTGTTAGAGTAGAATTTTTTGCTATAAGACTTGTAAGATCTAAAGAATTGGTCTTTATTGATAAAGGGGATGAAGTTCACCATTTGCAATTGTTACTTTTTTGGTAGTTGGTATTTGTCCAACTGAAATTTAACTTGTTTGTATGAATTTGATGGACTTTTGGATTAAGCTTTTGTTGAGTTGATTGTTGTTGGATATATATTTTTTGAAAAGGCAACTATATTAAAGAGGAAGCAAAACACAACAGGAAAGCAACCTCCAAACACACGGAGGAAGGAAACAGAGGCAAGGCAAAACAGGCAGCCAAACCCAACAAAGCAACGAAACAACCAATAGGCAAACAGAAACAAAACGGGACCAAAAACGGAGGATAATCCTATTTTGAGTTCTGTCACTTGGTTTGGGCTTCAAGCTTTAGTGTTCACATGTCAATATTAGTGTTCAAGATTTTTGTTTTGATGACTAGGTTGAAGAGACTTCAAGTGGATTCCCTTTAAAAGTCGAAGATAGTCCAGGACAGCATACTATAATATTGATAGATTTCATAAGGGTTTTCAATGCACACCCTTAGCAATTTAGGTCATTAAATTCATTCAAACTCGATATGTACGTGTGAGTGTTAATGTGGATTCCGGTTATCAGAAAAACAAGGGAGAATCGCAAATACCCCCCCGACTTTTAAGCTAATGGCAAATCAAACCCTCTGGTTTGAACAATCAGCAAATAACCCCCTACAAATTTGAACAATCAGCAAATAACCCCCTACAAATCAGCAAATAACCCCCTACATGCAGCAAATAATGCAAGGGTTACTTAACGGTAGGGGGTTGTTTGCTGATTGTTCAAACCAGAGGGTTTGATTTGCCATTTGGTTAAAAGTCGGGGGGTATTTGCGATTCTCCCGAAAAACAAATATGGAAATCGCTGCATTGTGACAAGCCCCACAAGAGACAACTTTTTGCATGGACATTTTCCGGACTTGGAGCATCCAACAGCCTTGGGAGAGTCAGATTTGACATGAGGGTATTTTAGAGATTATTAGAGGAATAAATACTAGCACCTGAGAGCACTTGATTTGGTTAAAGAAGATTAAGAACTTCATTGATGTCTAGGCTTTTGCATGCTTTCCTCAACCGTTGTCATTGAGATCATAGAGAATTAGCTTACATTATTATAATTAATTAATTAAAAGAAAAAACTTTTAATGTTTAAAACAGTCTCTTAATATTATAATTAATTTCATTAGGACGCATTTATAATAGAAAACTGAAATTAATTAAACTCATTTTAGTAATTCAGTGTTTGGTATCTTTGGATTTTAATCAATTCTCAATGAGTCACCCAATAAAAGTTTTCTTCACATTTTTTTTAGTATTTCTAGGCTCCCCAAATGACATGGTATGTGAGGTGTCACATGCCACATCATTTAGGTACAAAATTTGGGAAGCTTAGCATTACTTTTTTTTTTTTCCCTTATGAGTGGCTCAAATGCTCAATTGCCATTTTAAAAAAACCTTGCTACACTCATTTACTTGAGTTCATTTTTAAGGGAAGTGTTAGAATTCACAAAGAAAATACAAGTACTACTTCTCATCTGTCTGTTTCATATCTTTTCATCATTCAACAACTTTTTCAATTCTAGATGCAGGTCCACATGATCAGGCCACAGAATATATATATATATATATATTTACATATATATATATATATATTCATTTGAATCGGTGCATGTAATGGGAAGTGTTAGAACATCTTAAATACAATACTAAATCATTGTAATGCCAAAAACTGTGCCAAATTTTGCCCCGTGACTATGAGAGTCAACTTTTTAAAAAATGTCACCAACTTCCCATCCAAATAGAGTTGACCGTTAAATACCGTTGATTGTTTAAAAATAGAAAAAGGATGAAAAAGTCACCGTTTAAATTAATATATTTTTAAAAACTTTTAGATCCCATCATCCGTTTTGAGATGGACTGTGAAGATTAATTTATAAAAGGGAGAATCGCAAATACCCCCCCGACTTTTAACCAAATGGCAAATCAAACCCTCTGGTTTGAACAATCAGCAAACAACCCCCTACCGTTAAGTAACCCTTGCATTATTTGCTGCATGTAGGGGGTTATTTGCTGATTTGTAGGGGGTTATTTGCTGATTGTTCAAACCAGAGGGTTTGATTTGCCATTAGCTTAAAAGTCGGGGGGGTATTTGCGATTCTCCCTTTATAAAATTAGATCTTCATCATCAAAGATGGACAGTAAAAATTTAAAAAGAAATCTGTAAAAAGAAAAAGAAAAAAAGGGGGGTGGCTCTAGCCTCTATGTGGCCGGTAAGGGATGCGCGAGTTTCCCAAACCAGATATTATTTTTTTTTTTCAGTTTTTTTTTTTTTTTTTTTTTTAAAAAAAAAAAAAAAAATTCTTTAAATAAAGGGAGAATTGTAAATAACCCCTTGAGTTTTGATTAAATGTCAAAACAAACCCTCTAGTTTGAACAATCAGTAAAAAAACCTCTACTATTAGTTAATAGTTAGTTGACCATTAGTTGACCTTATATATATACATATATCCAATATTACAATTTAAATAGGGAGAATCGCAAATACCCCCCCGACTTTTAACCAAATGGCAAATCAAACCCTCTGGTTTGAACAATCAGCAAACAACCAACTAACCGTCAACTCATGGTAGGGGGTTTTCTAATGATTATTCAAATCTGAAGGTTTGATTTGGCATTTGATCAAAAGGCATGGGATTATTTACAATTCTCTCTTTAATAAATCTCCACCATTAAATCTTCCGGATCCTCTTTTCACGTAAATCCGAATTAATTGTAATAATTATAAATAAATAAATAAAGTGCAATGATGTGGTCACCGTCATTGAACAAACCATAGACGATCCAATTCCAATCTTCCTTAAACCATCCTAGAACCCTAATAATATTAACCTTTTCTTCTCTCCTAAAAAAAACCCTAAAAAATAACTTATAAACAAACAAACAAATTCCATTTTCTCTCTTCTCTGTTGCTAATCAATGGATTTCTCTGCAATTCTTCGCAAATCTGCCTCTTCTTCAGCTACTGAGACTGAGAAGTGCAGTTCCAATGAATCACTTCTCCAAGCCATCGACTCGGAATTCAAGCGTATTGGTCACGTAAGGCAACTTTGATTTACTTCTGGGTTGGTTTATACTTTATAGCTGTTTCGATTGTTGTATTTATGTTTTGTATTTGGTTTAAAGTTATTTGTGAGTGCATATCAATCAGGGTTTAGCCCGCTAGTATACAAAAATTTCTACATGATAGTCATTATCTATTTTTAAATTTATTATTTATTTTTCTAAAATTTATTATTTATTTTAGCAGTTGGATTGAAATCTAATGGAATTTGTACGGATTCTCTATACTAGCATAATTCATCAGTTGAAAGAGTTGTTGCATGTCTGTCTCCAATAACCTAATGGCATTGTTTCGATCCTCACAAATTCCTACAAAAGAGATCACTTGGTGTGGGTTTTGTGTGCTACTGTTTGGTAGCAGAGAAAATGGAGGAAAAGTAATGAAATTTAAGGGTTTGGTTTTGTTTGCTTGTTTTTAAAAAAATATATACATTAAATTGATGTAATTGAAGTTGTGTAAAGTTAGGTGGTGGTTGATGTTTTTTCTTTATTATTATTATTATTATTATTATTATTATTATTATTAAATTTAGTTATATTCAATCACAAACAAAATCACCAAAACCCAAAAAAAAAAAAAAAAAAAAACATAATTCGAACCAGACCCAAATCTTGAATCGAACCACCACCACCACCAAGCCCTGTGGACAGTATTATGTACGATTTCTGGGTTTGATTAAAGTCGATGCAAATAGAGGTATTTTTTTTTGCAGCAGTAAAAGAAATATGATGAGAGAGAAGCAGAGAGAGAATTTTAGAGAGAGAAACAGAGGGATTTTCAGAAAGGAGGGACTGATCAATGGATCCAAGAGGACAAGCTTGCACGAGGATGGACACAAGAGCAGAGAGGATTACAGGGATCGATTATTTTCGGTGTTTGTTGACAACATCAATCCAACGGTGAACCAGGAAGGATTATGGGGAATGCTCAAGCCCTTTGGTAGGATTAGGGACATTTTTCTATCATCTAGGACTGGTTCAAGGAGCAGCAAATACGCCTTTGTACGCCTGGGAACTTTGGAGGAAGCGGAGAGGGTTGCAAGACGCATAAATGGAATGCACATCTATAGTTGGCCAATTAAGGCTAAGGTTGCTGCCTATGGATGGAACAAAAGAAGGTCAGTGGGGCTCCAACAGCGACAGAAGAACATCAAACAGCGGAGAAAATCTACAAACTCTTCCGTTTCAGGGACTAGAGAGGATTGGTCCTTTGCTGAAGTGGTGAAAGGGGAACAAGAGGGCCCAGGTTTTCAGGATATAAGGGTCAATGCTCGCAAGGAGGGTGGCTTGTCAATGACCTGGACCAGGAATTGGAGGGATGCTGAGTGGCTCAATAAATGTGCTGTAGGAACTCTGAGGGACTTCTCTAATGTGGCCTCTGTGAACCAAAAACTACAGAGTAGAGGGTTCCTTTTTTCTTCAGTATTTTTAGGTGATAAGAGAATCTTATGGTTCTTTGAGTCCGAGAACGAAAGAGAAGGGTTCATAAGGAATAGGTTCTTTTGGGGAGATTCGTTCATAACTATGCAATACTGGTCTGATTCCTTATTTCCCCAATCTCGTTTGGCTTGGGTGGATTTTACGGGGGTCCCATTAAGTTACTGGAGTGCAGCAATCTTCATGAAATTGGGAGGGATGGTTGGCGAACCTTTGGTAATTCATGAAGAAACATCACGGAAAGCTAGGCTTGATAGAGGGAGAGTATTAGTGATTCTGCAGAAAGATCAACAAACAGCAACATCCATAGCAGTCCAGGTCGATAATGGCCAGTTCACAGTAGAGGTTAAGGAAGATGACAATGCGGTGGATTGGGTCTGGATTGAGGAATTTCTGGGGCTACAGACGATAGAACCTCAAAATTTGAATTCGAACGACAATGGGGTGGGTCTAGGGAATCGGAAGTCTGATGCAGAAGGCAAAAAGGCAGATGTCCCTTCACCTTACACAAATGGCAGGAGTGAGTCAGGAAAAGTGGACCTAAAGAGTTTCAGTCTGACCAAAAAAGGAAAAGGGAGGCATGAGGAGATCTGCAAAAGTATGGCTGAAGGGGCAAAATCTGACAGTAGAAGGTATTATCAAGCGGAGGGTGGGCAACTTGCTAAAGGAGGGAAGGTCATGGAAAAGATAGATAAAGGAAAACAAAAATGGGTCCGAATTCCAAAGCATAAAGTCAGATACCAAATCTTAGGGAATGGAAAGTTGGATCTGGAGAAGAAAAGGGATCAGCAGGCTAGGAAGATAGATAGCACAGATGACAGCTCGTCAACTGATGAGAGTATGGAAGTGGGTCAGTTTATAAATAGCAAAAGGTGGGGGGGGGGGGGGGGGGGGGAGAGCTCCAAATCGGGCCTCAAAAGAAGGGTAGGACAGAAGGAGGAATGGGCCGTGGTAACAGGCCCAGATTCAGGTGAGAAGGATATGTGGGCTAATGGGCAGGACAAAATCCAATACTCTGTTGTCCCATCTCTGGAAGAAACTCTTCAAGCCCATCTGAATAAGGTGGAGGCTGAATTTGTCAGGAAGAAATTTGGAGTGGATTTGGGTCTCAATAAGGGTCCAGCTAGGCCCAACGGCAAAGAGAAGGACTTTGGATTTTCATTTAGGGAGGAGAGTGAAAATGAGCAGAGTGAGAACGATGAAAGCAGGGGATCTGAGAGTAGCAGTGCGTCTTCTGATAGGGAAGTGGTGGAAGAAACAGCTATGTCCAGAAGTGAGAACAGCTTAGGCCAGAAAAGAAGAGACTCGGTTGATGTAAATAATTCGAAACACAAAGCCTTAATAAAAGCAAGAACTCGGGACGCCATTGATATCAAGACAGGATGGAATCTGGAGAATGAGATTTCTAAGGTCATTGAGGTAGGGTTAGCTTTGGGGTTTGATTTGAATACTAATATCTCTGAGTTGGTGGAGGTTATTATGGCCAGGGAGTTAGAGGACGGGGAGAGGTGCAAAGAGAAAAATGCTTGATGGGTTGTGTGTTCGATGTCTTGTGTGTGGGTGTCTTTTTGTTTTTAATGTTGGTAGTTTCCTGGAATGTGAGGGGTTTGGGGAAGAATGAGAAGAGAAGAGTTGTGAAGAATTTGGTTTTTAAGTATAAGCCAATGCTTCTTTTTTTGCAAGAAACAAAGTTGGGTACCTTTGACAGTAGTGTTGTCAATTCTTTAGGTGGTGGTTGGTTGGACAGAGGTATTGGAGTGAATGCTGTTGGATCGGCAGGTGGGCTAATTAGGTTGTGGAACGAGGACCAATTTTCGGTGATTGACTGTATTACCAATGAGAGGAGTATCATAGTTGCGGGAGAGATAGTGAAGCATAAGAAAAGAGTTGTGTTTTGTAATGTTTATGCTGCTAATTCTGAGTCTGAGAGAAAAAGCTTATGGGATTTTATTCTCAAAGCTCAAGTGTCTCTTCCAGGCCCGTGGTGTTTGGGAGGGGACTTCAATACTGTGCTGGCGTCTTCGGAAAGGAAAGGTGGCGGGTTCAACGTGAGTTCAGCCAGAAATTTCAATCTTTTTGTGCTGCAGGCTAAGGTTTTGGATATCCCTCTTCATGGCATCTCTTATACTTGGACTAACAATAGAGAGCATGCTTCCTGGGCTCGCTTAGATAGATTTCTGGTCTCTCCGTCCATTTTATCGATGTTTCCCAATCTGATTCAGAAGGGCCTTCCGAAGAGTATTTCGGATCATAATGCTATCTGTCTTGAGGTTTCGAATCTGAATTGGGGGCCTAGTCCCTTTCGCTTTTTCAATGTCTGGCTGGAGGACAAAGATTTGATGAAGGAGGCTAGGGAGGGTTGGGTTAACTGCCAGAGGAAAGGCTCAGCAGGTTGGATCCTTTTTTCTAAACTCAAGCAGGTGAAATTAAAGATCAAAAATTGGGTGTCTTCCAAAAAGGCTGTCCCGAATTGTTTGTCTAGATTAGAAGTGCAGCTTGAGGAGATTGATAAGAAGGCTGACCTGGTAGGCTGGACGGAAGAGTTGCGGAACGAGAGGCTAGTTACTCTCTCTGGGTTGTGGAAAGAAATTCGTAAGGAGGAGCAAGTTTGGAAGCAGAAGTCTAGGATAAGATGGCTGGTGGAAGGTGACAGAAATTCTAGATATTTCCATTGTATGGCTAATGGAAGGAGGAGAAGAAACTTTATAGGGGATTTCCAAGTGAACGGAGTTAGGACTTCGGATCCGGCTTCAGTGAAAGATGGGATTAGGAATTTCTTTGCTAGACATTATTCGAATGTTTCTTGGAACCGTCCCAAGATTAATGGCATGAATCTGAAGAAACTCACTGCTGAGGAGGCGAAGTCTTTGGAGACCACGTTTAATGCGGAAGAAGTGTGGGAAGCCGTGAGATCTTGTGACGGAAATAAGGCTCCAGGCCCGGACGGTATGAATCTAAATTTCATTAAATCTAATTGGGAGATTATAAGGGATGATTTTATGAGATTTCTTGTTGAGTTTCATAGTGGTAGTGCTGTTGTAAAGGATTTAAATAGAACATTTATAGCCTTAATTCCGAAATGCGCTAAACCCGAGTCGATGAGGGATTTTAGACCCATTAGTTTGGTTGGTAGTTTATATAAGGTGTTGGCTAAAGTTTTGGCCAACCGTCTCAGAATTGTGATGGATTCTATTATAGGGGAAACTCAAATGGCGTTCGTCAAAAATCGCCAAATTCTTGACAGTTTTGTTGTGGCCAACGAGATTATTCATTCTTGGAAGTCGGATGTGGAAGGGGGATTGGTCGTTAAATTGGACTTCGAGAAGGCGTATGACAGTGTGGACCATGGGTTTTTGGATTCGGTGATGAAAGATATGGGATTTGGGGAAAAATGGAGGAGTTGGATTCAAAGTTGTATCACGTCTCCGGAAATCTCTGTGTTGGTAAATGGTAGCCCGACTTCGCAATTTGGTATGGAAAGAGGGCTTCGCCAAGGGGATCCTCTGTCGCCGTTTCTTTTTAACATGGTCACGGAGGCACTCAGTTGCCTCTTTCAGAAGGCCCGTGAGTTGGGAATGATGGAAGGGGCTGTTTTGGGCATTAATTCGGTGCATGTCTCCCACCTTCAATTTGCCGATGATACAATAATTTTCCTAAAGCCAAGGATGGAGTATCTCCGCAATGTGAAAAGAATTCTGAGATGCTATGAATTGGCTTCGGGGTTGAGAATTAACTTCGATAAGTCGTGTGTAGTTAGAGTTGGGAAAAACATTCCGGATAGTGACGTTTGGGCGGAGATTCTTAATTGCAACAAGGCGAAGCTTCCCATTTCTTATCTCGGTCTTCCGTTGGGTGTTAAGAAATCTTCTAAAGATATTTGGGACCCTATTTTGAGCCGGATTAGGAACCGCTTAGCTCCCTGGAAGAGAAAGTTTTTGAATAAAGGAGGGAGACTTGTTTTGATTAAGTCAGTCCTAGCCAGTCTTCCTTCCTACTTTATGTCTGTTCTCCGCATGCCGGTTGGGGTGGCCAAGGAAATAGAAAAGCTCCAGAGATCTTTCTTTTGGGGTGATGGTTTGGAGAAGAGAAAGATTCATGCCGTGAAGTGGGAGTATTTGTGTAATAGCAAAAAGAATGGAGGGTTGGGAATAGGTAGGATGTTGGATAAGAATAGAAGCCTTTTAGCTAAGTGGGTTTGGAGATTTGGAAAGGAGGAAGACTCTTTGTGGAGAAGGGTTATTTGCTCGATTTACGGAGTGCCGAATTCTTCGCTCACTTGGAATTGGAGCAGCAGAATTTCGAAGTCTCATTTCATTCAGGCGGTTGGCAGCCTTTTTGCTGCTGGAACTCACACGGCTAATATCCTGAAAGAAGGACTCCAAGTGAAGGTTGGCGATGGAAAAAGAGCTAGTTTTTGGCATGATCCTTGTGTTCTTGATACTCCCCTTAAAGAGGTGTGCCCTAGAGTCTTTGTTTTAGCCGATGTTAGGGAAGGAAAAGTGTTTGATTTTGGTAAGTGGATTGAGCAAAAATGGGTGTGGGATGTTAAGTTGAGAAGGCCTCTTTTTGATTGGGAAAAGGTGCAAGGGGATATTTTCTACAGCATTCTGGACAGCATTCAGATGTCTAAGGATAGGAAGGATTCGTTGGTTTGGACCCTAAACCCGGATGGCATCTTCACGGTTTGTTCCTTCAGAAGACAGCTAGAGGACTGTGCTGCGGTGTATAACTCGGATCATTTACTGGTTTGGCAAGGTATTTGTCCCCCCAAAGTGGAAATGTTCATGTGGCAGCTCTTGAAAGGAAGGGTGTTGGTCAGAGATGTGCTGAACAGATTTGGTTGTGGGATTGGGGCGGGTATCTCCTCAGTTTGTCCTCTCTGTAATTTGGTCGAGGAATCCATCGATCATCTGTTTTTGCACTGCCCATGGACCCGTGAGTTATGGCTTAGGTGCATGAAGTGGTGGGATGTCAAGTGCTGTGTTTGCAAGTCTTTGGTGGACTGGGCTAGGAGCTGGCCTGGTATGTGTCCAAGGCGCAAGAGCAGCTGGGCGTGGAACTCTATGTTCTTTGCGTTAACCTGGACAGTTTGGGAAGTTAGGAACCAAAAGATTTTCAAGGATAAGGAAGCTTCTTTGAATGTGGCTGCTGACATGGTGGGGTTTAGGGTAGTGTGGTGGTTTAAGCACATGAGGAAGGAGTGTGGGGAGCCAATCACTCATATGCTGTTAAACATTCAAATCAGTTGCTCCTCCAATAAGTCAGGTAAACACTTCTCCAACAATCTGAGGAAGACCCCTACTTCCAATGCCATGAAATTCTACGTTGATGGCTCTTCGAGAGGGAATCCGGGGAGCGCTGGTATAGGAGGGGTGTTGAGAGATTGCTTAGGCAAAATCTTGGGGATGTTCTCGCTGCATTCTGGCCACTTGGATGCCATTTCCGCGGAAGCTAGGGCCATTCATCAGGCCTGCGTTTTGTGCATTCAGACGGCTGTTTTTCGTAGGAAAAATATCGTCATTCTCAGTGATTCGAAAGTGGTGGTTGATTTGGTGAATGGTATTGGCAATATCACATCGAATTGTGATCCTATCATTTTAGAGATTCAAAGCTTCTTGAATCGGTTGGATAACATAGTGGTGGGGTTTATTCCTAGAATCAACAATACGTTGGCGGATAGTTTAGCCAGGAAAGGGTCTGGGACGCAGGGTAATGTGTTGATTTGGGATTATTGGTAGCTCCTCTTGGGCGGGTTGTGTGGGGTGTTGGGTGTTTGCCTTGTGTTTGGTCGCTGCTCTGTTTTTTCTGTGTTTGTTGTGTGGGGTTCTTGGGTGTTTGGTTCTCCTGGCTGGTGCCGCCTGTGGCTCAGCAGGCCCTGTTTTTTCGCGGGTCTTGTGCCCTTAATAAAGTTTGCCGTTCAAAAAAAATTAAATTTAGTTAAAATTCCAACAACTGTGGTCACTTAATTGCTTTTGTTCATGTTTGTTTCCATGAATAGGTTGAAGAAACTCCGAGTGAATTCACATTTGAATTGAATCGAGATTTTAATAAAGGTGGTCGTGCTTATGTAGTATTGACAAAAGAGTTTCAGGGTGAGCTTATTCGAGTAGCTTCAGGCTATTGTTTTGTTCCTCACTTTGAATTCGAAGATTTTAATGTTACCATCTCTAAGCACGGTAGATCATCTCTTGCTTTTAATTGTTCCTATACTCCCGACGGGATTTCAATCTGGCATATAACAGTTGATGATGGAGATCAATATTTAAGGCGGCTGTAAGCTATTTTGGTGTATAATTTTGTTCGGATTGATTATTCATTATATATTTTCCAGCATATTTGACACAAGTTTTTCCATATCGGTCTTTTGCAGTGATTTAGATGTGGATGAGAATGTGGATGAGAATGAGAACCTGAAGAAAGCCTTCCAAAAGTATTTAGAAGTTAGAGGAATAAAGCCTAGCAACATTGAATTCATTTTTAAATGCATCAGCAACAAATACACCCAAATAAACTTGACGGTGTTGAAGAAGATTAAGAACTTCATTTTATTTTCAGGTGCACCTCCTTTTCACTTTCATTTTAATTTTTATATTAATTATTTGATCATTTATAAGTTTGGCCTTTAACCAAAAGCTAAAATAATGGGTATTTTTGGTGGGTTTGGCTTATGAATTAGAACATTTTAAAAAAATTAATGGGTTTAATATAGGTGTACATATAGTTTTTTTTTTTTTTTTTTTTTTTTTTTTTTTTTTTTTTTTTTTTTTTGTAAATATCGCCACTCATACATTAAACTTGTAAAATAAACAGATTGTATTTGGATTAGTGCTCTCCTAACCCGATAACTCATTTAACAAGATTAAATATCAAGAATAAATAGGTAATTTATGATTATATATATATATACACACATAGATGGGTGTTTTGGCCAATTCTCATGTGGAGTTTTGCTATAGAGATTGTAACTCTTTTGCGGATTCTTTGGCGAAAAAAGGTGCTGCCAGTGTCGAAGATGTGCTTGAGTGGAGCCTTAGCTGATGTGGGTCGAGTCTGGGGTGTTTTCCTTTTCTTCTTGTTGCGGGTGCTTCAGTTTTGTCTGATGTGCTGGGGTGCGTGTGCTGGGTTTGTGTGTGACTTTCCTTTTGTTTCGTTTGTGTGTTTCTGCGTGTGTTTTTTGTGTTGCCTCTGTTGTGCGTGGCTGTGGGCTGGTTTGCTCTGCCTGTTTTCGTTTGTGGGTGCTGTTCTTTAATAAAGTTTAATTTTCAAAAAAAAAAAACTATTTTTACTTTTAAGTAGTAGAAATTTAATTGTTTTGAAAAAAATTCTAAATGTTAAACATTTAAATTATTTTAATAGATTAATCATAATTTTGAGTTTTATAAAGAAATAGACCCGATAATTTAATAGGTCATGTTTGTGTTTCGACATGTAACACGATAAGTAACAGACCATGTTTATGTTGGATTGATGCAAACACCACATGATGGCCTAAATTGTCACCGCCTACATGTCACATCGTAGCGGTCACTGAACAGACCGTAGACATTCCATTTCCAATCTTGCTTAAACCATCCTAAAACCCTAATAATATTCACCTTTTCTTCCGTCCTAAAACAATTTTGTGTCTTCGCTGTTGCAAATCAATGGCTTTCTATGCAATTCTTTGCAAATCAGCCTCTTCTTTGAAGGGGGATGTTCTGAGGAATTCTAGTGGAAGAGTGTTATGTCTTTTCTCCAATCATATGGGGATGCGGAGATTAATGCGATCCACAGAGCCTCTGAAATTTGTGGGTCAAATCCAATTTTATTGGGCAGAGAAATTGTCATTGTGAGTGACTCAAAGACGGCGGTTTCTTGGGTTAATAATGGGGGGTTCGGAAGCATCAAACACGTCAACTTGATTTATGGCATCCGAAGCAACTTGGACAAGTATGGTAAGACAGTGGTCATGTATAATTCTAGACCTTCGAATTCTTTTGCGGACATGCTTGCCAAGAATGGTTCGAATATGGGTGGGGAGTTTTTTGTTTGGGGGGATAGCTAAGCCTTAGTTGGGTGCCGCAGCCCTGTTCAGGTCCTCTGTTTTCTATGGGGTAGTATCTTCTTTTTCAGTCTAGTGTTTCGACTGCTACTGCTTTTGGTCTTTATGGTTTGTGGCTTGTTGCTTTTTTGCTGTTTCGTTTCTCGATGGGTGGCCGTCTTTGTGGCTTTACCTTGGCCTTCTTCTTGTACTTTGTTTGGTGCCTGTTCTCAGGCTTTTAATATATGTTCTTTGCAGTTCAAAAAAAACAGTCAGCCTCTTCTTTGGCTCTGACTGCAAGTCGACTCGCCCAAGCCAACAGAAATTACCACTCAGCTGTTTTCTCTGCTTCAAGCCATCTCAATCAAAAGCCGACTTTGGGTTCTTCGGCTTCTGAGACAAAGATGTGCTGTTCCAATAAATATTCACTTCTCCGATTAGCCATCGACTCAGAAATCAAGTGTGCTGATTATTATGGTCACGTAAGTCAATTTTGATTTTCTTTTGGGCTGGTTTATACTTTATAGCTGTTTGGTTGCTAAAAAAGTAGCGGAAAAATGAAAGAAATTAAGTTGGTTACTTTTGAATTTCGGCTGCTGTAATTGTGTTTTGTATTGGGTTTAAAATGATTCGCAAGTGTATATTAATCAGGGTTTCACTAGTATACAAAAATTTAAATGATGCACGTTAGTTACACGATAGTCATTATCTATTTTAAACTTTATTATAATTTTTTTTTTCTAAAGTTTCTTTTTTTAGAAGTTTGATATAAATCTAATGGAATTTATACAGATATCATGTATACCAGCATAATTCATCGGCCCAAAGAGCTCTTGCATAAATGTCTGTGTCCAATAACCTAATGGCATTGTTTCGATCCTTACAAATTCCTACAAAAGAGACTTGGTGTACTGGGTTTGATATAAATGTAGTTAATTTGGTGTACCATGTTGTTTGGTTGCTTAGAAAATGGAAGAAATTTAATGAAATTTAAGGGTTTGGTCTTGCTTTTTTAATATTATATATATAATTGGTGTAATTGAAGTTGAGCAAAGTTAAGGTGGTTGATGTTTCGTCTTTTGTTACTATTATTGAATTTGGTTAAAATTCCATTAACTACAGGGGTCACTACTCTTGTTCATGTTTGTTAATTTTCATGAATAGGTTGAAAAACCTCAAAGCGAATTCACCTTGAAAATTGAAGATAGTGCTCCTGTACATCGTGTAGTATTGACAAGAGAGTATCGGGGTGAGCTTGTTGAAGTTTCGAGCTATATACAAGATTTTACAATTGGAAAATGTGACGAGAAGTTGTGCGTTACCATCTCTAACAACAGTGGATCGTTCCTTAAGTTTGATTGTTTCAGTACCTCTGATGCAATTTCAATACGGAGAATAGGAATTATAAAATCAATATATTCGAAGGATAATTGGCCATATAATGATGGAGATGATGTAGTGGAATTTGAGTAAGCTAGTGTAATTTAATTCAGATTGATTATTCCTTATCTTTTTCCTGCTTATTTGACACAAGTTTCTCCATTTGCTCTTTTGCAGTGATATGGATGAGGGCAGTTACATGGATGAGAACTTGAAGAAAGCCTTCTTCGAGTATTTAGAAATTAGAGGAATAAAACCTAGCATTGTTGATTTCATGATTAAGTGCTACAGGTACAGAAAAGCCAAAAAAAATGTCGATGGGGTTGAAGAAGATTAAGAACTTTATTGAACAGCTGTCATAGAGATCATATCATATAAGTAGTAGCTAATTGCCTTTTTATTTTATTTTATTTATATTAACTTGACAATTTGTTTACTTCCAAAGATTTTTTGGATTGCTATTTACGGAAGATTGTTATTGAGAAGTAGTATGTTTATTTCCTGGGAGAGTTTACTAATGGAGAATGTTTACAAGGGAAGTGAAACTCAACTCAATATCTTATTTGTAATTATCTCGTTAAAAATCTCTTTCTTGATTCCTTTTACAATGGAACATGATTACCTTTAATTGATTTATATTCCAGATTAGTAAAAGTGCCCAATTTGTTATTATGTGTTTTTTTTTTTTTTTAATATCAATTAAATATTATTTGGTTTGATTTTTTAATAGTTAATATATATATATATATATTTTTTATTAAGATCTTTTCAATTGTTAGTGTTATTTGATTGAAGCCGTTGAAGAATTTTTGGATGATAAAAAAAATTTGTTAACTTTTCAAAAAAAGTTACAACTATAAAATATTATATAGAGCAAATTACAAGGAACCCTCCTGAGGTTTGCCTTGTGACCGTCATAGTCAACTTTTCAAAAAAAGTGGTGTTATTGCCACATCTCCTATCAGTCTATTTATGTTATATTTTTTAAAATTTTGATTTAATTAAATAAAATTAAATGTCTTTATTAATTTTTTTTTATTTATTTCCAAAACTACCATTTTTATTTATTTGTTAAACTTAATAAACTCTATCTCTGTATACGTCTCTCTCTCACCTCTATTGAACGATTTGTTTTTTCTTCTTTTTTTAGTTTTTTTTTTTCTTCTTCTTATTTCATGGTGGAAAAGAAAAAAAAAATAGTTATTTCAACACAACGATAACTTGATATCATTATAAAAAAAAAGTAAACCTCAAACTTACATTTAGAGAAGGAATTGATTCCAGATGCTTAATATATTTTTAATTTTTTTGAACAGTATATATTATTAAAAAGGCCAAGCAAGGCATAGAGCAGAAGCAAAAGCAGCAAACACAACAAGAAGAACAGAGCAAGCAACTCCAACAGAAACAGAAAAACAAATATGGAAATCGCAGTATTGTGACAAGCCCCGCAAGAGACAAGTTTTTGCATGGACATTTTCCGGACATGGAGCATCCAACAGACTTGGGAGAGTCAGATTTGACATAAAGGTATTTAGAGATTATTAGAGGAATCAAGACTAGCACCACAGGTTTTTTGTTTGAGTACATGCGAAGCAAAGACACCCAAGAGCACTTGATTTGGTTGAAGAAGACACCCAAGAACTTTTCTAAATTTGCTAATTAGAGCTGTGATTTTAGAACTGTAAAATCTTTATTGTGTCTCAGATTTTCATTTTGTACATAGGAAGACAAATCAAGTCACTAATGGTTTGACTAATTTTGCTATTAGTATGGATCCTTATGTTTCCAAATTCCTTGGGGAAGATTTTCAGACTACTTTGTAGTTCTTTTTCTTAACGAATTCTTTCATTTTGTATAGATCACTTTTCTAATTGAAACGCTCTTTCTCAATGTTCTCAGAAAGCTTAAATATTGGGTTTATTCAAAAACCTTTTTTGTGCTTTTTTTTTTTTAAAGAAAAAACTTTTAATGTTTAAAACAATCTCATAATATTATAATTAATTTCATTACGACGCATTTCTAATAGAAAACTGAAATTAATTAAACTCTTTTTAGTAATTCCGTGTTTGGTATCTTTGTATTTTAATCAATTCTGTTTTTCCTCTGTTTGCAGTCTTTGCTTTTGGCTTGGTCGTCTTGTTGTCTTCCTCTTGTGTTTGCTTCTCTTTTTGGAGCTTTGGAAGGGGTTTCTGGGTGGCGTTTTTTCTGTTGTTGTCGGGCTCTTGTTTAGGCTGGTGACAGCTTGGGCTTTGTTAGCTCTTGTGTTGTTTCTTTGTCCCTCTCTTTGCAATAAAAATTTGCTGTTAAAAAAAAATCAATTCTCAATGAGTCACCCAACAAAAGTTTTCTTCGCATATTTTTAGAGTATTTCTAGGCTCCCCAAATGATGTAGTATGTGAGGTGTCATTACATGATGGTGACACCTACCATGTAATGACACCTACCAATTCTCGGTCATTGTCAGTCATTGTCCTATATCAATATTCAGTTTTACAACAGAGTCTAATTGACTTGATTATATCGAATTGACTTAATTTCCCAACGGAAATTTAAACACAATTTATTGCAAATTTAGTACCCCAAAATCATCACAAATAACACACAAACATAGATTTAAAAACAAAAATCAAAGAAAATTAAGTGAATTTACGGTTTAAAATAAGTAGTTTCATATCAGCGTACACTCTCCTTCTTTGGCATGCCCTCAGCCCTCGCCCTCTCTTTCTGTCGTGGCCACTCAGATATGTTGCTGCAACTCGAGATCGTCACCTCCTCTTGTACCGCTGCTGCCGCTTGAACCTTCGCCGGGCTTGGAACCCTTGCTGCCAGTCCAACACTCTCCTCCTTTCCTTTTTTTTTTTCTCTCCAACATGACACACTCGAAATTAGGTTTTTGTTTATATGGGGCAGTTTAGACTTTGTACCCGTAACAATAATGAGAACAATAATTGGTAAAAAAAATGGTTAGCACACATGTGTGCATTCAAAATCCATCAAATAAATTATTTGTTCATCCATTCCTATATATGAAAATTAAATTTCCTCATTGATATTAGTTTTGATTTTGTAAATATTACTAGGGTTTATAGTAAATTGAGCGTTCAATTTATGGGTACAGGAAGTAAATTAAATTTTCAATAAAACAACCATGTACCTTTTTTTTTTTATACAAGAATAGTTTAAAAATAAATAAGTTTCATTAAAACATGATACTAAAGCCCTTTTTTTTTTCTTTTTCTTTTTTTGCAGTAGAGCCACCCAATTTTTTATTAATCCTTTTTATTATAAAAATGTTTAAAACTGGAATCACCGAATCTGATTAAGTGGCAATAATGACATGTCGATTGTAGGTGGTCAAACTACGGTTCATGTGGATCGGATCGGGTTATGTTAGGCCCAAAGCAACTTGGCTTAGTCTGTCGATTGAGGGTTATCGTTCCCTCAATAAACCTACAAAATAGGTTAGTGGTCGACCTAAAGTAGCTGTCTTCTTCGTTGAACTTGCAAACAAAACAAGAACATAAATATAGATATAATGAAACAATGAAAGGGGTTAGATTCTTAGCCTTAAGTGTGCTTGGGCTGAACGTTTATTATACTTGGATCGTGATTGTGAATCAAGCTGAATTCTGGTGACCGGAATAAGCATGAACATAATTTCGAGATGCTAATTAGCTTTGTTTTAGTTCAGAATTTTCAGAGAGTTTTCTGTGGTAGGTCACTTGTTTATTTATAGGTCTCAACCTTCTCTCAACTTTCACTTCCCCAGTTTAATCATCATGGGCGTGATTCATAGAGAAATTTCCTCTCCATTGAATCAGCGGTTACTTTACTAAACTATAATGTTTGACTTGGTTTCAAACTACCAAATTCAACTGGTATTAGAGTCGGATCGATCCGGACTATGTTGACCTGGATAGTCCACTACTGGAACGCTCTGGGCCTTGACATGTTGGGCCTTTGAGCATTTTTGGCTACCACATCGATCACCAAACATCTACATACTGCAGGGGAATCAAAACAGGAGACAATCCAACTCCAATCTTATTTAAACCCTAATAATATTCACCTTTTCTTCCAAAAACCCTAAAAATAAAAACTAAAAATAATAAAAACCATTTAGTCTCTTCTCTGTTGCAAATCAATGGCTTTCTATGCAATTCTTCGCAAATCAGCCTCTTCTTTGGCTCTGACTGCAAGTCGACACACCGGAGCCAACAGAAATTACTTCTCAGCTGTCTTCACTGGTTCAAGCGGCCATCTGAATCGGAAGTCGACTTTGGGATCTTTTGTGCTTGATTTTGACTTCTCTTCGTCTACTGAGACTAAGAAGTGCAGTTCCATTATTGAATCACTTCTCCAAGCCATCGACTCTAAACTCAAGTGTGCCGATGATCATGATCACGTAAGGCAACTTTGATTTTATTTTATTTTTTTCGGGTGGTTTATACTTTATAGCTGTTTGGTTGCCAAGAAAATAACGGAAAATGAAAGAAAGTTGGTTTCTTTCGAATTCCGGTTGCTGTATTTGTGTCTTCTATAAGCTAGGTTCAAAATGTTTGGTGAGTGTTTATGGATCTGGGTTTAACCGGATATTTTTCTTGAAGCTTTTTACCATTGGTAGGATTTGCGAGTCACTGATTTGGGAGTTATTTACCTAAACTCTAAGCTCTTTCATCTACCAGCTGAGCTACGAACCATAGGGACAACAATATAATTCAACTGTTTCACTCAATTGTAGTAAATAAATATTGTTTCCCTCAATGAGCAATATAAAATGTGCATTTCTTCATGGGCTAAGCATTTTAAAGGGTAGTTAGGTTAGAAGATTTGAGACCACAAAGTCAAATTGGGCTTGGACTTTTTGGATTTTATTTTGAGTCACATACAAGTTTTTTTTTTTAGAAACCTTGGGACTCTTGGAGCTTACACTAGAAGATCCAAAAATCCTGAGGCAATCTAACGGTGAACGATCAAACTCAACTTTATAAACCCAACTCACATAAACCCTTCAATATAAAATTCACATTTTTCTTCTCTTCTAAAACCCTAAAAAAAAAAAAACAGTACATATTTCCCTTCTCTGCTGATATTCTATGGCTTTCACTGCAATTCTTCGCAAATCGGCCTCATCTTTGGCTCCGCTCGCGAGTCGGCTCGCTCGATTCAACAGAAGTCAGCACTCAGCTATTTTCACTGCTTCAAACCATCTCTCTCGGAAGTCGACGACTTCGACTTCGACTTCTTTTGTGCCCATTTTCCGGTTCTCTTCTGCTGTTGAGGCTAAGAAACCCAGTTCAGATGAGTCACTTATCCAAGTCCTTGACTCGGAAATCAAGTGTGTTGTGGAGACTGATGACCAGAATCAGGTATAATCTTGTTTCATTTCCTTTTTGGTTGGTTTATTATTGCAGTTTGGTTGCTGAGAAATTAGTGGAAAACGAAACAAAGTCGGTTTTTTTTTTCGAGTTTCGATTGCTGGGTTCTGTTTTGTATTTGGTTTAAAAGATGGGTTTTCGTTTTATTTTTCCGATTTGTTTCTATGCTGCTTGTTTGGTTGCTGAGAAAATGAACCAATTTTGATTTCTTATGTTATATAAGTTCCTCACAACTAAAACAACCATGTACCTTTTTTTTATACAAGAATAGTTTTAAAATAAAAAAGGTTCATTAAAACATGATACTAAAGCAATTTTTTTTTTTTTTTTTTTTTTTTGTGGCAGTAGAGCCACCCAATTTTTTATTAATCCTTTTTACTATGAAAAGGAAAATGTTTGGGTACTGACTGTCAGTACCCAAAGCATACTGACCACCCATAACCACCCAATAGGGTGTTGCCACGTAGCAAAACTCTTTCACTTTTTCCAATTTTCTCTTTGTTTTTGGATTATGTGGCTATCAACTAATGGATAGTCAGCACCTTGGATACTGACCGGTCAATACCTAAGTGTTGTCCCTATAAAAATGCCTAAAACCGAAATCACCGAACCTGATTAAGTGGCAATAATGACATGTCGATCACCATCGTAACGGTCACTAAACATTTACATACTGCAGGGGAATCAAAACAGGAGACGATCCAACTCCAATCTAGGGATGACAAAATAACCTGCGATTGGATGGGGATGGGTTTCAATTTGGTAGGAATGGGGCTGAGATGGGGATACATAATAAAACCCGCAATGGGTATGGGGTCGGGATGGGATTTATAATCCCCACCCTTCCCTGCCCCTCTTAAAATATAATATTTATTTATTTTATTTTTAGTTTAATGTTTATGTTTTAAAATAATTGAATTTATTTATTTATTTTTGAGATTTATATTTATGAGATGATTTTCAATAGTTTTTTGGAATTACTTTATAAATTAGATCATATTCATTGGGATATATATATTTATTATTATTATATTTTTTTTACATGATTTTAATAAATAATTTAGATAAATGGGTTTAATGGGGTAAATGGAGTGGGGATGGGGAAAGCATACCCCGCCCCGCCCTGCCACGCTCTATCTATTAAGGGGTTTTATGAGGGGATGGGTTTTCAAAAAATAAATGGGGTGGGGTGCGGGGAGGGCCACCCTGCCCCGAACCCGCCCATTGTCATCCCTACTCCAATCTTATTTAAACCCTAACAATATTCACCTTTTCTTCCAAAAACCCTAAAAATAAAAAATAAAAATAAAAAACCATTTAGTCTCTTCTCTGTTGCAAATCAATGGCTTTCTGTGCAATTCTTCGCAAATCAGCCTCTTCTTTGGCTCTGACTGCAAGTCGACACACCAGAGCCAACAGAAATTTCTTATCAGCTGTCTTCACTGGTTCAAGCGGCCATCTGAATCAGAAGTCGACTTTGGGATCTTTTGTGCCTGATTTTGACTTCTCTTCGTCTACTGAGACTAAGAAGTGCAGTTCCATTATTGAATCACTTCTCCAAGCCATCGACTCTAAAATCAAGTGTGCCGATGATCGTGATCACGTAAGGCAACTTTGATTTTCTTTTGGGGTGGTTTATACTTTATAGCTGTTTGGTTGCTAAGAACATAACGGAAAATGAAAGAAAGTTGGTTTCTTTCGAATTCCGGTTGCTGTATTTGTGTCTTCTATAAGCTAGGTTCAAAATTTTTGGTGAGTGTTTATGGATCTGGGTTTAACTGGTGTACAATAGTTACATGATATGACATTATGATGGTCATTATTTTTTTCTAAAATTTCTTATTTATTTCAGCCTGGAAATCTAATGGAATTTATACGATCATGTATGCTAGCATAATTCATCAGTCCAACGGGCTCTTCAATGTCATAACCTAATTTATACGACATGGTTTTTGCGTTTTTCTTTTTATTATTGAATTTAGTTAAAATTCCATTAACTATGTACTGCGGTCACTACTTTTGTTTATGCTTATTAATTTCCATGAATAGGTTGAAAAAACTCCAAACGAATTCACCATGAAAATCGGAGATAGTGATCCTACATGTATAGTATTGACAAGAGAGTACCAGGATGAGCTAGTTGAAGTTTCAAGCCCTGTAGATAATTATTGTGAATATCCTGTAGATTATTATTGTGAATATCCTGTAATGGGTCGGTACGAGAGGTCATTAATTGTACGTTAACATCTCTAAGGGTGGATTCTCCCTTGAGTTCGAGTGTGACTGTACCACTGATAATGCGATTTCAATCAAGAAAATATCAATTTTAAGCTCAGAAAATTCAAAGCATTGCAGACAATTATGTCCCAAAAATCATGAAAATTTTGTGTTATTCAAGTAAGCTATTTTGGTGTATAATTTAATTCAGATTGATTATTCATTTTCTTTTTCTTGCTTATTTGATACAAGTTTCTCTGTATCATCTTTTGCAGGGAATTAGATGAGAACCTGAAGAAAGCCTTCTCCAAATATTTAGACATTAGAGGAATAAATCCTAGCATTGTTGATTTATTTTATGAGTGCTACAGCAACAAAGAAGCCGACGTAAAGTTGGTGGGGTGGAAGAAGATTAAGAACATCATTCAACAGTTGTCATAGAGATCATATATAGTAGTAGTAGCTAATTAATTGCCTTTTTATTGTATTTTATTTTATTTTACTTAACATGACAATTTGTTTTATTCCACGATTTTCAGGAATTTTTATTTTATTTTAGTTATTTATGGAAGATTGTTATTGAGAACTGAGAAGTTGTATATATGTTTATATTTTGGGAGTGCTTAATTACTAATTTAGAATTTTTATGATGGAATTGAAACTTAATTTCTGATTTGTGATTACTATGTTTTCTTGGTTGTTTTTGTGGATTTGGCCTGGTGTTTGTTTCAAGATCGTGTTCTTTTGTTGGTTTGTCGCTCTTGTTGGCTGTTTTTTGGGTCTCTTTGTTGGGGTTTTTGTTTTTGTTTTGTGTGCTTTGGGGTGTCTTGGCGCTGGCTTTGGTTGGGTGTCTGTGTCCCCTTGCTGGCTGTGGTCGTTGTTGTGTGGTGTGGCCTTTGTGCCTTGGCCATGTTTGGCCTCTTTTATAAACTCTTACCTTTCAAAAAAAAAAATGTTTACAAAAAACAATTCCCATCAGAAAATCTCCTTCTTGATTCCCTTTACAATGCAACATAATTCCCTTTGATTTGCATTACAGATTAGTAAACGTTTCCAATTAGTTATTAGTTGGTTTGACTTCTTACTAGTTAAAAATATATATATTTGTTGTAAACTTGCAACAGACCTAATATATATTTTTTAAAAGGAGTGTCTTTTAAATAGAAGTGTTATTAGATAAAATGGGTAATTTTGGAACACATGAAGTGTGAGTTGGAGCAGTATCTCCCATCTAGGGGTGGCAATGGGGCGGGTCGGGGCGGGTCAAGGCCGCCCCAAACTCATAACCCGATTTTAAAGGTTTCCCCAAACCTGACCTGTGACCCGGTCGGGTCAAAAACTTCCGCCCCAAACTCGACCTGTTTGGAGCAAGGCCACAAACCCGCCTCGTTTGACCAGTTCCATTAAAAAAAAATAAACTAAAAGTAACTAAATAATAATAATAATAATAATAATAATAATAAACAACTAGGGTTTTTTCTTTCTTTCTTTATTTTACCTTTTATATTTAAAAAATATATTTTAAAAATATTTATTTATATTTCGGGTCAAATGGGGCGGGTCGGGGCAAAAGAGACCGCCCCATACCCGATCCGGTAACCCGGTCGGGTCAAAAAATTTGCCCCATACCCACCTCGTTACCCGTTTTCATTTTTCAAACCCGCCCCAAACGGACCAGGGCCCCGCGGGTTTGGGGCAGGTCAAGGATTTTTGCTACTCCTATAGTCCCACCCAAAACAGAATTAATTGTAGTAACTAAAAAAAAAAAAAGTGGCAATGATGTGTCACCATCGTAGCGGTCACTAAACAAACTGTAGACAACCCAATTCCAATCAAGCTTAAACCCTCCTAAAACCCTAATAATATTAAGTTATTAACCTTTTCATCCCTCTTAAAACCCTAAAAGATAACTTGAAATAACAAACAAACAAACAAATTCCATTTTGTCTATTCTCTGTTGCAAATCAATGGCTTTCTCTGCAATTCTTAGCAAATCAGCCTCTTCTTTGGCTCTGACTGCAAGTCGACACGCCCGAGCCAACAAAAATTGCTTCTCAGCTGTCTTCACTGCTTCAAGCCATCTGAATTGGAAGCCGACTTTGGGTTCTTTTGTGCCTGATTTTGAGTTCTCTTCGGCTACTGAGACTAAGAACTACAGTTCCAATGAATCACTTCTCCAAACCATCGACTTGGAAATCAAGAGTACTGATCATCACGTAAGGCAACTTTGATTTTCTTTTGGGTTGGTTTATACAATTTATAGCTGTTTCGGTTGCTGTGTTTATGTTTTGTATTTTGTTTAAAATGAATACAAAATTTTTTACATGATATAGTCAATCATTATTTATTTTTAAATTTTATAAAATTTCTTATTAATTTTAGCCATTGGATTCAAATCTAATGGAATTTACACAGATTCTCTATACTAGCATAATTCATCAGTTGAAACTTGAAAGAGCTCTTCCATGTATGTCTCCAATAGCCTAATGGCAGTAATTTGTATATATTAAATTATGTAATTGAAGTTGAGCAAAGTTAAGTGGTGGTTGATGTTTCGCCTTTATGATTATTATTGAATTTAGTTAAAATTTCAATAACCATATGTGGTGGCTTGTTTTGGTTCATGTTTGTTTCCATGAATAGGTTGAAGAAACTCCAAGTGAATTCACAGTTAAATTGGATCGAGATCGAGATTTTAATAAATGGGGAAGTGCTTATGTAGTATTGACAAAAGAGTTTCAGGGTGAGCTTGTTGAAGTAGTTTCAAGCTTGTTATATGTCCATCAATCCTATGAGGACCCACATTTTACCGTTTACATCTCTAAGCAAGGTGGATGGCGTCTTCAGCTTGATTGTTCCCATACCCCTTATGAGATTTTAATCTTGGATATAAAAGTTTTAGAGCTGCACTCATGTGATGGATATTATCAAGATTCAGAGCAGTAAGTTATTTGGATTGATTATTCATTATATATTTTCCTGCTTATTTGACACAAGTTTCTACTTATGGTCTTTTACAGTGATTACAGTGATTTGGATAAGAACATGAAGAAAACCTTCCAAAAGATTTTAGAAGTTAGAGGAATAAAGCCTAGCATTGTTCATTTCATGTTTAAGTGCTTCAACAACAAAAACACTCAAAGAAAATCGAAGGTGTTGGAGAAGATTAAGAACTTCATTGAATAGTTTATATATATATATATAGGGAGAACTTTGAAACTAGCCAAAAAATTAGTGGGTTTATTGTTTTTGTCCAAAATTATCATTTTTATTGTTTTTGTCAACATATCCACTTTTTGGACAATATTGCCCTTGTTTATAAAAAAAAAATTCTCTTTTTTTTTTCTTTTTCTTCTTCTCTTTCCTTTCCACAGAATCATTTTTTTCTTTCTCTCTCTCTCTCCTTCTGTCTCACGTTCATCTTCTTCTTCTTTCTCCTCTCTTCTCTTTCTTTTTCACACCTTCCACTCTTCTCCTTTTCTCTCTCACGCCTTCTCTCCTCCTTCCTCTTCTCTTTATCTCCTCTCTTCTCTTTCTCTTTCACTTTTTTTTTTTTTTTCAGATTTGAAAAAATTCAGATTTTTATTTTGAAAATTTTCAGATTTGTGGTTCTATTTAAGTTTGGGTTGTGATTGTTTTTATGAATGGTGGGAGTTGTATTTGAGTTTGGGTTTTGTTGAAAAAAAATTTCAAATTTTTTTAGATTTGATTTTTATCAAAGAAAAAATTTCAGATTTTATTTTGTTTAAACACACCAAGCCACGGATTAAACATACCAGACAAACGAATTAAACACACCAGGGAAAAAACAATTAAACACACCAGGGTAAAACAAATTAAACACACTAGGCAACGAATTAAACACACCAAGCAAAACGAATTAAACACACCAGGCCAAAAGAATTAAACACACCAGGGTAAAACGAATTAAACACACCAGGCAAAACGAATTAAACACACCAGGGTAAAACGAATTAAACACACCAGGCAAAACGAATTAAACACACCAGACCATCAATTAAACACACTTGGTCACCAATTAAACACACCAGGTAAAACGAATTAAACACACTAGACAATCAATTAAACACACTAGGCCACCAATTAAACACACAAGACAAAACGAATTAAACACACCAAGGCAAAAATAATTAAACACACCGGGCAAAACGAATTAAACACACTAGGCAAAATGAATTAAACACACTAGGCCACCAATTAAACACACAAAACAAAACGAATTAAACACACCAAGGCAAAAATAATTAAACACACCAGGGCAAAAATGAATTAAACACACCAAGTAAAACGAATTAAACACCCGGTGTGTTTAATTGATAGCCTGGTGTGTTTAATTCGTTTTGCCTAGTGTGTTTAATTGGTGACCAAGTGTGTTTAATTGATGATCTGGTGTGTTTAATTCGTTTTGTCTGGTGTGTTTAATTCGTTTTATCCTGGTGTGTTTAATTCCTTTGTCTTGGTGTGTTTAATTCGTTTGCCTGGTGTGTTTAATTCGTTTGATCTGGTGTGTTTAATTCGTTTGGCCTGGTGTGTTTAATTCATTTGTCTTGGTGTGTTTAATTCGTTGTCTGGTGTGTTTAATTCATTGTCTGGTGTGTTTAATTGTTTTTTCCCTGGTGTGTTTAATTCGTTTGCCTAGTGTGTTTAATCCGTTTACCTGGTGTGTTTAATCTGTGGCCTAGTGTATTTAAACAAAATGAAATATGGAAAATTAGTTTGAAAAAGATTAAATCCGAAAAAATCAAAAAAAAATTTCAACAAAACCCAAACCCAAACACAATCCCACCATTCATAAAACAAACCACAACCCAAACTTAAATACAACCACAAATCTGAATTTTTTTTAAGCACAACCACAACCACAACTCAAATCCAAACCTTTTTTTAATTTGGAAATTTTTCAACAAATTTTTTAAAAAAAACTGAAATTTTTTAAAAAAATCTGGATAAATTTTCAGATCTGAAAATTTTTGTGTTAAAAAAAACCTGAAATTTTTTAAAAAAATCCCTAATATCAACCACAACCACAACCCAAACTTAAAAATCTGAAAAAAAATTTCAAAATAATAAAAAAAAAAAAAAAACTGAAAATTTTAAAAAAAATCTGGAAAAAACGTGAAGTAGAAAGAGAAGAGAGGAGAGAAAGAAAAGAAGAAGAAGGAGGGAAGATCGGACGTCCGATCGTCGATCGGTCGTCCCATCTGAATTTTTTTTTTTTTTTTTAAATCTGAAATATTTTTTAAAATCTGGAAAAAAAAAAAGAGAAAGAGGAGAAGAAGAAGAAGGAGGAGGAGGCGTGAAAGAAGAAGGAAAGAGGAGGAGAGAGGAGGAGAGAAAGAAGAAGAAGAAGAAGGAGACGTGAATGGAGAGAGAAAGGAGAGAGAAGAGGGAGGCGTGAAATGAGTGAGAGAAATGAGGGAGAAGAGATTAAGAAAAAAAAAATAAGTGCAATAATGTCCTCACAGCCCATTTAATGACAAAAACAATAAAAATGATAATTGTTGACAAAAACAATAAGTCCCCATAATTTTTTATTAAAAACCCCTATTTTCTCATATATATATATATATATATCATATATTCATATATAGTAGTAGTAGCTAATTAATTGCCTTTTATTGTATTTTATTTTATTTTACTTAACATGAGTACATGGCAATTTGTTTACTTCCACGATTTTCAGGAATTTTTATTTTATTTTAGTTATTTATGGAAGATTGTTATTGAGAACTGAGAAGTAGTATATATGTTTATATTTTGGGAGTGCTTAATTACTAATCTTGAATTTTTATGATGGAATTGAAACTTAATTTCTGATTTGTGATTACTATGTTTACTAAAAATCTCCTTCTTAATTCCCTTTACAATGGAACATAATTCCCTTTGATTTGCATTACAGATTAGTAAACGTTTCCAATTAATTATTAGTTGGTATGACTTCTTACTAGTTAAATATATATATATTTGTTGTAAACTCTGCAACAGGCCTAATATTTATTTATTTTTAAATGGAGTATCTTTTAAATAGAAGTGTTATTAGATAAAATGTGTAATTTTGGAACACATGAAGTGTGAGTTGGAGCAGTATCTCCCATCTAGGGGTGGCAACAGGCGGGTTGGGGCGGGTCAAGGCTGCTCCAAACCCGTAACCCGGTTTTTAAAGGTTGCCCCAAACCCGACCCGTTTGAAGCAAGTGTGCCCCAAACCCGTCTCGTTTGACCCGTTCCATTAATAATAATAATAAACTAGGGTTCCTTTTTCTTTCTTTATTTTACCTTTTATATTTAAAAAAATATTTATTTATATTTCGGGTCAAATGGGGCGGGTCAGGGCAAAAGAGACCACCCCATACCCGATCTGGTAATCCGGCCGAGTCAAAAAATTTGCCCCATACCCATCCTGTTATCCGTTTTCATTGCCCCAAACCCGCCCAAAACGAACCAAAGCCCATGGGTTTGGGGTGGGTCGGGGATTTTTGCCACCCCTACGGTCCCACCCAAAACAGAATTAATTGTAATAACTACAAAAAAAAAGTGGCAATGATGTGTCGCCATCATAGCGGTCACTAAACAAACCGTAGACAACCCAATTCCAATCAAGCTTAAACCCTCGTAAAACCCAAATAATATTAAGTTATCAACCTTTTCATCCCCCTTAAAACCCTAAAAGGTAACTTTAAAATAATAATAATAATAATAAATTCCATTTTCTCTATTCTCTGTTGCAAATCAATGGCTTTCTCTGCAATTCTTCGCAAATCAGCCTCTTCTTTGGCTCTGACTGCAAGTCGACACGCCCGAGCCAACAGAAATTGCTTCTCAGCTGTCTTCACTGCTTCAAGCCATCTGAATTGGAAGCCGACTTTGGGTTCTTTTGTGCCTGATTTTGAGTTCTCTTCGGCTACTGAGACTAAGAACTACAGTTCCAATGAATCACTTCTCCAAGCCATCGATTTGGAAATCAAGAGTACTGATCATCACGTAAGGCAACTGTGATTTTCTTTTGGGTTGGTTTATACAATTTATAGCTGTTTCGGTTGCTGTAGTTATAGAATACAAAAATTTCTACATTATTTATTTTTAAATTTTATAAAATTTCTTATTAATTTTAGCCATTTGGATTGAAATCTAATGGAATTTACACAGATTCTCTATCCTAGCATAATTCATCAGTTGAAACTTGAAAGAGCTCTTGCATGTATGTCTTCAATAGCCTAATGGCATTAACTGTTTCGATTGTCACAAATTCCAACGAAATAGATCACTTGGTATGGGCTTGGTTTTTTTTTTTTTTTTTTTGGTTGATGTTTCGCCTTTTTGATTATTATTGAATTTAGTTAAAATTTCAATAACCATATGTGGTGGCTTGTTTTGGTTCATGTTTGTTTCCATGAATAGGTTGAAGAAACTCCAAGTGAATTCACCATTAAATTGAATCGAGATTTTAATAGATGTGGCCGTGCTCATGTAGTATTGACAAAAGAGTTTCAGGGTGAGCTTGTTGTAGTTTCAAGCCATATATATGTCCATCAATCCTTTATGGGCCCACATTTTACCGTTTACATCTCTAAGCAAGGTGGATGGCGTCTTCAGCTTGATTGTTCCCATACCCCTTATGAGATTTTAATCTTGGATATAAAAGTTTTAGAGCTGCACTCATGTGATGGATATTATCAAGATTCAGAGCAGTAAGTTATTTTGGTGTATAATTTCATTTGGATTGATTATTCATTATATATTTTCCTGCTTATTTGACACAAGTTTCTACTTATGGTCTTTTACAGTGATTACAGTGATTTGGATGGAGAACATGAAGAAAGCCTTCCAAAAGATTTTAGAAGTTAGAGGAATAAAGCCTAGCATCGTTTGTTTCATGTTAAAGTGCTTCAACAACAAAAACACTCAAAGAAAATTGAAGGTGTTGGAGAAGATTAAGAACTTCATTGAATAGTTTATATATATATATATATATATACAGTCTTTCTATTGTCAATTTGTCAGGAAAAATATGGATCACAGATTATGAAGAAATTTTGACAAGTGCATACACTTTGAGTCAAAGTATGTAAATCTAGTGGTCAATATTCTTCGTCTTGATATATTTATTGTCATGACGAATTGATAATAGAAAATCTATATATATATATATATACATAAATCTTTGCTATGATTGTGTTGTTTGATTGTAACTTTAAAGAGTTTTTAGATGATTAAAAAATTGTTTTATTATAGAATCAGGATTTATCCGTATGTGGGGTCCCAAATTTGAGAAGCGTTGTTATTCTGTTAGTGGATTCCCATTCAAAATGAAAATTTATTTTCTACATACTATTATTGTGTTGAGAAGAAAGTACGAGTATGAATTTATAAAAATTGAATTTCACATGCCTGATCATCTTATTAGAGATCATCAACCAAAGAGTACTTCTTTCGACGGTCTTGATTATGTTTCAAAAAAACCAATTCGAGATCACAAAACCTATATGTAACCATCTCCAAGAACAATGATGGAGCAGTTCTTAATTATATATGTTTGATTGTTCTGGTATATATGCCTGTGAATTCATTTTAAGATATGCTAAATTACGTATGTATGGTGTTCACGATTTTAGGATTGATTGATAATTATATTATTGTAGACCGGATATTTTTCTTGAAGCTTTTTAACATTGATAGAATTCACGAGTCACTGATTTGAGAGTTATTTACCTAAACTCCAAGTTTTTTCATCTATCAATTGAACTAAATATTGTAGTTTTCAAAAAATAAATAAATATTGTTTCCCTCAATGAGCAATATAAAATGTACATTTCTTCATGGGCTAGGCCTTTTAAAGGGCAGTTAGGTTAGAAGATTTGAGACCACAAAGTCAAATTGGGCTTGGACTTTTTGGATTTTATTTTGAGTCACATACAAGGTTTTTTTTTTTTTTTTTAGAAACTCAACTTTAACGCTAGAAGATCCAAAAATCCTGGGGCAATCTAACGGTGAACGATCAAACTCAACTTTATAAACCCAACTCGCATAAACCCTTCAATATAAAATTCACATTTTTCTTCTCTTCTAAAACCCTAAAAAAAAAATAAACAATACAAATTTCCCTTCTCTGCTGATATTCAATGGCTTTCACTGCAATTCTTCGCAAATCGGCTTCATCTTTGGCTCCGTTCGCGAGTCGGCTCGCTCGATTCAACAGAAGTCACCACTCAGCTATTTTCACTGCTTCAAGCCATCTCTCTCGGAAGTCGACGACTTCGACTTCGACTTCGACTTCTTTTGTGCCCATTTTTCGGTTCTCTTCTGCTGTTGAGGCTAAGAAACCCAGTTCAGATGAGTCACTTATCCAAGTCCTTGAATCGGAAATCAAGTGTGTTGTGGAGACTGATGACCAGAATCGGGTATAATCTTGTTTCATTTTCTTTTTGGTTGGTTTATTATTGCAGTTTGGTTGCTGAGAAATTAGTGGAAAACGAAACAAAGTCGGTTTTTTTTTTCGAGTTTCGATTGCTGGGTTCTGTTTTGTATTTGGTTTAAAAGATAGGTTTTCGTTTTATTTTTCCGATTTGTTTCTATGCTGCTTGTTTGGTTGCTGAGAAAATGAACCAATTTTGATTTCTTATGTTATATAAGTTCCTCAGCAACTAAAATTTAACTTGATGCTCTGTTTTTATTTGCTGAGCAGTTAGGGGAAATAGAACAGAATGGAACTTTGAATGTTAGGATCTTATAGTTTTCTAGCTTGAACGATAAAAATCCAGTCTTGACTAAGCTGAATAGCTACATAGACAGGTGTGGTTGGTGGTTTTGTTTACTTGGCCTGAATGATGAGAACATTATTCATTATAAATCTCACAGAGTGTCAATTTTGAATTCTCTCACTTAGGTTCATACATTGTTGATATTGGCGCTAATACGAAAATCGTAGAATTTTCTGCTATTAGACTTTTGTATAGATTCAGGGGACGAAGTTCACCATTTGCAATTGCTACTTTGTTGGTGGTAGTTTGTATTTGTTCAACAACTCCAACCGAAATTTTACATGTCTGTTATGAATTTGATGGACTTTTGGATTAAGCTTTGGTTAAGTTGATTGTTGTTGGATATGTTCTCTAATTTCTTGGTTGGCCTTTGTTCTTCAGACTAGTAGACACCATTGTTCTACTTAGATATGTCAGTAATTTTTGTTCTGTTGGTTCTATTATTTTAACAGTCCAATGACTGGTCACTGTTTTCATTTTGATGAATAGGTTGAAGAGACTCCAAGTGGATTCCCTTTCAAAATTGAAGATATACCTGGACAACAAACTGTTATATTGACAAGAGAGTATCAGGGTGATCACGTGAAAGTTGAAGTCGGCATGCCTGATCTTGTTACAGGTGAACAACCCGAGGCTGATCATGATGATGATGATGATTCGGAAAAGCCCAATCAAGCTAGCCTTCCACTGGTTGTTACCATCACTAAGAATTGTGGAACATCCCTCGAGTTCAGTTGTACTGGGTACCCTGATGCGATTGCAATCGACAGCTTGTCAGTTAGAAAGTCAGAAACTTCTGAGGATGAATTGCCCTATGAAGGACCTGACTTCCAGTAAGATAATATTACACTACGGCTTTTTATTTGACTATTCATTATCTTTTCGTGCTTATTTGACACGAGTTTCTCTCTTTCGTCTTTAACAGTGATTTGGATGAGAACTTGAAGAAAGCCTTCCACAAGTATTTAGAAATTAGAGGAATAAAGCCTTCCACCACAAATTTCTTGTTCGAGTTCATGCTCAACAAAGACACCCGCGAATACACGTTGTGGTTGAAGAACATTAAGAACTTCATTGAAGCATAGGCTTCTGCTTCACTATAAACAGTTGTCAAAGAGATCATATAGGAGAAGCTTAGCTTTTTTTGCTTTATATAAAACGCCGACGATTGTCTGGTTTGGAGGATTTCCAGAATTGTTATTCATGGGATATTTTTACGGAGAATTATGTTTAAATTAGTTGTGGTAGAACAGGGCATCTTTTTGGATTTCAATTCTCTCTGTGTTTTCACAAAATGTTTTTTGTTGCATGTTTACTGAAGTTTTGTTTTGTTGGATACTCTGTGTAGTAAAACAGTGTGTTCAATAATCAAGGTTGAATTATTTTACTTCTTTGTTCTATTAACTGTTGCTAAAATTATTGGAATGATAAACTTCAAGAATAATAATAATATGTAAGCATCTCCCACACAACTCTTGGTGAGAAAATTAGTCTAAAATTTGGCAATGAGCAGGAAGTGCACACAGGCTGGGGTTTGAAGATGGATTGGATTGTGTTAGATGGAAACCTTTCGAATCAGAAATCACTGATATTGCGATTATCTTCTTCACAAATCATCACCCATGAGTTCTCTTGTAGTAGCGGCACCATCTGGGTCGGGTCCTATTGGGACCAGGTTTGGAAGGGACCGGGTCCCCGTGGAGAAAATACTTAAAATTTAAGAACAAATCTAATTTGAAACGTATATATAATAAAGACAAATAAATTACAAGTAAAGCATTATCTATACCGGTGATCGGAAGAGCAATCAGTGGCAATGACTGAAAGGCAATGATAATTGACTGTTTATGTTGTTAACATTGACAATCAATAATGAACGTGTTTGTAATATATAAAATTAAACCTGGGATATAGTTGTATTTATGTTAATTACTTAAATCAATAGGGATAATCTAGTTTTTACATTGATTCATTAAATTTGACGGTAGATTCTTTCATAATCACAGTACAAAAGTAACCCACACCATTTTCACCTAAAGGAAAATTTTAATAATTCATCATTGTATGCACATATCACCACCACTTTGTACGATTTTGCATATCCAAAACCACATATGCTTCTTAGATCCAGGATCCTGGATTTAGTTATGTCCGGGATAACAATTCTTTATTGAACATTCCTATGTCCACAATCCCACACCTGAGAAAAATTATTTAAAATAAAATATCTGACCTCGGATAGTCTGTATTTCTTAACCCATGATATAATCATTGTGCTCCTCTTGTAAACAAACCGAGGTTGGAAAATGTTGAGCTGCTGACGATGTTGAACAGGAGTAACTTCAGGGACTGCTTGCTCGTGATGCATCAAAACTGCAAGTTAGTCGTTGATTATAAAAAGAAAAATCACCATAATAAGCAGGAGCTGCACAAACATGCTAATAACCAATACTGCTTATAAAAATAGTAACATTTTTTTTCCCAACAATAACAGACAGAATTGAATTTCGCTACACCCAAAACCAAAAGCTTAAACATGTGTACCAAGGACTTGAAATCACTGAAATTTCTAGGCAAAAGAGATTTAGTTTCCTATGCAACAACATACATTACAACTTCTTAAATCAACTAGTAGCTAGCATAACACAGGCACGTACAAAAAGAGAGAATAAATTCAGACAATAATCAACAAACAAAACATGATCAGACACAAAATTCAGCTGCAGCGTCCCTTAAACATGAGGCCAATCATGTTTTGTATATACTCATCATGAATCATGACAATTGACAAATAGAACAACAAGAGTATTGCACAAAGGAAACACTTTTGTCATAATACATCATTACTTATAAGTTATAACATGAGTATCATACAATTTGTTCTAAACTCGTAAATTCATCTAATAAAACTCAACTATATGTGTCCATATATTTTAAAGAAATCTATCTAAAAAACCACCAACTCTTCATGGATTGGTTGTGTACCTTCACCTTGATTTTGATGAGGGAGGTTGAAGTCCCACAGTAATTTAAAAAAGATATTGGTATACCATCATCAATAATTGCTCAGCAAATAAATGAGGCAGCAGAATAGACATAAATAAAAGGAACAGTAAAACAAAAGCAATAAGGAACATAAATAAGTATAATTACCAACTTGCAAAATTGGTTACCTGAAAAAGCAAGAGGAGGAGGGCAGAGTGGTGGAGTTGAAGCTAGGAAGTTTGGCCAGACTCCAAGGCAGATATTGTCACCAAATGGAAGCTTATGATCTTCAACACACTAGAAATGGAAGCTTATGTTCTTCAACACACTAGAAATCTATTCCGAGTTGTAATCCATGACCACAAGGATTTATCATTTACTGCTTCTTGGAAAATTCCATTCAAAAGAATACATGTATAGTATAATCTTGCTGCAGTCCTTTTGCTGTTAAGAACTGTCAAGAGCTAAGAACCGGCTGTATCAAGGCTACCTGCTACCGAAGAATATACCCGCTCATTAGGTGTAATGCCAGCCTCTATCATCTCATCATACAATCTCAAAGCTTCACCTGGTCTCCCCTGCTTGGACAGACCCAAAATTATTACAGTGTAGGCGACATCATCCAGTACTAAACCCCTCTGTTTCATTTCATTAAACAATTCCAATGCCTCAGCGGACTTCCCAGATAATAATTCACCACGTATGAGGGATACATATATGTATGCATTGGGTATACTTCCCATTGCTTCCATCACACCTTTTAGCTTATGGGCTTCTGTCATCTTCCCATTTTTGCAGTAACCACCAATCAAAGAAGTATAAGTAACAGTGTCAGGACTCACTCCCCTTTTCTCCATCTCTTCAAATAGCCAATTTGCTTCCTCTAAGTTCCCTTTCTTGCAGTAACCATCAATTAAAACAGTGTAAGTAACAGTGTTAGGATTCACTCCCCTTTTCTTCATCTCTTCAAATAGCCAATTTGCTTCCTCTAAGTTTCCTTTCTTGCAGTACCCATCAATCAAAACAGTGTAAGTAATAATGTCAAGTCTCACTCCCCTTTTCTCCATCTCTCCAAGTAGCCACTTTGCTTTATCTAAGTTCCCTTTCTTGCAGTACCCATCAATCAAAGCATTGTAAGTAACAATGTCAGGTCTCACTCCCTTTTTCTCCATCTCTCCAAGTAGCCACTGTGCTTTATCTAAGTTCCCTTTCTTGCTGTACCCATCAATCAAAGTGTTGTAAGCAACAATGTTAGGTCTCACTCCCCTTTTCTCCATCCCTTCAAATAGACGATTTGCTTCCTCTAAGTTGCCAATCTTGGAAAATATGTTAACCAAAGTACTACAGGTAACTACATTAGGAGTTATCTCCCTTTCGATCATAGTGAAAAACCAGCTTTTCGCTTCCTCATACCGTTTCAATTTACAAAGGCCACTGGTAATTGTATTATAAGTAATTATATCAGGCTTAAAACCTTTTTGTTCCATGATAGCTTTAACCTTGAAAGCTTCATCTACCATACCAATAATAAAATACCCATTTATGAGCATATTATAAGTAAAAACATTAGGTTCTATCCCTTTAGTGATCATTTCCTCCATCAAATCCTTGGCCCTTTCAACCTCTCCTCCCTTACACAATCCATGAATCACAGTAGTCAGAGAATGGACTGTAATCTCCACATTGGCCTCAACCATTCTTCGGAAAAAACTAAAACACATATCCATTTTATTACATCTCTTCAAAGCAAGCAAAAGCGTCATGCAAGACTTGTGATGAATCTTAAACCCACTTTTCTCCATATAATCAAAAACCCCAATCGCCTCCTCCAACATTCCATAATCAGCATACACCCCAAACAACATACCGCACAACTTTTGAACAAAAATGGGGTCATCAGTGTCATCTTCAACCAAAGAAACTATATTTGAAACCGAGGTTCGAAGATTAACATCATTTGCAATGCAATTCAACACAAATTGAATATCAGTAAACTTTCTCCTGTCGTATAGTCTACGAATGAGGGTCAAATGAGCAACAAGGTCAGGCTTATTAAATGGGTTTTGGCGGAGGAAGTTGAAGAATTCTAAGCAAGAACAAAGAGGGAGTTTTGGGTTAGACAAAACAAGTTGGACTACGTGAGAGTTGAGAGTGGAGAGTATAACAGGGCTGTTCTTTAAGAGTTCAATGCCTGAATAGCTCATAACTCGAGCAATGTCTGAAGCTCTTTCAATGTGTTGGATTTTATTCAAAGCTCCTATCAATTTCGGGATAATCATCCTTTTGTTGTTTTTTTTTTTTTTTTTTTTGGTTGAATAATCAAATGAACAAGTAGCTACTTTTTTCAATTCAACAACAAAAATTAAACATTTCCAGGCTTTTTTTGTTTGTTTAAAAGACAAAACAAAAAAAATTAGAAATGCGACAAGCTTACAAGAAGTGATTGACCCAAAGATATTGTTGAAGATGACCCAAATTGGAGATTCTTCTTGCTACAAGCGGGTCGGCTTTCTCTCTGTTGATTGTTGAAGATTTCCAAATGAGTTCAGTCTCTTGCAAACCCTACCGCAAAATTTCGTTGATAGAATTTTTTTTTATTATTATTATTATTATATTTTATTTGGGGGAATTGCACGAACATCCTCCAGGTTTGATAAAATTACACGGATATGGCAGTTTTGGCTATATACGCACAAACTTCTCTCAACATTTGAAAATTGTTGCACAAACATCCCCTACCGTTAAATATATCCATTAGTCAATGGTCAAACATGTAAAAAGTCTAAAATACCCTATATTTTTATTTTAGAAAAACTAAAAAATTTTAAAATAAGATAAAAAAATATTTAAAAATCTTTTATAATACATGAATGTATCTTAAATCTAAGGGGGGTGTATTCAATTAGGATTCTTGGAGACATTTAAAGACATTATAAATCTCGATGTATTCAATTATGACATTTAAAGACTTTAAAAGAGTCTATATTAATTCAGTGGTATTCAATTAGGATTTCTATGGACTTTTAAATAATTCTTCCAAATCTAGGTGTATTGAATTGAGACTTTAAAAACGTATACAAGAATCAAGGTGTATTCAATTAGGACTAGATTTTATAGGATTTTCTTAAGTCATGGATTTTGGTGGATTTTGGTAGACTTGATAGTGGGAGATATAAATATCAAATGTCATAACATGTCCGGCCTTCACCCAAAAGATTTTGGTGGACTTTGCTCTCTCTCTCTCTCAAAATAAAAACGTGTTGACTACAATCTTACCAATAACACCCAAAAAAAAAAAGAACTAGATAATTAAATTTTTAAATTTTTTACAAGTCTCACGAGGAAACCCACCACAGGTTACAATGAATTCATTTTGTTTTTGTTTTTTTGCCAATTTTAACGATCACAATTTCCCCGGAATCAGCTCTGTTGCCATAAAACTACTGCGGAAATCCTTGTAAAAATCGTAACTATACGACATCAATAGTTGTAGAATTACAAGCAAGCATGTACATTTCAAAAAAGAGCTCTGTACCGGTTCTTGTTAACAATGTAAAAAGTAATATAAACATCAACATATTCATTAATCGCAGAGCCTGCACTAGCTATGGCATGAAGAAAGTCACTCTTTCCAGAGGATAGGATTCCAAAACCCTTGTATGCAAGAGTAAGGAACTCGAGAGCTTGTGTAATTGAACAAGCTGCCCAGTGGGGCAATTGTTGCAATAGCACTGAATCTTCATCAACTGCCTTTGGGGTCACAAAATATGGTAATGCTTCGGGTATACAGCGAATGTCCAATATATTTGACTGCAAGAAAGCAACAGCAAAATCAAGAGAACTCAAAATTAAATGTGATGGAAGAACTGATATTGCTGTTGAAGTTAGAGATAACAAATACATGAAAGTCCATAGATGTCTAAACAAATCCATAACAGTCTAAGATAAATGTCTAAACAAATTCATAACAGTCTGAGATAGATGTTTAAACAAATCAATGAAAATCCATGTGTATTTATAAAAGTCCGTAAAAATCCATAAAAATCCATGAAAATCCGTCACTTAAAAAATGTCTTTAAATGTCCTTAAGAATCCTAATTGAATACAACCTCCTAAAACTTAGAAAAAAAAAAAAAATCATCTTAAAAAAAATTAGTTTGTGCAATTCTCCATTGATTTTAAATAAATTTAAAATTTAAAATTTATTTATTATTAAATTGTTTAAAAAAAAAAAAACTTTTTTTTTATTTCTAAGGGTGAATTTTTTTTTTTTTTTTTCTAGGTTTCATATATAATATACATTAATGTTTTCTAAAATATTTATTTTTATATTTTTTATCTTATTTTTTAATTTTTTAGTTTATTTAAAATAAAAATAAAAGGGTATTTTGGACTTTTTACTGTTTTGACCATTGACTAACGGATCCATCTAACGGTAGGGGATGTTTGTGCAACAACATTCAAATGTTAAGGGAAGTTTGTCTGTATATGGTCAAAACTGTCATATTTATGTAATTTTATCAAACGTCGAGGATGTTTGTGCAATTTCCCCTTTTTATTTTCATATAGGTCCATTTTTATTTTTAAAATTTGTATAAAAATTTATTTTTATTTTGTCTTTTATTATTTGATTTTTTTTTTCAATTTTTGATGAACTTTTTTTTAAATATATATATGTAACATTTTTATTTATGAAAATTGATAATTAATGTAAATTGATAGTCAATGAAAATGATTTTTATTACAAAAATCTTTGGAATTAAATGTCGTAACCCACTAATATTTAATTTTTTATTTGGATAAAATATTTACGATGTAACAACTCAAACCTAGAACTTTATTATACCGAGTAAATGCTATTACAGCTATACACATTTGGGATGTGGTTGTAACACACTAATGTTATTAATATCGATTTGTTATATTTTTTTTCCATGCAATATAACCTTTTCAAACTGATAATTTTTTGTTCATATAAAATCTATTAATTAATCAATAAAATGATATTTATTAATTTATGAAAATGATGACGAAGGTAATGACTATACAATAACTTTGGAGCGTGTTACACACATGAAAACACTCAAAGTATAAATGACACTATATAATTTATTGTTGTAATACGAGAATTCAACCTTAGAACTTGTAAGTGCATTACGAAAAATTAGAAATTAGATCGAACTAGATTTATATTTCAAGAAAATGAAGCAACGATATGTAAGAAAACATCATGATTATGAAATATACATATATATATATATAAAGATCAATCCTATATGTATGTACTTTATAGTAAATTAGCAATGTATAAAATGTGTGAACCACATATAAACTTATACGCAAAATTATTTTCGTACTATAACAAGATAATTCAAGTCAAATATTGTGCACCCATTCTACCCAAGTTTGTCTTCGCATCTAATTAAATGAACAAGCCCATATGTGCTTCTGCGGAGTTGAGACAAGTTTTAATTAAACTCCTCACATGTACTTATAAATTGACTTGAACAACACCTTTCCATAATTACTAACATGGAAGGAAAGTATACTACCAAATACCAACCGTGCTAAGGGGTGATGTGCTTTTATTATATCTTTGGATCCTCGTAACTCATCTTCACATGTAAAATGACCTTATTTGATTCTACACCTATCCGAGACAACTTATCATAGTATCAATCAATTAGGGATAATTACCTCGGTGATTATCAATTTGATGACACATTATCAAAATGGGCACTAGATTGAAAATTGGTTTCAAAATAGTCATTTTTGATAAAAAGTATGACACTAATGGTCATTTCATCAAATTTCATACTATTTGTCTAAAAAAGTAATAACCATTTTACTTTGTAGTCAAACAGTAATTTCAAGTACAGATTGCAGAATATTTCTTTGAAAATTAGCAGCTAAAATTTTAAGGATAAAAAATTCCAACTTTGTCAACTTTTGGCATTCCATCATCATGGTAAAGGCTTGGGATATATATATATATATATATACTTGAAAGCCTTTCTTTACCTGGGTTCTCTTAATGACACTACCAATTGGGTCTTCCATGTCTGCAAGCACGCGCATAGAGTTTGCAAGGCTTGAAATCTGTCAAGTACAGTAGACTTCATTCAGCTACAAAATTTATAAACACATTGAGAAGAAAGTTAACACATTTCAGATGGAACATCAGACAGATAGTGATACATTGTTTGAAGTAACTAAAGCCTGACAGAAACAGAAAAACAATAAGCTGCAAGAATAACTAGAGAGAAAGGTCACAGCAAATCTTACCTTCCCGGACTTCAAAGCCAACCGAGATATCAGGTGTCATGGGTTTACCATCGGAACAACTCATCCCCGTGAAACCTTAACATAGACTAGCACGGTAGAAGATCTGAATCCATTCTTTTTTAGGACGTATAATTAGTTGTATAATTATTGACATATTAATGTTCGGACCCAGCCCAAATGGTCTCCGAATCAAATTACAGGGTAGGGTAATTAAGCTGGCCCAGAACCAGCCCACTTTGACATTAACTATTAAAAGAAAAATCAAATAAAGGGATTTTAGGGTTCCTCTGAAAACACTACACACAAATACAGAGAACTCAACATACAGTAGTTCACTTTCGAGTTGGTGCATATCTACTACAGCAAGAAAAACGCAATGACTTCTCAGACCCAGGAAGAACTCCTCGATGCTTTTCTTGATGTACCAATCTCTCTCTCCATCAAATTTTATGTTTTTCGATTAATTAATTCTATTATTGATAAATAACAACTCTCAGATTTCTTTTGTTAAATAATCTATTAGATCTCCTGGGTTTAATCCTTTAAGTTTGAAACCCTTAAGTTTGATTGTTTCAGTACCTCTGATGCAATTTCAATACGGAGAATAGGAATTATAAACTCAGAAAATTCGAAGGATTATTGGCCATTATATGACGGAGATTATGTAGTGGAATACAAGTAAGCTAGTATAATTTAATACAGATTGATTATTCGTTATCTTTTTCCTGCTAATTTGACACAAGTTTCTCCATTTGTTCTTTCGCAGTAAAATGGATGAGAACATGAAGAAAGCCTTCTTCGAATATTTAGAAATTAGAGGAATAAAGCCTAGCATTAATGATTTCATGATTAAGTGCTACAGGTACAAAAAAGCCAAAAAAATGTCGACTTTGGGTTCTTTTGTGCCTGATTTTGATTTCTCTTCGGCTGCTGAGACAAAGAAGTGCAGTTCCAATGAATCACTTCTCCAAGCCATCGACTCCGAATTAAAGCGTATTGGTCACGTAAGGCAACTTTGATTTCCTTTTGTAGCTGTTTATACTTTATAGCATAATCCATCAGTTGAAAGAGTTGTTGCGTGTCTGTCTCCAATAGCCTCAATGGCATTGTTTTGATCCTCACAAATTCCTACAAAAGAGATCACTTGGTGTGGGTTTGGTGTGCTACTGTTTGGTTGCCGAGAAAATGGAGGAAAAGTAAATGTAATTTTAGGTTTGGTTTGGTTTGGTTTTTTTTTTTTTTAATTTTATATATATTAAATTGATGTAATTGAAGTTGTACAAAGTTATTATTGAATTTTTAATTTTTTTCTTTATTATTAGTATTATTATTGAATTTAGTTAAAATTCCAACAACTGTGGTCACTTGCTCTTGTTCATGTTTGTTTCTATGAATAGGTCGATGAAACTCCAATTGAATTCACCTTTGAATTGAATCGAGATTTTAATAAGGGTGGTCGTGCTTATGTAGAATTGACAAAAGAGTTTCAGGGTGAGCTTGTTCGAGTAGCTTCAGGATATATATTTGTTGCTCAAAGTCAAAGGTTTGAGTTCATAGATTTTACCGTTACCATCTCTAAGCATGGTGGATCGCACCTTGGATCGCGCCTTCGTTTCAATTGTTCCTATACCCCTGATGGGATTTCAATATGGGGTATAGCAGTTCATGAAGGAGATCAATATTTAGAGCTGTAAGCTATTTTGGTGTATAATTTCATTCGGATTGATTATTCATTATATATTTTCCAGCTTATTTGACACAAGTTTTTCCATATCGGTCTTTTGCAGTGATTTGGATGTGGATGAAAATGTGGATGAGAATGAGAACCTGAAGAAAGCCTTCCAAAAGTATTTAGAAGTTAGAGGAATAAAGCCTACCAACATTGAATTCATTTTTTAATGCATCAGCAACAAATACACCCAAATAAACTTGACGGTGTTGAAGAAGATTAAAAACTTCATTGGACAGATTGCATAGTGTGTGTATATATATTTATTGTTTACATTTAGTTATTTATGGTATGACTTCTTACTAGTTAAACGGGATTTTATTTTATTTTATTTATAAAGATCGTTTAGACGATTGTGTTGTTTGATCACAACTGTCGAACCAGTTTTTCAAAATGGAAAATCGGAACCAGAAATTAAGGTGTTGTTTGGAACCATTTTTAAAAATGATTTTCTGTTTTTAAAAGTAAAAAACAATTTTAATGTTGTTTGTTTACATGTTTTACAAAGCTAACCTTTTGAAATGTATAACTAAAATGTTAAAAACAACTTTTTTTTGTTTTTCATTATTTTCAAAAACATCATTTCAAAATAAATCAACTTTTTTCTCTAAACAACTATTTTACCCATTTTAAAAACAATAACCAAACACTTTTACATCGTTTTCCGTTTCAAAAAACTACTTTTAAAAAATATTACCAAACACATTACATTTTATTAACATCATTTTTAAAACATAATTTCCATTTAATTTTTTTTTTCAAAAACACCATTTTAAAAACGATACCAAATGCGCCCTAAGGCTTTGTTTGTGGATTGGAAAGGATTAGACAATTTTTAGTTCTACTCTCACGTTTGGTGTGCAAATAGGATGGAAAAGTAGTCCGGTAGGGACCACCCATTATCCGGTTGCTGTGGGATTAAATAATCCCACCTCACACAATGAGACTATTTTAGTCCCAACCCTTTATATATATATATATTATTTTATTTTTGTGGGACCCGCTTTTATGTTTTTATAATGTTACTTTTTTGGATGGGACCCGTCATTATATATTTTATATTATTACTTTTTGGATTAGACCCATACTTTATTTATTTTATATTATATTATTTATATTTAAAATATTAAATTTATTTGGTCCAATCTGTACTACACCAAACACATCACAGTATTAATTTAGTTTAGTATAATCCAATCCAATCCAATCCAATCCATAAAAATAGTCTAATCATATCCAATCCAATCCCGTGCACCAAACGCAACCTAAGGGTTCTGGTTTCAAATTTCCGATTTCCAATTAGATTCCAGTCTGGCTTTTGGGATGGCGGTTCCGGTTCGGTTTCACAATTGGAACCAAACCACGGTCATGTCTATATATATATATATATATATACATGTATTGAATGGTTAAGTCAATTTGACGTAACCCACTACCATTTATTTATTTTTATTATTTTGATAAAATATTTACGGTGCAATAACTCGAACCTAGAACCTGATCATGCCGAGTAAATGCTATTACAAATATACACATTCGGGTGGTGGTTGTAACACACTAATGTTATTAATATTGATTTGTTATAATTTTTTTCCTTCCATATATAATATAACCTTTGCAAACTAATATTTTTTACTCGTATAAATTCTATTAATTAATTGATAAAATGATATTTATTAATTTATGAAAAGATCCGTACAACAACTTTGGAGCTGTTACACACTTCAAAACACTCAGGGCTCGTTTGGTACGCTGGATTGTATTGTATTGGATTGTATTGGACTATATTGAATTGTATTATATTGGATTGTATTGGACTGTATTGAATTATATTATATTGTATTAGACTGTATTATTCTTATACAATCATATGTTTGGTGATATTTTGTATTAAATTGTATTATGCTGTATTAACTAATACAGCCTCTCTATTCTATATTAGATAATACAATATTCACCGTATTAGATCAATTAAAATGTATTAGCTAATACAATACAGTAAACAGTACAAAATAAACCAAACATTGTATTGTATTATTCTAATACATTTTAAACTCCTAATACAATACAGCGCGGCGCACCAAACGAGCCCTCAAAGCATAAATGAATGACACTATATCGTTGTAATACGAGAATTCAATCTCAGAACTTGTAAGTGCATTACAAAAAATTAAAAATGAGATCGAACTAGATTTATATTTCAAGAAAAGAAGAAGCAACGATATGTATGTAACTAAACATCATGATTACATGTATAATATATATATATATAATGATCAATCCTATATGTATGTACTTTTTAGCAAATTAACTATGTATAAAATGTGTCAAAATTATTTTCGTGTTATAACAAGATAATTCAAGTCACATATAGTGCACCCATTCTACCCAAGTTTGTCTTCGCTTCTAATTAAATGAACAAGCCCGTTTTTAATTCCGCAGAATTGTGACAAGCTTTAATTAAACTCCTCACAAATATTTGTAAATTGACTCGAACAACTCCTTTCCATAATCACTAACGTGGAAGGGAAGGTACACTACCAACCGTATTAAGGGGTGATGTGTTTTATTATATCTTTGGATCCTCGTAACCCATCTTCTTTAGATTTTACAACCTTTTCCTTCTTTACACATAACTTATTTGATTCTACACCTATCCAAGACAACTTATCATAGTATCAATCAAATTATCAAAGGTAGCTTCCTATATATTGTTAACCAAAAAACTACCACAAAACCCACACAAGCCAAAACAAGGGAGAATGCAATTGCAATTGGGGATCCAAAAATAAGGAAATTATTCATTCAACTGCAGTAATTAATCGTTTGTAGCAAAAGGGAATGAGTAAGCTAATAATTTGATCACTAGCTAATGCTACAACGAAAATCCTGGCTGATACAAAATGCTTACTATTACTGTATGGGGGGGCAGTAAATCCATTGGCATAGACTCAACCAATGATTTCAAAACTGCCCAATGTAATGCTGCATGAATATAAAAGCAGCATGCATTCATAGTTTCATACAAATCACTAATCAACTGCAGGTTGTAAATACTATTGGTACTCGTTTAGAGACTCAGGATTCCAAAGTTATGTCCTTGTGCACATAAACAACCCCTTTATCGCCATCTACCACTTGCCCATTTCCCCTAAGAATCCTGCATATGCAACAAGACAACGATGGCCAAGTGAGTACACAATGGCATTTTTAGATATTCATCGATGATATTCAGATTCATTCTTTTTTTAACAAATACGATGAGGACTTGAATTAAGTATAAAAACATCATAAGCATATTCATACCATCTTGTAGTTAGCAGTCCTTCAACTCCAACTGGACCCCGAGCATGTATCCTACTGGTGCTTATGCCAACCTAATCAGATGATCAAAGAGAAACTATGAGAGCAAGCACCTCAAACATATTGATCAAAATTATCAAAATGACTGCTGAATGATAATATTATACCTCAGCACCTAGTCCAAATCGAGCCCCGTCACAAAATCTTGTGCTTGCATTGTGGAAAACAGCAGCACTGCAAATATAAGCAACAACCCGCATAAAAAATGGTTACCACATTTAATGAGAGAACATTTCTGATGCTGATACACAAAATAGTATACATAATGAAAAATATTAAATAAGCTGACAATAAGAAGTATAATAATATGATGATTGAAGTACACTTACCTGTCTACTTGGCGTAGGAACACCTCTGCAGCCTCAGAGTCTTCTGCTACGATGCAATCAGTGTGCCCACTGCCAAAAAGAAAACGAGGACAATGTGATTCTTCTTCAATCTTCATGTAAGCATTCTACACAGCTATGTGAGTTGGTCTAGTGAAACAGAATGAGATAAAAAAAATTGCATCTGAACTGAAAGGAAATGCCAATATACCTTCCATGTTCGTAAATATGATCAATGGCTGCATACACATCATCCACAATTTCAACAGTGCAAGCCGTTGAATTGTACTCATAGTGAAATGAACGTGCCGCAGGGAGACTCAACAAGGAGCTTGCCCTTGGTCCACCATATATATTGACACCTGCAACAGATGTATCAGTAAACTTCTCAAGAAAACTCATTTAGTGGTGAAACCAACATAGATTTCTTCATTAGTCGCCCAAAAATACGTACACTTAGCTACAACAGTAAATTTTAATATATTACATGCCAAAAACCGGAAACTAGACAAATGATATAAAAGCATACAAAGTCAGCTATCCAATTGAAAACAATCTTGAAATTACAAAATTCATAAAGAATTCAGTTTAAGTGATAGTTATGGAATCAAACCAGCCATAAAGAAGAGTGAAGTGAGACAATTTGGATTTTTAAACTGTTTCAAATTTAATTTAAGAATAAAATGAAAATCCTAAAGGGTGTTTAAAGAGACTAAGCAGTTTTGGATAATGAGAAAAGTTGCCCATAGTCTAAGTCTACATATGTTATTCTCAAAACAATTAACCCCACCCTATACCCCCACCCAAAAATGATGAATATTTCTGCCTCTCAACCCCAACCAATTCATCATCAGTTCAGATTTCAAAAATATAATCGTTAAATAGAAACTCTCAGTCAATTTCTCTCAAGTTAATCTTCCACATGCAAACCTATATAACCTGATGAAATATTTAATAGTTTTAACACGTACATTTTGGCACCTAAAGCTTTCACCATATAAATAGGTACAATAGAATGTAAGCTAAACGAGTGGAAAAATCTTTAGAATGGAGAAAAGCCCTACCTTCAGCCCGAAGCTCAACAATAAGTTCATTGAGCCCACCAGTTGGCACCAGGTCCTGGTGTACAAGAAGAGTTTCCTGAGAATAGCAAAAAGAGCAACAATGAGAGACAGCTACCAAGTCAATAGGCAAAAACAAACAAATCTAAACTTGCACTGATACTAAGACAGAGCATTATTAAAAATATCGTTATCAGCAGTAAATTACTAAACAAATTACCATGGCATTACAGGCTGCTGGATAATCTATCTTAGCATCCAAAACGATGCGCTTCGCCATTTTCATATCAGCAGACTTATCAACATATACATGGCAAATTCCATCTGTCGAAAAGATGTATTTTTATTAGAACAGTCAACTTCATATTCCCACAGAGAACATTACTAGACTAGACCAAACAAATAATTAGCTTATAAGTTTCCATGTGTCATTATTCTCACCAGCATGGCCAAGAACAGGAATTTTAGTTGATCCCTTGATCTGAGAAACAAGCGCATTGCTTCCTCTTGGGATTACAAGATCAATGACATCATCAAGCTGGCACAAAAATGTAGATTATGAGTATTAACTTCTGTATATGTATCAGCTACCATTCATACTTTAAAATCAACAACCAACATAAATCTATCCACCTTAAGCAGGTCAGGAATCTCATCTCTCGACGTCACGAGTCCAATTAGTCCCCCGCCAACAGTTTCTGGGATGGCTTCAGTAATAATCTAAAAGAATATAACAAGGATGAAAAAACTTTAGAAACTATTTCATTTGATATATTACACGATCAATTACTTTAGTTTAAGAAATCAAACCTTGTGCAGAATTGCATTTGAGTTTTTTGCCTCTTTACCCCCTTTCAACAAAAGCCCGTTACCACTTCGGATTGCCAATGAAGCAATCTATTCAAGTTACACAGAAAAGAAATGTGTTCATGCCTCAGAATGAGTGATAAAGCATCATTGTGAGAAAATGTGATACAAATATCCAACTCAACTGAACAAACACTAATACATTGTGGTTCAGATGAGTTCATAAATGGCTTCACTACTTAACACATACAACAATTGTAATGATATTTGAAACTGTGGATCATATTTACCTGCACAAGAGCATCAGGTCGAGACTCAAAAACAATCAGGAGAACACCCAAAGGAGATGAAGTTTTCTCTAAGAGGAGTCCATCTGCAAGCTGATGCAAAACAATCACCAGAAACATCTCAGGTAAACATTCAACTGATATTATGATAGTCTAAAAAATTCCCATACTATTTGTCCAAAAAGTAATAACCATTTTACTTTGTAGTCAAGCAATAGTTTCAGGTACTGGTTGCAGAATGTTTCTCTGAAAATTAGCAGCTAATATTTTAAAGCTAAAAAATTCCAACTTTTGGCATTCCATCATCATACTAAAGGCTTGGGATATATATATATACACTTGAAATCCTTTCTTTACCTGAGTTCTCTTCAGGACACTACCAATTGGGTCTTCCATGTCTGCAAGCACACGAATAGAGTTTGCAAGGCTTGAAATCTGTCAAGTACAGTAGACTTCATTCAGATACAAAATTTATAAACACATTGAGAAGCAGATTTACACATTTCAGATGGAACATCAGACAAATAGTGATACACTGTTTCAAGTAACTAAAGCTTGACAGAAACAGAAAAACAATAAGCTGCAAGAATAACTAGAGAAAAAGGTCACAGCAAATCTTGCCTTCCCGGACTTCAAAGCCAGCCGAGATATCAAGGGTTTCTCGTATCCAGCCAGTTCTGCAGCTGCCACATCAGCTTCATTTTCAACTTTGATCAATTCTTCATTTGCTACTAAGGCATCAGCGATGTCCAGCAAAATCTTTTTCCTATCTTGCGAAGACAGGGCCTGTAAAAGAGGAAATGCTGAGTAATTAATGTTGCCAACCAAGAAGATACATCCTTTCACACAATTAAAAAGAAAGCTGAGATAATGTGAAACTTCCATCTACAATGAACTTATTAAACTTTTAACTGTGGTTGCAATTTTATGTTACCTGAAGTCGTCTGGAACTCTCCCTTGCTCCAACCGCCATCTCACGTGCACAAACCTCATTGTCTGGGTCCAATAAATGTGCATCTTGATGAAAAAGGGTACCAATTCGCTCTCCTTGTAGAACTTTAATTATTTTTTCAGGAGTATATCCACTACAAAAGGGGAAAAAGAGAGAGCAAAAAAATTATTGCACTCAGAGGCACTGGCTGACTTGTTAAAAGCAAGTAGCAACATCAAACCTTGAATGCAGCACGAGCATAGCATCATTGTAATTAATATGACCAAATACCAAGTGGCGTTTAATATAATATTTAAGTGAAACAAATCAATCACATTAATGCAATAATATCTTCTTTAGAGCAACAACACAGCACGTCAACGACTACATATTTAACATTACACTATGTTGTACTAAAGTTTAAGAAGATTGGTGATAAGAATACCTGGTGATAACCACAGGGATGCCAGCGTAAGCTGCATTCACAGCAGCTTTCACTTTGGCAGTCATCCCGCCTCTTCCCACCCTAGACTTGTCTCCAAAAGTTATTTCACCTTGATGCTTTTCCTTAATGTATGTATGAATTAGCCTTGACTTTGGATCAGTTGGAGGGCCACTGAACAGACCGGCTACATCACTCAATAGAATAAGAAGATCGGCGTTTAACTCCAAAGCTAGTAAAGCTGCCAAGCTATCATTATCCCAGAATATACCAGAAGAATCCTGCAAAATGCATATTAACGGAATTTTAAAAGAGGATGATGCATTAATTAAGAGGATACTTCAAAATTGAAAGAAATGAATGAGAAAACATTACTATCAGCATGACCAAACACCACCGACAACCTAACACCACCACCCCTCTTTAAAAATATAGGTAATACCCCATGACAATAACTTCGACTTCCTTATGGTAAAAGAGAATTTATAAAGCATAAAAATGATGACCCTAATCTACACAAACAGCAGTCTTATAAGAATCAAATACTTCTATAAGCCTATAAGGAGAGCCAAATTGACTTCTCAGTTACAGTTTTTCAAGATGGAAAAGTATCACAGTGAAAAGCAAACAGAGGACGGTAACATGCCTCGTATGGAGCTTTCCTGGTACTCACAGCATCATTTTCATTGAATACAGGAATAACCCTCAGTGATAACAATGATTGCACCGTCTCACTCAGTTGCTTTCGAAACTCCTTGTCCCTAAAGTCATGATCTGTCACAAGAAGCTGTGCGGATGTCACATCCAGCTGCAACAAAACAGAAACGCGGCATACTTAAAGTCAAATTCAAGGAACAAATTCTGGTAAAGGACAGTTGCAAAAAAGATGCACACACGCATAACTACCTCACTGAACAAAGTATCGTAGAGAGCCATTAGACTGTTTTGGCCAACAGCTGCACAGGCTTTCCCATCAAGTTCAACTTGTGGTTTTTGGAGATCAGCAAAGCTGTAAGAGATGAAAACATAATTTTACAAATATTATGTACAAGGAACGGCAACATCCATCATCGATCATCGATCCACATACCATTTCTGGGCATATGCTTCAGATTTTTCAGATCAGTGTATACACAATCCACATACAAATTTATTTATATTGTGAACAGAAACAATATTGCTAACAAGAAGAAACTCAAATGCCTCAAATCATGTGAATGAAATAACATTGGATGGTAAAAAAAAAATTCATTTTTATTTTATTTTACAGAAAACAAATACCTGCTGTTCACTAATCTCCGGTATTTAAGCCTTTGACGGCCAAGACCAACGGCACCAGATGTCACCATAATAATCTCATACCCTTGTGAGTTCAACTCCTTGATCTGCAATTATTGCATTTAGATCTCAAACGTCATAACCCCAACCGACAAATTCAATAAACAACACCAATAAAAATCTTACTATGTAATCCGACAAATTCAATAAACAACGCTAATAAAAATCTTATTGTAATCCGACAAATTCAATAAACAACGTCAATAAAAATCTTACTATAATTTCTTACTACTACATATAATTAATGAACAATCCGATCTGACTAGCGTACCTGCTCACAAAGTGCTCCAAGTCTTCCAAGAGCCAATCTTCCATCACCTCGAGTAACCACAGCAGTTCCAACCTTCAATAACAGAACAACAATACCAGTCAACCATTTTTTCCTTAAAAAAATATATATATATATTTCAAAATCCAGATGCCTGCATGTGTATGTAAATCCTCTCATTCAATTCATTGAAAAATGATAAGAAAAAACAATCTCTCCTTCAAAAACAATAAGAACCCTGTAATTGATTTGTACGGATCATAAATACAGAGCCCCATCTCCATAAATCAATTACATACACGATGATCATATGAAAAAAATAACACAAATCAAATCAAGAACATGTTAACATCATTTCATCAACAAATGGATTCTCTGAATCTCCATCATCTATCCAATAAATATATAAGTTGCATGCAATAATATATCAATCAACTAAATCTAACATGCATGTAAAAATAAAAATAAAAATAAAAATAAAAAACAAAACGTTCACTTCCATTCAACTGAGATTTCATGAACAGAATCCAGAAATGCATTCTTCAATCTTCATTTCAAACAAAACAACACAATCAAACATAATTGCATCACCCGATCACATTCATTTTTCATCTTCTCAACATTAATCATAAAAACAAAACAAAACCAACCTTGATAACGATACGCTTGACGTCCTTGACAAAAGCTCGAGAAGAATCCATGGACATCATCTCTTATTTTTACCAGAGCACACAAAACTCAGTCACGAGTCACAAACCAAACCAAACCAAACCAACCAATCACGCCACTCAAAGAAACCAAACCAACTAAAGTAATCAACTCAACTCAGTCTTGTGTCCTGTGTTGTAGGTTTCTTTTTTTCTTTTTTTTCTTTTTTTTCTTTTTCCGTTTATGTATAGGGTTCTACAACGATTGCTCGTATATATATAAAAATATATATATGCAGAATTCGTTAAAAAAATAGTCACCTGAATGAAGACAAAAAAACAAAAAAAAAAACAACAAAAAACGAAAACGAGAGCGACACGTGGACCCTCAAATCTGAGATTTATTTTTTATTATAATCGAAAGGAAACCACGTAGGCAGTGCAGTGATTTTTCTATTGGTTGAAATGGACTAACTGGAGGGATTGGGAACTGTAGAGATAACAGATATAGAGAAAGAGAAAATATTAATTATACATAGCAATATTAAATGGGAATTTGTGTTGTACTTGAATGTGTATACGCGGCGACTGGTGGTTCAATGACTGTAAAGTTTGTTGTTTTTTTATTATTTAATTATTATTTTCTTGAAATTTAATGTGTATTGGTTTTTATTGGTCCAAGTATTTTATAGATCCGTGAAGTTCGGTTGGAACTTGGAAGGACGTATAAGGTAAATGTATGAGTGTGTATTTTGCTGTATATATACTATATATTGCATGATTTCATTTAATCAAAAGTTGTGATATGATTTTTGTATATATATATTTGACATGGTTTATAAGATTTTGTGGGAGATTTTGAGAATTCACTATTTTTAGTTAAGGAATATTAAAGTAAATAATGGTTTTATTTTGAGGCCGTATCGATTCGATCGGATTTATCTATATCTATTTATAAGATTATGTGTTTTATTTTTAGTTCCGATAGGATCAGGATTTCTTTTTATAAGGTTATATATTAAATATTAATCATAATGATAAATTGAGATCATATGGAGATATATGTATCGGTTTTATGATAAATTGAGATCATGTGGAGATGTATCGGTTCGATCGTATAGACAATAGAAATATTCTAAATAGTATTCTGAGTTCTTATGAAATTGATCGGTTTTATATGTATCTATTTATAAGGTTATGAGTTTTATTTTTAGTTATGATTAATGTTATATTAATCATAGACAAATGGAGATGATACGGAGATGTATTAATTTTTTAGTAAGTTATTGTTTTATTTTGAATTTGGATCGATTTGATCGTAAACCATTAATTAAATCGTGGTTTCTATATATAAGGTTATATTAATCATAGAGACAAATGGAGATAATACGGAGATGTATCAATTTTTGAGTAAGTTATGGTTTTATTTTGAATTCGGACCGATTTGATCGTAAACCATTAATTCAATCGGGTGTCTATATATAAGATATATTAATCATAGAAACAAATGGAGATAATACGAAGATGTATCAATTTTTGAGTAAGTTACTAAGTTATGGTTTGATTTTGAATTCGGACCGATTCGATCGTAAACCATTAATTCGATCAGGTTTCTGTATATAAGGTTACACTAATCATAAAGAAAATGGAGATAATACAGAGATCAGGGAGATTTATCAATTTTTGAGTAAATTATGGTTTTATTTTGAATTTGGTTCGATTCAATCGTAAACCATTAATTCAATCGGGTTTCTATATATAAGGTTATATTAATTATAGAGACAAATGGAGATAATTCAAACATGTGTCAAATTTTGAGTAAGTTATGGTTTTGTTTTGAATTCGGATCGATTCGATCATAAACCATTAATTCGATCGAGAGTGTAATATATAAGGTTATATTATTTTTGAGTAAGTTACAGTTTTATGTTGAATCCAGACTTATTCGATCGTAAACCATTAATTCAATTGGGTTTTTATATATAAGGTTATATTAATCATAGAAACGGACAGAGATATCACAGAGTTGTATCAATTTTTAAGTTATGGTTTTATTTAAAATTTGGATCGATTCAGTCGGGTTACTATATATAAGATTATATTAATCATAGAGACAAATGGAGATAATGCGGAGATGTATCAATTATTGAGTAAGTTATGGTTTTATTCGATCGTAAAAAACAATGGTGATATTAATCCATTAATTAGTACCAAAGAGTGGATATTTATGATGTGATTAGTTTAATCCGGATCATGTGGTGTGTTATTTCGAATCTAGGGAACATGGCATTTTAGACTTATAAAACATTATCAGTTTGAGTCCTTTTGGCATATTCCTCGTATTGGTTCGGAGGACAAAACTCAAAAGCATCGATAACAAAAAAATATCACGCATGCACGTGTGAGTCCATATAAAGTATGTCAAGCTACTGAAATCATGACGTACAATAAAAAAAAATCTTTTGCAAGTCGATATAAACTATGTCCAACTACTGAAATCATGACATGATTGGACACATAATTATGCCACGGCATGCATACCCTTGTATGACAGAAGCACCTGATCTAACGGAATATACAAATTCCATTCAAATCACACGGCAGACATGTTTTAAATAAAAGGTGCATTCAAATCATATCAAATGGCATGTTTTAAACGACAGATGATGCATCGGATGAACTAAAGCTTCTTATCCCCTAGTAAGGTTCCCAACAGAAAACTGAAATTTAAAAACAATCTTCCATACGCATGCACGTGTATGTGCATTAGTATGCATTTGCATGTATGCATCCACACCTACTTACGTGCATGTGTTTGTGTGCGCGTGAGAGTCCCGATCTAACAGAATATATACATTCATTCAAATCATGTGGCATGTTTTAAATGAAATGTGCATTCAAATCACGTGGCATGATTTAAAAGAAAGACGATGCATTGGATGATCTATAGCTTCTTATCCCCTAGTAAGGTTCCCAACAGAAAACTGAAATTTAAAAACAATCTTCCATATGCATGCACGTGTATGTGCATTAGTATGCATACACATGTGCTTACGTGCGTGTGTTTGTGTTTGTGTTTGTGTGTGTGAGAGAGTCACCATGATTGTCAAGAAGGAAAACAAAACCACAAGTAAAATGGGCATAAGCATAGTACCCGTCCTACCGAAGATTTTCACCATTACGAAGAATATTTACTGGCTGCTGAGAACAATTACTGTTACCATATAAGAAAAATGAAAAACGTCAGTTTGATCACTCAAAACACAGTGCATATTTACACAACCAAAGTGGAAACAACAAACTTCCAAGATCTGTAAATATTACTTCTACACTAGATAGTGGTTCTCCCTCACTTTGCTAATGTTGATCATCAAAAAGCTCTAGGCCAACAACACCCAAGCTATTGGATCAACTAGCTCGATAAGTAAACATTCGTCTAACTACTTTCATTGATTGAAAGCACTTCCTCCTAATTTTTCTTTTCTTTTCTTTTTTTTAAGAGAAAATATTCCATGTCACAAACTCTTCACCGAACGAAGATCTCAAAACGTTTGAAAAAACTTTACTTTGGAATACATTTCTCTATAGCTATCATATTGTCATATTTCCCAAGGAACAAACAGAGCACGCTTGAATTAGACCTCAGATGTGCCAGGTTTATGGAAAGAACCAGACCTTGATGAAGATTGCCAGAGCCATTTGCAAGATGAATGCAGCCACGACCAGTATTGTTAGATCATTCCCTACAACACAAGTTCTTAAGTTCAAGCCAACAAAGCTAGACGAGACAGCACCAGCGAGAAGTATGATGACCCACCGGAGAAACTCAAAAGGAATAAGCAACAAAACCTGAAAATAAAAGTATGTGTTAGATGACTCTAGAATGAATTAATGGCATTTTGTTCATCAGTGCTTTTAACAAAATCCTTGATCTCACAGTCACCACGAACTACAACATCTACAAAATTCAGCAACGCTGGCTTAATTAAGAAAGCTACAAAATTCCCGAATTAACATTATATGAATAAATTCTTTTGTCAGGCTTTAACAGATTGAAAGTTGGATGGAAGAGCACAGAAAAGAAAACATATAAATAAGAGAAGGCAGGTGCTTACAGAGCTCAAAACAAATACAGAGAGGGAATATCCCCACATGCACCAAAATCGAACAAGGCTAGCAGTTGTACCCATATATTGAAAGATGAAGTAATAAGCCAGCGGCACCACAATTGCATAACCATAGATTGCAGCTGCTGCCACATTTACATAGCTGACGTTGAAGGTCCAAGAAGTAGTGCTGTCAGCTCGTTTTTGAATGAGGTATGTGGCACAGTTTCCAAGTGATGCAAGCACAAATACCAATGTAGTGGAGATCCAGATAAGACCATATCTAACATGTCAAAGATAGAGAACCCAGCTATTAGATCTCAATGCATCAGTCATCAACCAATCAACCATAAGTTATATACTTCTCCATGCACTAGGTGAGTAATTACAAGCACACCAATTGATATTTTCATTTTTTTTCCACCAGCAGAAAAAGAGCGCTGCCCAATTTATCCTGATTAATGATTTTGTTATTTGCAATATTATTTTTCATGTCAGGAAAAATATCTTAGTTCTGTGATGTTTCTGATCCACATTTTCATGCTGATTATACTGCCAAACACTTAAGAATGTAGATACTTTGCTTAAAATGTTTGCAAGTATATATTCCCAAGAAAAAAAAAAGAATGAAGAATTTCTCTCTACAAACTATGCTTTTGTACCGAGACCAGAAGATAGTATTTCTGTTTCAATATAGTGATAGACAAAAAAAGGGAATGTTGCAGAACTCACAAATCAGGGTTAGCTTCGATTTTGCTGAAAAAATCTTCAGCACCAGGATATAAAGAACTTAATAATCTGGTTACGACAACGTCTGTGTCCACATTGAAATATTGTGTATAGGATGAGATACTAAATACTCCATTCCAATTGTTTGCTGGTTGTTGTTCAAATCCTTCTGCATGGGTGCAAAGACAGATGAATTGTTAAATGAGAAGGTTATTAAATTATCATTCTCTGTAAGCAAAAGAAAAATCATGGCAATATGTATTATCACTAATTTGCATCTAATCAGGAACCATCTAACTCTAGCGATGAACATTACGCATCTCTCGCACCCACTTTGAAAAGGATCACAGACTAACAAGTAACAATGACAGAATGTTACAAAAGATGAACATTTTTGCCCTCTTCCATTACCAAATACCCACCCCCTTGCCTCAAACCCAACATGTCAGTAAAAGCCTTCCATGTTACCAAACAAGGCAACTTATGTGGTCTTTAAGACTTTAATAAAAAGTCACTAGTATATATCTACCACATAGACGTCTTCAGTCCACTATATGCAGCAGAACTTCTCCTAGGTTCAGACCAAGCCCTGAACAAATTCAAATCTAGCAATTGAAACTACAATTCAAGGTTCTATTCCTCATCATTGGTTGTAAACCATATAGAACTTAACAATACAGCATCCCAATAAAAATAGCTGACAAGCCACTAAAAAATTACAGTTGCATCCAATCAAAATATGTAATATTTAAAGTAAGGAATTAAATGTTAGATAAAAGCAAAGGTGTTTATCCACTGACCACTGTAATATCCATAAAACATTAATATTTGTTAGTCAGGAAGATAAAAGCATGGAACAGATAATCTGAATTTCCATAGCATCAACTTGCAATAAACAACAAAAGGGCAAAACGTGATCCTTTTTCAAAGTATAATAAATGCAACCTATTTGTAAGTTTAATTGTATGTCCCAAAACCAAATTGTTATAAACTATTAGGTTCTTATGTATGGAAAGCCAGAGCTGCATTCAATTTTCTGCCACCTAATTGATATTAATGAGCAATAAAACATAATACAGAAAAGACGGCCACAAAATATCTAATTTCACTAAGCTTAGCCATGTCTTATTATCAAAGATTTAATACATTGAAATCACCCAAGAGCAGTTACCACTTGAACTTCCAAGTTATCTATTGATGACTATCTAAAACAACATATTTTTCACAAAAGACGACAAGAGAAATTCTAATATATAAGTCACTAAGCTTAGCTACATTTCTAATTAAACCTGTCATGCACTGAAATCAATGCATACCAGTTGGAGTTCCAAGAGTTTGATAACCCTGCCTACTGCTTCCTCCTCCATTAGCTGGAGGGAAGATTTGCAAATTTGCTTCAGGGACTGCAAATGAATAACAAAATCTTACTCTCGATTCATATGAATGTAAATGCAAGCATAAACAAGTACGCACTTCAATCGCTAATAAGTAAAAACACATGATAATCCATACCCTCAAAGGTTGTTGTCTTCTTTTCTTCACTGACAACCGCCTGCAAACAACAAAACGGAATTGTTAAAAAAGAGACTTACAAGACCAAAAAAAACAAAGAGAAACAGGCCAAGTAGTCAAGTACCATACAAATCAAAAATTGCCAAAATGAAAACCCATATTGATACTTTTAACCACCTAAAAACATTATCATTGCCACTATAGTAACTGTAGTGTAGTGTGTATCAGGCACATAGTACTAATAATAACAAACTAACATCTTTGTGTTTCAATTATAACAGCAAAAATAGGAAAAAAAAAATCAAACTAAACATTCGAGCCATCAAAATCCATCAGGAAATAAATTTAATTCTTTTTCCATACTTAAAACAACAAATTCACACTACACAACCTAATTTTTCAAAAATTACCAATTTTGATCACTAAATTCTCTAGATCCCTATTTTATCCTTCTAAAATTACTTAATTCAAACAAAATTAGAAATAATAATGATAATAATAAAAGAAACGATCACTATAACGATGATCAAATGAGAATCGGAGGAGCTCACCGGAACTGAACCGAGCAAATGACTAGTGGAGGTCACGTTGTTGTTGTACGACTCGTCCATCTCGAGAGAGAAAGAAAGAGATCGAGACTTCGTTGTTAATGTTGTTGAAGCTTAGACAAACATATATTATAATTATTGTTGACTTTGAAGATGAAAAAACGGATCGAGACTCGAGATTTGTGAAAGAAAAAAAAAAGCTCGAAAATCGAGCTCTAAAGACTATAACGGTGTATTTTGTTTTTGTGTAGTGTTGTCGAGACAACGAAGACGATGAAGGATAGAGAGAGACCGGTACTGGTACTGGGTTTGCTGGCTCCAATATTGAAATACAAGAAAGAAAATGAACCACACGTGTTTTGTTTACTTTACAGTTAAACGTGGGGTCCATTGATGGTCTGGTTAATTTTATTGGGCTTTTTTGTGCCCATTTAAGTTTTTTTTTATGGGCCGGATCACTATGATTGAAGAAAAAGTTATATCTATGTTTATGAGTGACGATATTTGTATCCCTTACAAATTGTATATACACCCCAAATTACTATGTTTTTAAAAATCCAATAATATCATTATGTAAAATTACCAAAAAGACTAAATAGTTTGTAAGTATACTCACTAATAATTATTAATTAGTTTTCTATTTTAATATTATGTGATTATTTTTTCCTATTAATGATTTGATAGGACTGGCGGACTGGTGGACCGATAGAACCTACCTAGATCAGACAATACATGTGCGGCATGGATAACCTCTCCCACAAATAGGGAGAAAACTCCCCAAGTGGTGGGACTATAACCCCTCACTACCACTATGGAATGGAGATGCACTACCATCTCTACTAAGAGATGATGTTTAACGATATAATATTAACATATATCATTAAAAACTCTTTCTATTTTCTTAAACTAGATTCTCTTTTAAATACTAATTTCAAATATATTTTCATTAAAAACTCTTTTCATTTTCTTAAATCCTATATTCTTTTTTAAAGACTAATTTCAAATACATTTTAAATTTCTTTTAAAGAAATACAAATTGATTGTTAAGTATGGAGAATGAATCAAAATCTTCCCAAGTTGGTTGTGAAAGAGTAAGGGTCCTTTTTTTTTTTTTTTTTTGCACTTAACACTTAATTGATATGAATTGGACCTACCTATTAAGTTGTTTTTGTCTATTTTTTAAGTGGTCAAACAACTTAAAGATACCCCAAAACAACTGAAATAAAAAGTAAGAAATCTTAACTTTTCACTAAATACATAAATCGCTAAATTGCATTTAATATATTTCCTTCCAATAATATCCTATAAATATAACATATTTTCAAGAATATCAAATGAAAATACATATGGTATAAATGTTAAATTAATTGTTTTCAAACAACTTTACTTTAAAGAACAAAAAAGTTGACACTGTATTCAGATTTGAGAAAAATTAAAAAAACGAACATGTCATTCAGGTTTCAAGTTTCAATCCCTATTAAGTCTTCAGTAACATTCAAGACCGTTTTGTCTAGGGGTGGGTACAAAATTTAAAGGGAGAATTGCACAAACATCCCTCGAGGTTTGATGAAATTGCACAAATATGACATTTTTGGCTATATACACACAAACATCCCTCAACATTTGAAAATTGTTGCATAAACATCCTCTGCCGTTAGATGGATCCATTAGCCAATGGTCAAAAGTGTAAAAAGTCTAAAATACCATTAATTTTTATTTTAAATAAACTAAAAAATTAAAAAATAAGATAAAAAAATATTTTAGATAATATGAATGTATTTTAAATTTGAAATCTAGAAAAAAAAAATCATCTTTACAAATAAAAAAAAAAATAGTTTTTTAAACAATGAAACAATAAATAAATTTTAAATTTTAAATTTATTTAAAATCAAGGGGGAATTGCACAAACTATTTTTTTTTTTTTAAGATGAATTTTTTTTCTAGCTTTTTGATTTAAGATACATTCATATTTTCTAAAAGACTTTTTCATTTTTTTATCTTATTTTTGAATTTTTAATTTTGTTTAAAATAAAAATATAGGGTATTTTGGACTTTTTACACGTTTGACCATTGACTACGGATCCATCTAACGGTAGGGGATGTTTGTGCAACACTTTTGAAATATTGAGGGAAGTTTGTGCGTATATTGTCAAAAATGTCATATTCGTGCAATTTTATCAAATTTCGGGGGATATTTGTGCAATTCCCCCAAATTTAAATTACTTTGTTTCGTCCTCTATTTTATGATGTTTTGCTTGGTACTCTTTTTTTTTTTTATATATATATATAATAAATTTTTGGATACAGTTTAGGAGTTTTTCAGCATATGATCGTTTGTGATTGTAGTCGATCGGATCTACAATTAATTCTGATCGCCGAGGTTAAAACTGACAACCTGTAAAACAACAAATAAAAAAAAGAGGTGACGAGCCACAGGAGGTGTGTTCCCTTTGGGGGACTCTCCGACGCTCAAGTCAGTATTATGTTCGATATTACTAAAATAAAGGGTAGAGAAATAGCAAACAGTATTTGTTTAATAAAGTCAAATCGAGCTATTGGTCAACCAAGGATTTGGTCGATGTTGATAGTCGGGCAATATGGTAGTTTGAAGGATTTGGTGAATTACTTTGTTCAAGTATGATTGACGAAAGGTCGAGATTGTCTTTGTTCGATGTTGATGATCTCGAATCGACCAAGTGATGTACCAACAATTAATGCCGGAGGAGCACCACCATAATAAATGCAAGAAACGAGCTTAGAAGAGACTTTGAGAGATTTTGAGAGCTTTCGCGTAGTAGTAAGAATTTCAGGACCCTTTGCTTTGAGAAAAGACATGTTATTTATAGTGAAGACCAGGAGTCCTCAACGTCTCTCCCATTCAAGTGAGCGTGGATTAAGGAGATATTATTTGCCCGTTTTGGTTCGTTTGAACTTGGCAATAAATTCAGGCGTTTGGGATGTGTGAAATGTCCCGTTTTAATTGTCTGATTTATGACTTGATTTGACCACAAGTTTTGACTTAGTCTGATGGTTTGTGGGCCAATTTTTTTGGCTTTGTGGGCCCATTTTCGATGGGTTCTTTGAAATATTCAACCTTTTGACAGTGGGCTCATTTAATTGGGCTAGAGACCCTTGACCACTACGTTTTTTCCTCCTTAGGTCAGTCCAATGTTATTATTAAAAAAATAAAATAAAATAAAAGAGTGTAAAAATAAAAAATTGGATTGCAAGAAGAAAATCTCATATATTATTCCAATTGCTACTTAAATAATTAAAAAAGGATCAAGATTGATCTAATCTACAAGAGTTGACACGCATAGCTAGCAAACTCTTCAACTTGTACAATATTAGACCTCTAATGTGTGAAATTCTTTATGGAAATATAATTAATCTACTCCACCATCACTTTCTTTTTTTTAATACTGTGATTTTTGTTATATAGACAATCAATAAATAGAGTTATTATGTAAATTAATAATAGTTTTAAAAAAATATAGAAAATTCACTATAATCAAAAAGATTATAAAAGAGTGTATTTATATAAAGTCAAACCCATCTGATATATAGCAACGCCTATTGGTATGGTATGTAATAAAAAGTAGGAGATCGGTTTCAGATGCGGGATTCTAGTACCAATCTTACTTGAAAAAATGTAGGAAAATTCCGCATTTGATAATTATGAAATAAAAAAGGAATCCATATACCAATCATCACATACTCATATATAAAGTATAAAGTATATTATATGTTATGGAAACAAAATAATATTGCTTATTTCAATAATTTTTAGTCTACATCATTACGATCGAAATCTGCAAAAAAAAATATATATATTTCAGAAATTTCATGAAACCCATTTGAGATTTACTCAATTCTAATTTATTGCAAAGAAACTCTCAACTTGAATTTTGATTTGTGATCTCCGGGTTAAGACTTAAATAATTAATGGACCATCTACTACACCATAATCCACATTGCTCTCTGCCTCTATCGGAGCTCCATACCCAGATCCATTATCCAGGAAATCATATGTTTGGCTTGGGAGAACTGCCACAATTCCCTTTACTCCTGCATTATTTCATCATTTTCATCCTTTAATTAGTTATATACCAATTAATTTTTTATTTTATTTTTTGACAAAATATACCCAATTAATTAAACATATATAATAAATAGGTTATATATTATAAACGTTATACATGCACGGTTCCTGCACGTTTTTTTTTTTCCGTGTGGAGATCATGACTTTAACTTTAAATCGTTTCTCGAAATCCTCGACTGCTACCAGAGGTAATTTAATAGTTACCGATAGTAATCTCAGGATTCCATGCTGAAATCTCTCACCAGAAAGTTATATATATTAGTTATTTTATCTTGTAATGAATTCTTAACGTGATCAAGAGTAGTATTGATGTGATCATGAGAACTGAAGTCATACTTTCTAAGCAGTTTGCTTCTCTATCAGTGAGACTGGCTACAAATCCATGGATGGCATTTCCTTTGTAGCTGTAAACAAGACTTTTAGCAGGAGTACTGCTACTTCCACATCCATGCCATTCAAAATAACACAATTTCTAGGTCAGAAACTCCATCCAAATTAAATAAATAATAAACGAATTGGTCGAACCGATGACTATTTATAACAAAATTTATGATAATTAATTTCATCTATTAATTGAAAAAATGAAATTTACCTGCCCTCAATAACCTGTTGAAGAAACTTGAGATTAGCCTCTCTATTAGATTTTATATTGGGATCAACATATACCACATAATCCTGCATGAATTAATTTCACAGCGTAATTTCGCATTAGTTTCGATAACATATATAATAATAATAATAAAGATATAGATAACTAATTAGGTATGAGATTCCACACACATTTTTAATTTCATGCAGGACAGCAGGAATCGAATCCTGTATGAAAAATGTGCAGAATTCTCACACGTGATAAATTTAGAATAATATATGATAATATCAACGATAATGAAAATGAAGATTTAGATGATGAATTATAATTGTTGAAGCAGTTCATGCCTGTCTTTGCTCTGCTGCTGCATGGCACTGGAGATTGAATAGAAATGCCAAGGTCACGGTGATAGATATTGGCAGTAAAGTAGTGGCCATTTTTTTGCATCGCAAACTATATATGTACATGTTGATTTTCAACAATTTTAATAGTGTTGACTGTTGAATTCCAAGGACAAGGAATATTGGATTTATTTATACTTACACATAGAAAAGTTTGCACATTTAAACGCATTAATTTTGATATAGGAGTTATATAGAGATTGGAATTTAAGTTCTTAAGATTTTTTTTTGGGAGTTATATTAGATGGGGGTCTTAAGTAGGGATTCGGATCCTCTCATAACCTAAGCTTTTCGGTTTTTCCTAAGCTTTCAAGTATCTATTGACATGTGGCAATTATCAATTTCGATGGACAAGATTTATTTTTATGTATTTGTCAATAATAGTTAGACAAGTTAAAGCATTTTATTGGCCAGGATTAGGGAATTTTATTACCCATAAACAATTTAATTTTCATTAAACTTTTTCCATCAGCCATCAAAATACAGAAACTTTGAGTCTTTGATGAACTCAAGACTTGGCAATTTTAAGATTGTCCCTATTTATTTAATCTTTGTTTTCTTCATGAATGAAAATAGCCATCACTGCCAAGCTCTTTCCGTATCATCTTTTTCTTTTTCTGGATTTCTTTAACTGTGCTTTGAGTCATTCACTCCATCTCTCTAGTGAACAGGGTTTGAGAAAAGTATTTTTAATTCTTCTTGAATAAAAATAAATATTGCTTCCTAAAAAAATAAAATATATTGCTCTGGTACAAATAGCTGAAGTTTGAGAAGTAATTTTTTTTAAGAAGTTAAATGGATCGGTAAAAGAAGAGAACACATCAAAGGATGTCATTTATTGGATAATAAATGAAATGAAATAAAATAAATAAATCTTGTCCATTGAAATTTGTAATCGCCATATATCAATAAATCTTTCAAAGTTTAGGTTAGGAGTGGATTCAAATCCATGAATCCTTAGTAAAAATACTAGAAAATCTTGTGATTTATAATTGTCTCCATTTATTTTTCACCAAGTTATGAATTTACATATTCTGGGTTAAATCATAAATTGGAATAAATAAATAAAAGTATAGTATTATATAATTTCCTCTCAAATTTAAATTATGAATACACAAAATATATGGAAATCTAAAAATTGGAGCATTTTGAAGGAAAAAAAAAAATTAAATAAAGATATTGATCATAAAGAGTTACCCTAATCAAAATAGAAAACCTATTCCAACTTTTCTTGGCCAACAAGTCAAAGTCCAGGCCACCTATATAAATAGATTTGTAACGGTGAAAACGTATCACAAAACATAAAACTTCTCCAGCTCCTATTCGGATTCCTGAGAAAGTTGTAAGTGATTTCTTTCATTTTCTTTTTTTCTTTTTCCTTTTTGTCAATGAAAAAAAAAATTCTAGCAAGTGATTGTTTTTTTTTTTTTTCTTGTTTCTTTTTGAAACAAATAAAATGAAACCCATACAACATAACATCAACCCCCCCACCCCATACAGTTGTTTCATGTGATGTGCACTTCTCATGTGATTATTATTCATGTTACATTTTTTTTTTAATATTACACTGTTTATTGTTTCATGTGATGTGCATTTCTCATGTGATTATATTATTCATGTTACATTTTATTTTTTAATATTACACTATTTATTGGGGTTTTTTTTGGGGGGGGGGGGGGGGGGGGGGGTGGGGGCAGGTGTGAGTGGTAAAGAAGTTTTACCACCGATCCAACCTCATCTTGTCTACATTTTTACAAATTATCAAAGTTTTTTTTTTTTTTCTTGCTTGGCTATTTCAAAGAGTTTTCCTAATAAAAATAGAAAACCTATTTCAATTTTGCTTGGCTAACAAGTTACGAGTAAAAGTCTCAAACATCTGTATAAATATTAAATACATGGCAATCCAATCTGGAAAGGGCGGATATTTTTGGAAGGAAAAAATTCAAAAAAACAAAAAATATATTGCAATTTTTCTTGGCTAACAAGAAATTAAAAGTCCCAAACATCTGTTACAAAATAGATTTGTAGTTAATCGTTTATATGGATCACAAAACTCAAATTGTGTCCCTTTTTCTCATTGCAAAAAATAAATAAATAAAAACTCGTCTGTAATGAAATTAAATTATATACAATGAAATTTCGAATTTGCTGCTATTAAAAACTTTAGGGATTTTAAAAACAATGTTAACTTCCTTCTCAGCCTAAGGTGTAGTTTGTATGCATTTCTAAAATCTGTAAAGTTGTTTTCTTTTTATATTGAGATATTGTCAGATTGAATTTACTTTTTCCTTTTTAATTATAATATAGGAACAAATGGTACCCCGTATGTTTTCCGGGCAACGGCTTTTGCAACTGGAGAAGGCACTGCAGAAGCACATAATAGGGCAGTCCGAAGCTATCGGAGCAGTCAGCCGCGTCATTCGTAGAGCTGAAATTGGCCTCGAAGACACCAACGGCCCAATTGGAAGCTTTTTATTCGCTGGTCCATTAGGGGTGGGCAAAAATTTACTAGCCAAATCTCTAGCTATCGAATATTTCGGTTCTGAAGAATCAATCATCACGCTGAACATGAACCAGTATAGCTATAATGATTCAGTTTCAAAGCTGCTGACTGAAACTGTACAGAACAGACCCCATTCTGTGATTCTCATGCAAGACATTCACGAAGCTCCTACCCATGTCTTGATAGAAATGATTCAGGCATTACGTGATGGTAGATTAACCGACAATAAAGGCCTCACGGTAAGCTTTAACAAAAACATCATAGTAATGACTTCAAATATGGATCAAGATATGTTCCAAGGTTGTGGAGAACGTAGCTTGGGTGTTGAAGAATGTAAAGATTATTTACGAAAAGAATTACGAATAGATTTTGATTCGGAATTTTTTGAAAGCATTGATGAAGTGGTTGTGTTCAAGCAGCTGAGTACCTCGGAGCTGAAAGAAATTGTTGAGACAATGGTAAATGAAGTTATTGAAAAACTCATCAAGACAATGAATATAAAGCTAACAGTGACAGACAAGTTTAAGGAGAAATTGGTGAATGATGTATATGGAGATCATAAGTGTTGTAACAAGGTCATTTGCTTGAAGAAGGCTTTTCGCAGGATTTTGGTAGATAACATAACAATGGGGATCTTAAATGGAAATGTCAAAGAAGGTGCTGTCACTGTGGATATTGATTCATTTGGGAATTTAATCTGTTTCTATTCTCCCTGAATTTTAGTTGCTTAGGATTGCTATGATTTTTGTTTTTGTTTTGTTTTGTTTTGTTTTTGTTTTTTTTTTTTTTTTTTTTTTTTTTTTTGTTGCAATTTTAGTTTCTGAAATTTTATAATAACATTATATTGTGTGCTTCAGTTCCACATTTAATTAGTTCCCTAATTGTCACATGTTTTCAGAAATGTATGAAATCACAACTCACAATTACGATGTGTGTGAAAATAAAGTAGATTGTCATTTGTAAAGATTTACATGTACATGATAAATATTCCAAGCTTAATTGGGGCTGACCCGGGCTATAGCTGGGTCACCTTTTACAAAATAAAAAATAAAATAAAAAATTATTAATCATCTCACCTCTCACCTCTCTCAAGTTTCAACTCCAGCCACACATTCCGAATGGGCCCATAGCCTCATATTAACAAATTTTCACACTCAATATGAATGTGTGGCTGTGGTTAGACGTCCTTAACTTATAATTTCAGACGTCCTTACTAAAAAAACCACCATATATATAATTTTTCAAGTCAGTGCGCACTAATATAACTTCATGAAGATATTGAATGTGAGCCACTAGTTTTATATGCTTTGACTCAAGTATGTATGCACTTATCAAAGCTTCTCCATAATGAGAAGTTATATTAATGCGTACTGACCAGATCGGAACTGTATATATATATATATATGAAATAAAAAGGGAATCCATATATATACCAATCATCACATACTCATATATAAAGTATAAACTATAATATATGTTATGGATTCAAAATAATATCGCTTATTTCAATAATTTAGTCTACATAAAAATCGAAATCTGCAAAAAGATATTTTAGAAATTTCATGAAACCCATTTGGGATTTGCTCGATTTTAATTTATTGCAAAGAAACTCTCAACTCGATCTATCATGACTTGAATTTTGACTTGTGATCTCTGGGTTAAGACTTAAATAATCAATGGACCATCTACTACACCATAATCCACATTGCTCTCTGACTCTACCGGAGCTCCATACCTGGATCCATTATCCAGGAGATCATATGTTCGGCTTGGGAGAACTGCCACAATTCCCTTTACTCCTGCATTGATCATCATTATCATCTTTTAATTATTATATACCCGCATGGAAATCCCGCACTAGAAAGTTATATATATTTATTGGTTATTTTATATTGTAATGAATTCTTAACGTGATCAAGAGTTCGACAAAACCAGTATTAATGTGATCATGAGAACTGAAGCCATACTTTCTAAGTTGTTTGCTTCTCTATCAGTGAGACTGGCTGCAAATGCATTGATGGCATTTCCTTTGTAGGTGTAAACAAGACTTTTAGCAGGCGTACTGCTACTTCCATGCACATCCATGACATTCAAAACAACACAAATTTCTAGGTTAGAAACTCCATCCAAATTAAATAAATAATAAACGAATTCATCTAACCGATGACTATTTATAACAAAATTTATGATAATTAATTTCATCTATCAATTAAAAAATGAAATTTACCTGCCCTCAATAACCTGTTGAAGAAACTTGAGATTAGCCTCTCTATTAGATTTTATATTGGGATCAACATATACTACATAATCCTGCATGAATTAATTTCGCAGTGTAATTCCGCATTAGTTTCGATAACATATATAATAATAATAATGATATAGATAGCTAATCAGTTATGAGATTCCACACATGTACATTTTTAATTTCGTGCAGGAATCGAATCCAGCCACAACATTATGTAATAAGTTAATTTCCATAACGTTGTGGAATCGAATCCAGTATGAAAAATACACAGAATTCTCACACGTGATAAATTTCGAATAATATATGATAATATCAACGATAATGAAAATGAAGATTTAGATGATGAATTATATATAATTGTTGAAGCAGTTCATTCCTGTCTTTGCTCTGCTGCTGCATGGCACTGGAGATTGAATAGAAATGCCAAGGTCATGGTGATCGATATTGGCAGTAAAGTAGTGGCCATTTTTTTGCATCGCAAACTATATATGTACATGTTGATTTTCAACAATTTTAATAGTGTTGAATGGAAAGGACAAGGAATATTGGATTTATTTATACTTACATATAGAACAGTACTTTGCACACTTAAAAGCATTAATTTTGATATAGAAGTTATATAGAGACAGGCATTTAAGTTTGTAAGTTTTTTGGGAGTTAGATTAGATGGGGGTCTTAAGTAAATCATTTAATTGTTTTTGTAACATCAATGTAGAACAATTTGTTATAGCATATTCAATGGAAGGTAAACCTTAAAGTAGGTTTCTGGTGCTGGATTGTCACACGTTTTTTCATATGGGAACAACTACGTACGTAAAATTATAGAATAGATCTCAAAAAAAACATGGAGAAATCTCACACATGATACTATGATAGTTATATGGTGCAGAATCCCAACTTTATAACATTATAAAGTGACATGAGACTTTGTACGGAACTTCACAAAAACTTATCTTCAAAAGAAAAAAAAAAAAAAAAAAAAAAAAAATTTACAGAAACTTTACGGTGTCACACGACAGATCAGTCCTATACGCGACAGCAAATTGAGTTATCGGTGGAGATGGGGTTGTTGCCATTTTCAATTACTCTTCTCGTCGTCTGAGCTTTTGTGGAGGGAATACAAAGATAAGGATCGAACGAGTTCAGTTTGTCGGCAGCTATTAACTGCACCCACCAAAAAGAAGAATCGTTTTCCTACGCCAATTGTATACAGCCACGTATACATCAATGACTCCACTAATTAATCTCAATTTTTTTTATATATATATATATATAAAAGCATTTGGCTTATCGGCTACAACGACTTGAACCTGTACATTGTCAAGTTGAATGAGAATCATTTACCACTATGCCACATTGAATCAGTGTCTCAATTTTCAGTCTAGTTTAGTCTAAACTTTGCAATGTGGAATTTTCCAAAGTAATATTTTTCTTGATAACTTGCCTTGTTGAATCTTATTATATGTGAACTACTATAATATGCAAACGCTTACAAATTTCAGAGATGGTTTACAATTTGTTTCAACGAAGTGTAGGTGCCAACTACACAAACAATCGACCCAAAAGCTAAAATCCCCACAATTAACATCAGCTCTAATCTAAAACCTCGAGCAGCTTTATAAATCCTGAGGTAGCAAAGACATGGTAGCAATATTGATCCAGTGACACTCAAGAATGCACCGATGAATGCCATAATGTAGCCAAAAAATGGAATGGCTAAGGCCACGATGACTGTGCTGGCAACAATTGCAGATCTAATTAGGATACTTAGACATCTTCTGTTCCGGAAAGTAGGTTTGTCCTCAATAGCGGAAGCAATTGGAGTAATTATAACTGCATATTTTGTCAAGGGATTGATTAGAGTAGTGTATATTGCTATTTTTGTGCCAAGGTTTCTTAGTGGAAGATTTAATGTCACTTGTGACTTGAGGTGATCTCCATACATCAAGTAGCCTAGAACGGCCATTGATCCATAGTTAATGGTGCTTGTTACAAAGCAGACAAGTAAAACCTGCAATGAAATATAAACTTCTGTGACTAAAAAGCATCAATAAGGATGTTGAAAACTTGTGTTCCAAGGTAGAATTCTTACCTTGGAGAATTGGCTTCTATCTTTCATGGAGTTGCACAATGTGGGAAAAACAGCATGGCCACAATAGCAGAAGGTGATCAGGCTTATTGCAGTTGGCAAGCCTCCCCAATTCAAAAGCAAGCCTCGTTCATGGAAGCCGACACCATCAACTGCACCAACCCATAGCACACAACAAGGAAGAATAACAGAAGCCAGAACCCCGCCGGCAGAAACATAAGCTAACACACCCAAACTCTTTAACCATGTTGTTGGCAAGATTATAAGGGCAGTTAACAGAACAAAGCTTTGTCTTCCCCCAATTTTTAGGCTACCAATTTTGAAACCCATGTTTGGAAATAACTTGTCTAAATTGTCACCTTCTAATATCAGAAACTCTACAGCTACTAGATATAGCTCAAGATACATGAAGATGGATACTAAAGCTCTTCCTTTGTATCCAAATGCAAGTTCACCTATATCAGGATAGCTTTTGATGAGTGGGTGTGCATCCATACATCGTCGCAGAAGTAGCCCTGTATACCAACAGAGGATTGCTACTAGAAGAAAAACTATGAAGGTCAGCCACCCTCCTTGAGATAATGCATATGGAATTGAAAGTATCCCAACACCTGATATCACAAACATGGTAACAAGTTCAATCTTTGGTCATGCTTTGTTTTTTTTTTTTTTTTTTTTTTTCTTTTTCTTTTTCTTTTGTTGTTATATATGATTGCAACAGAAGCAGAATACTTTTATCAAAATTCAAAACACATCTCAAATTTGCTAGAATGCAATTATGAAGATGACTTAAAAAGTATTAGAGCATCTCCAACAGTCTCCCTTGGAGACTCTCTTATTTAAGGGTGTATGTGCTCCAACTCCTTTAAATGGCCCTTTTAATAATTGTTTATTATTATCTAAATGTTAGATATTGTGTTTAAATATTAGATATTGTTTGTCAATTATGAATTTTAAATATTTGGAGTTTTTCAAGAAAATAAAATAATCTTAAATAGGTAGAGCCCACTTAAAGAGGGTGTGAAAACACCTCTTAATTAAGGGAGTGAACTCCACCAAAACACAATTAAGAGAGCCATTTAGGGAGCTGTTGGTACAGCAAAAATGCACCTACTCCGTTAATTAAGCTAAGGGATGTCTTCAAGAGAGGCTATTGGAGATGCTCTTATAAAGTAGACTCTTGTAATTAATATAATCCATAACAAAATCCTACTATTCCTTGGAGATCTTGAAACCTTAAAGACATTAATGATTTGATATATGAGAGACAAGAAACTACAATAGAAAAGAAATCAAAAGTCCTATGCTGTAGTAGGGCAAGATGGGAAAATTTTAGATTCTACATAGAAATTAAACTTAAACATAAACCATGTTTAGTTTGTTCGATGAACGACACATTTAATATTATTCGAGAAAGAATAGAAGAGAGAGAGAGAGAGATGACCTGATAAGGCATTGAGTCCATTGAAACAAGTCCTAAGGAAGGATGTGCCTTTGGGCAGTTGCTGGTTTTGGCTCTCCATTTCCTCTGCTTTTGGGCACTCCATTATCTACTATTGCCTACGTATGTCCCAAACTCTTACTAGTTACTACATATAAGGAGAGGAGAGGGATATTCTTGTACATTATTATTATTGTTTATTTATTTTTATTATTATTAGAAAAATATACTTGGTTGTCAAAAGAGATTGTGAAGATGAGTAGATTTCCATTCAAGTTGAAGCAATGAAGCTGTGGGTCATCGAGGACGCTTCATTTGAATTTTCCTATATATCTCTCATTTTTCGATGTCTTTATATTTCACAAAATTGGGAAAAATAATTCTAGTGCTTGAAAAATTCTCAAATTTTATTTATAGGTAGATTTCAATGAACTTATCATCCACAAAAAAATCCATACAAATCGATGTGATTTCATCATAGTGTGTACCAAAATTAAAGTAAAGAATCCCTCACTTGAAAATTACTCTGTATATATATATTGAATTGTTCAAAGACATCACTAGAAAATAAATTAACGATAATACAGCAAAATTACAATTTTAATTGACATCAAAAAATTTATATCAACACGGCAAAATATCATCTATATTTCGGATTTTATGATCATACGTATTTTATAAGAATGTTAGGTCTCAATATATTCATAATCTAATCATTTTGGTATCAAAATTTATTGCAATACTTCTTAGATCGTTATACACGTTAATGCTATCAATATCAATAACGAAAATTCATTCGATGCGTGCAAACAATTCGCAGACTTCAGTCAACCCTATAACGCTGAAATTTAATTCGACGTAAATTACAAATGAAGTACTTGAGAGCTTCATTTCCATGCACATGCAATTCCAATAAATATATGGTCCCCATATTGTAGGGGCGGATGTATGCCTGGTGGTTTTTGGGAGGGGTGGGGGGGCGCATGTTATAGGGGCCGATGTATGCCTGGTGGTTTTTGGGAGGGAGAGTGGTGGTCCCCCCACCCCAAAAAAGAAAGAAAAAAAAACAAAAAAGAGTTTCAGAAGTTTTAAGTTTCAAACTTTCAATGAGTTTTATAAAAGTTAGTGGGTGGGCCCCTATCAATCTTGTTGTCACTACACAGTACACACAAAACAAACACCGAAATGTGAATCCTATTTTTAAGAGGTTTGTTATATATATATATAGAGGGTGACTTGCACAAACTAACCCTGTATTTTGCAATAAGGTAAAATATGCTATGAAAACCCCTAATTACAGACAAATCCCCTTCGTTTAACGGTCAACAATTAGACTTAACCGTTGACTTTGAAAATCAAGGTAAAATGGTCATTTTACCTTACAAATAAAATAAGTATTCTAAACTAATCTCAAAACTCTAAATAAATACAAATCTACCTAAAGAAAAATTATTAAAAAACCCATAAATATATGTAATTATAAAACAATCCCAACTACAAAAAAAAGGGAAAAAAAAACTTCACCGGTTGTCACCGCTAGTGGAGGGAATTTCATCTTATCGTAGAGGAGATTGTGTGGGAGATTGTTTGATCTCCTCCAAGGGAGATCATCGATCTCCTGCAGAGGTGATCGAATGATCTCTCACAGAGAAGATCTATGGTCTCTTATATAAGAGATCATGGATATCCTCCGCAATGGAGATCGACGATTTCCTCTAGGGGTGGGCACAAAATCCGGAACCGAACCGAACCGAACCGAACCGAACCAAAAAATGGGTGTTCGGTTCGGTTCATATAGGTTATTCGGTTCAAACCGGTTTAATTATTTGAAAATTGATTTATTTTCGGTTCAAACCGGTTTCGGATATCCAAAACCGGTTTAAACCGATGAACCGTCTTATATAAGTAAAAAAAAACCCTAAAAGTCTAAATCTCAGTTTTATCTTCTCTCTCAGCCGCAACTTTCTAAAACTCTCTCTCTAGTTTAGTAGTTTCTCTGTTTCTCTAAATCTCTCCGTTGCAACGTCTCTCATCTCTGGTGAATCTCCGTTGCTTCAATCAAAGGTTTGTCTTCTCTCTCTGTCTTTTATCTTTTTAATTTTTTCTGGGATTTAAAATTTTTCTTCCAGTGATTTTGAAAACGATTTTACATATTTTTTCTTATTTTCTTCCTATCAGACTCAACTAGCATTCTAGATCTATGTTCTTGGTTCCTGGGTTTCCTAGGTTTCCTAGGTTTCGTTCAATAATCTTCTTTTCTGCTGACTTCTTCATCGAAATGACCCACATCTCCAGTGACTTCATCTCCATCGCAGCAATCTCAAGGTTTATCTTAATATTTTATATTTTTTAATTTTTATGGGATTTAAATAATTTTTCCAGTGATTTGATTACAATTTTACATATTTTCTGAAGCACTGTGTTCCATATTCAACATAAGGAACTTAGTCGAACAAAATTTTTGTTTCCTTATTCAAAGTAAATCATTTAATTACTTATTTATAAACTCATAACTTGGTTGATTTGCTGCAGTTTCTGAAGAACAAAGAAATTCATTTTTTTGAAGGAACTGAAGAACAAAGAATTGAACCTTGAAGTTCAATAATTTTTAGGAAAGTTTGTTTAATTTGATTTTGGACTGTATTTTTAGTAATTGGATTTTTTTTTATTTTTTATTTTTAATTTAAACCGTAAGATTTGGACATGTATTTAAGTTATCATTATGTATATTTATCACCAAATACATGTTTTCCTTTCTTGAAGAATATTGTTAAATTGTTATATATATATACCGAAGGTAAATTGTTAAACTAATAAAAATAAAAATAAAAAGTTAAACTAAACTGGTGTTATTATTTATTTATTTAGGCTTGATTTTGGGCTTTTGGCTATTGAGTTTATACCATGATTTTCCAAAGCCCATAAAATTTTAAAAGAAAAAACATATTAAAAAGCCCATTAAACCCATTAGGCCCAAAACCGAAATGAACCGAACCGAACCGAACCGATTAAAATCAGTTCGGTTCAGTTCGGTTACCATTTCTTATTCGGTTTAAACCGGTTCAATTTTGGATGAACCGAAATATTTTCGATTCAATCCGGTTTTACCCAAAACCGAACCGAACCGAACCGCGCCCACCCCTAATTTCCTCTATGGAGGTCGTTCGATCTCCACGAAGGAGATGCAGTCTTCATCGGTGGTGGAGTCAACCGTTAGTGGAGTTTTTTTTTTTAAAAAAAAAAAGAAAAATTATCAAAAAAGGGTATTTTAGTCTTTTCATGATGAACAATTAAATCTAACGGTTGACCGTTAACTGCAAGGGATATGATTGTAATTAAAGGCATTCCTAACATATTTTGCCTTATTGCCAAAACACATGGTATGTTTGTGCAATTTACCCATATATATTGTTTCGCTCTTTTTTTTTTTTTTTTTTTTTTTTTTTTTTTTTTGTTTTGTTTTGTAGTAGGTAGGTTACTTTTAAATAAAAAATATTATTATTATAAAAAATAAAAAAGTCTAATTTTATGTATACCTTTTTAACTTAGAAGAGAAAATATATTTCTATTAGGATTTGGTTTTCTCGATATCATGAACTAGTCTAACCTATATATATACTTCTTTATAATTTTTTCTTTCTAGTTTTTCACTTATGGTGTGTTTACTAATTAGAAATCCTTCTTGGGAAAGGGAATTAAGTTTCTGATTTTTAAATTCATATATTTACTAATTTTGTGGGAAATTAAGTTCTATGGGCCCCACACACATATTGGGAATTAAGTTCCTGAATTAAAGGAAATTTGATTCCCCCCACTCACCATGGGAACCAAGTTCCCTTTTTGAAATGAAAAAGAAAATTCATATCATTTTACTAAAATATCCCCACTTAATTTATATATATATATATAAAAAATTTATATTATCAGTTGGTCTTGACATTAAATATATCAGAACGAAGAATGTGGACTACTAGATTTACATATTTTGACTCAGAGTGTATGCACTTGTCAAAACTTCTCCATAATTTATGGTTCATATTCTTCGTTCTGATATATTTATTGTCAGGATGAATTGACAATAGAAAGACTGTATATATATACACTTCTTTATTTTTTTTTCTTCTAGTTTTTCACTTATAGCGTGTTTACTAATCAGAAATCCTTCTTAGGAAAGGGAATTAAATTCCTGATTTTTGAATTCATATGTTTACTAATTTTGTGGGGAATTAAGTTCCACGGACCCCACACATATATTGGGAATTAAGTTCCTGAATGAAATTTAACTTGATTTCCTCCACTCACCCTAGGAATTAAGTTCTCTTTCCTGATTAAAGAAGAGAATTCATATATTTTTACTAAAATATCCTTACTTAACTTATATATATGTACTTCTTTATTTATTTATTTTCTAGTTTTTCACTTTTAATAATCAGGAATCCTTCTTGGAAAAGGGAATTAAGTTTCTGATTTTTGAATTCATATGTTTACTAATTTTGTGGGGAATTAAGTTCCATATACACTACACACATATTGAGAATTAAGTTCCTAAATGAAAGAGAACCTGATTCCCCCCACTCACCCTGGGAATCAAGTTCCCTTTCTTGATTGAAGAAGAGAATTCATATCTTCTTACTAAAATATCCCCACTTAATTTATATATATATATATTATACTTTAAATATATAGATGAAGAATATGGATCACTAGATTTACATGTTTTGACTCAGAGTGTATGCACTTGTTAAAACTTCTCCATAACCTGTAGTTCATATTCTTCGTCCTGGTATATTTATTCTCAGGACGAACTGACAATAGAAAAACTATATATATATATATATTAGTTATTTTATTTTGTAATGAATTCTTAACGTGATCAAGAGTTCGACAAAACCAGTATTAATGTGATCATGAGAACTGAAGCCATACTTTCTAAGTTGTTTGCTTCTCTATCAGTGAGACTGGCTGCAAATCCATTGATGCTATTTCCTTTGTAGTTGTAAACAAGACTTTCAGCAGGCGTACTGCTACTTCCACAACCATGACATTCAAAATAACACAATTTCTAGGTCAGAAACTCCATCCAAACTAAATAAATAATAAACGAATTTGTCGAACCGATTACTATTTATAACAAAATTTATGATAATTAATTTCATCTATCAATTAAAAAATGAAATTTACCTGCCCTCAATAACCTGTTGAAGAAACTTGAGATTAGCCTCTCTATTAGATTTTATATTGGGATCAACATATACTACATAATCCTGCATGAATTAATTTCGCATCGTTATTTCGCTTTAGTTTCGATAACATATATAATAATAATTGTTGTACATAATATTCGCCAAGAAGATGCGTCATCAAATAGCATGGACCAATCTTGCCACATAAGTAGAAAGTCAAAGGCCAGCCAGGACACGTTGGCATTTCACATGGGTAGGCCATCTGGCACCAACGCAACGTTAACGGAAGCATACAAGGCTAGCAACGCCAAATAGAACCGAGTAAACTGAGTAGAAAATCAGGCATGTTCGGCCCTATTCGGCATAAGCGTGAATGATTACATAAAGGTTTCTCCACCACCTACAAGGTATACAGCGACAACAAGCAATCACAAGTCAACTGATTGTGCAACTACCTAGAGTCCAACAAGGAAACAAACAGATCCTCCCTCCTATACATTAGGCTATCAAAGTCCAAGGCAACGCGGATTCAACAGCATTAAACACGTGATTATATCCCTAAAACCAACTCTGTAATTCTCTACTTGTACGTCATGATACAAAACCCTAGCGGCACCATATATAAATACACCTGCAAAACATAGCAAAAAGGGGTGAAAAATCTTAGCCAAAGAGAGAGAGATCAGAGTGTGTACTATTTAGCAATTATAGTGGATTTAACTCAGTTGCCAAGGCAACGACCCATGGACGTTTCTCTGATCATCGGAGTTTTACCATGTATCTTGTTTTCTTTATTATCTACTATTTGTTACGTTCTTTATTGCACCCATATTCGCAGGTTTCACTAACCTAAATCATTGACTGGTTGATTGTCGATCAGGTATGAGATTCCACACACATTTTTAATTTCGTGTAGGAATCGAATCCAACCACAACATTATGTAATAAGTTAATTAATTTCCATAACATTGTGGAATCGAATCCTGTATGAAAAATGTGCAGAATTCTCACACGTGATAAATTTCGAATAATATATGATAATATCAACGATAATGTAAATGAAGACTTAGATGATGAATTATAATTGTTGAAGCAGTTCATGCCTGTCTTTGCGCTGCTGCTGCATGGCACTGGTGATTGAATAGAAATGCCAAGGTCATGGTGATCGATATTGGCAATAAAGTAGTGGCCATTTTTTGGCATCGCAAATTATTAATGTACATGTTGATTTTCAACAATTTTAATAGTGTTGAATTCCAAGGACAAGGAATATTGGATTTATTTATACTTACCTATATAACAGTTTGCACACTTAAACGCATTAATTTTGATACAGGAGTTACATAGAGATTGGAATTTAAGTTTTTAAGTTTTTTTTTTTTTAATTAATTTATTTATTTTTTCATTTGGGAGTTAATTAGATTAGATGGGGGGTCTTAAGTAAGGATTCGGATTCTCACATAACCTAAGTTGTTCGGCTTTTCCTAAGCTTTCAAGTATCTACGTATTTGTCAATAATAGATAGTTAGACAAGTTAAAGCATTTTATTGGTCAGGATTAGGGATTTTTGTCACCCATAAACAATTTAATTTTCATTAAACTTTTTAATGCCCTATTTTTATTTTTTTTTTACGATCACCAACGAACTGCTCATCTTCTTCTTCTTTTTTCCCCTTAACTGCTCATCTTTTTTTTTTAATCAAATCATCCTATCTTCCAATATCCATCAGCCATCAAAATACAGAAACTTTGAGTCTTTGATGAACTCAAGACTTGGCAATTTTAAGATTGTCCCTATTTGTTTAATCTTTGTTTTCTTCATGAATGCAAATAGCCATCACTGCCAAGCTCTTTCCATATCATCTTTTTTTTTTTTTTTTTTTTTCTGGATTTCTTTAACTGTGCTTTGAGTCGTTCATTCCATCTCTCTAGTGAACAGGGTTTGAGAAAAGTATTTTCTTCTTGAATAAAAATAAATATTGCTTCCTAAAAAAATAAAATATATTGCACTGGTACAAATAGCTGAAGTTTGAGAAGTAATTTTTTTTTTTAAAGAAGGTAAATGGATCGGTAGAAGAAGAGAACACGTCAAAGGGTGTCATTTATTGGATAATAAATGAAATAAAATAAAATAAATAAATCTTGTCCATTGAAATCTGTAATCGCCATATATCAATAAATCTTTCAAAGCTTAGGTTAGGAGAAGATCCAAATCCATAAATCCTTAGTAAAAATACTATAAAATCTTGTGATTTATTGTCTCCATTTATTTTTCACCGAGTTATGAATTTACATATTTTGGGTTAAATCACAAATTGTATTATATAAATTCCTCTGAAATTTAAATTATGAATACACAAAATATATGCAAATATAAAAATTGGAGGATTTTGTTAGGAAAAAAAAAACAATTAAATAAAGATATTGATCATAAAGAGTTACCCTAATCAAAATAGAAAACCTATTCCAACTTTTCTTGGCCAACAAGTCAAAGTCCAGGCGACCTATATAAATAGATTTGTATACGGTGAAACGTATCACAAAACACAAAACTTCTCCAGCTCCTATTCAGATTCCTGAGAAAGTTGTAAGTGATTTCTTTCATTTTTTTTTTTCTTTTTTTTGTCCTTTTTGTCAATGAAAACAAAAATTTCTAGCAAGTGATTGTTGTTGTTGTTGTTGTTGTTTTTTTCTTGTTTCATTTTGAAACAAATAAAATGAAACTCATACAACATAGAGTAATTCCACATACAACCGTGGTTGCGCAACCGACGTATAACCACTTTGGAAAAGAGTGGATTTTTTTATACGGGTCCCAGACTCTCATGTGGGTCCCATATTTTATTCACTTTTTTCCAAAGCGGTTACACGGCGATTGTGCAACCACGGTTGTATGTAGAATTACACCACAACATAACAACCACCCCCAAATATCATGTGATTGGATTATTTATATCACATGATTTGATTATTCATGTTACATTATTTTTTAAAAAAAATATTACACTGTTTTATAAATCGGATTTTTTTGGGGAGGGGAAGGACTCACCTGCACCACAACAAGTGTGAGAGGTTTTTACATCGGTTCAACCTCATCTCATCAACATCTTTACAAATTATCAAAGGGTTTTTTTTTTTAAAAAAAAAAAAAAATGAGAACTCAAATGATAATAATAATAATAATAATAATAATCATACTTAGCCGGTTGACCTGGCTAAGTATCCCATACCCAAGACCAAGCTGACTCTTGAATTCTTGAGGGATCGTATTCATTTTCGTCCCCGAACTAACACGATATCTGCAGTTGCACGAATTTGAAACGCGCTTACTTTTGCCACTTATACATTCTTTCAAGAGCATGGGTTTTTGAAAGTACATACTCCAATTGTCACCAACAGTGATTGTGAGGGTGCTGGAGAAATGTTTCAAGTTACAACCTTGATTAATGAGGCTGAGAGGGTGGAGAAGGAGCTGATCAAGAATCCTCCTGAACTGACAAAGGAGAAACCAGGAATTCCACAAAAGGATGGAAAGATTGATTATGGGCAAGATTTCTTTGGCCGTCAAGCATTTCTGACTGTTTCTGGCCAACTACAAGTTGAAACTTATGCATGTGCTGTTAGTAATGTCTACACATTTGGACCAACTTTTCGAGCTGAAAACTCCCATACTTGCAGGCATTTGGCAGAATTCTGGATGGTGGAACCTGAAATTGCTTTTGCAGATTTAAGGACGATATGAACTGTGCCAAGGCGTATGTGAAGTTTATGTGTCATTGGCTACTTGACAAGTGCCTTGATGACATGGAATTTATGGCAAAAAATTATGATAAAACCTGCATTGATCGTTTAAGAATGGTTGCTTCAACTCCCTTTGAACGCATATCATACACTGAAGCAGTGGAACTACTACTGGTTGCTGTGAAGAAAGAGGGTAAAAAATTTGAAAAGGCAGTGGAGTGGGGGATTGATTTAGCAATATCTGAACACGAAAGATATTTAACAGAGGTTAAATTTCAGAAGCCTGTTATAGTATATAACTATCCAATAGGTATCAAAGCATTTTACATGAGGGTCAATGATGACTTAAACACTGTGGTTGCTATGGATGTCCTTGTACCCAAGGTTGGAGAGTTAATTGGAGGAAGCCAAAGGGAGGAACGTATTGATATTATTAAGGACAGAATACTAGATATGGGGCTGCCTCTTGACCCTTATGAGTGGTACCTTGACCTGCATCGCTTTGGGACAGTGAAACATTGTGGATTTGGTTTAGGCTTTGAAAGAATGATTCTTTTTGCCACAGGCATCGACAACATCAGAGATGTCATACCCTTCCCCAGATATCCAGGGAGAGCAGATCTCTGATCTTTCAAAAGGATTTTCTCAGGAACAAGGTCATTTGCTTGAAGAAGGCTTTTCTCAGGATTTTGGTAGATAACATAGCAATGGGGATCTTAAATGGAAATGTCAAAGAAGGTGCTATTAATGCGGATATCGATTCATTTGGGAATTTAATCTGTTTCTATTCTCCCTGAATTTTAGTTGCTTAGGATAGCTATGATTTTTGAAATTTTAGTTTCTGAATCGACTTTGTATCGTTACAGAGTCAATCTCGCTTGAAAAAACATAGGGGGATTTTACATTTGATAATTATGAAATAAAAAAGAAATCCGTATACCAATGATTATCACATACTCATATATATAAACCATATTATTTGTGATGGAAGCAAAATAATATTGCTTATTTCAATAATTTAGTCTACATAACAATCGAAATTGCAAAAATGATATAATATTTCAGAAATTTCATGAAACCCATTTGGGATTTGATTGATTCTAATTTATAGCAAAGAAACTCTCAACTCGCGCGATCTATCATGACTTGAATTTTAATTTTTGATCTCTGGCCTCTGGGTTAGACTTAAATAATTAACGGACCATCTTCTACACTATAATCCACGTACATTGCCCTCTGACTCTACTAGAGCTCCATACCCGGATCCATTATCCAGGAGATCATATGTTTGGCTTAAAAAAAAAAAAAAAAATGGTCCCAAAACGTTTGAAATGGGCACCCTATAACTTGTTTGCTTCTTTATTAGTGAGTAGTGAGTAGTGAGTGTGGCAGCAAATCCATTAAATTAAGACATACTTATTTTAGCTCTCTTTGACGGTAAACTATATAAGGCCATTTTGCTACAAATTAAGGGCACATTTCCTGTAAATTAACTTTGATGGTACGACTTAGGGATGGCAGTTGTACCCCCAGCTGGCCGAGCCGGGTACCCGGTTCTATTAGAGAGAGAGAGAGAGAAAAAAAAAAAAAAAAAAAAAAAAAAAAAAAAAAACGTATAATGTCATTCTATTAGAAAAGAATTCAAAAAAGAATAAATTTAAGGGGTGCCGATATTGACACCCATAAAACTTATCGGTACATCCATATTTTATTAAAAATTTTAATTACAAAAATATCCTAACAAAATTTAATTAAAAATAAACGAAATACTATATACACTTATTAATTACACTCATATTTTCAATTATATTTCTTTATTAAAAAAAAATTACCTTTCAAAAAAAAAAAAAAAAAAACTTATGGTAAACCCTAGTTAAACTCTAATTTTATTTCAAGTATCAAACTTTTTCATCATCACATGATTATCATATTGTTTTTGTCTTTCTTTTATGTATAGTTATGAACTCTATCAGTAAACAAAATATTTGTTTTTAAATGATTGATGTAGATATCAACGAGGTTTTTTTTTTTTTTTTAAATAGCAGTAGATATCAATAAGTTTTTATTTTTATTTTTAAATAGTTGTATAAATAAGAGAATTCCAGATTAAAAATCTCGACCCTATATACAGTTCCACATATTCCCTTTTATAAGGCTCCTGCATTCGAGATATTTCCAAAATAAAATTGAACCATCATTAAAAGATGATTTGATTCCAAAAAAAAATGATTTTTTTTATTTATTTATTTTTTTATAAATTGGGTGTGATAATAATTTAAGAATTTTTATAAATAATATGTATTAAAATGAATATATTTTTTCAATGAGGATATTATTAGCATTATGATGAGTACTTATAGTAATATTTATTTTTTAAATTTTAGACATATGTGTCAATATCCGTACCCAAATTTAAGCCACACAATAATAACAATTTCCATTACTAGACAAAATATCCATATATAAGTATCAGATTCAAACAAAACAACGTTACATAAAATGATAGAACATGATGATCAAGTTCTCATCTTAATTTGTCTTAACAAGAAATTCTTTAACAAAAATATTAATTAGAAAAAAGAAAAAAAAATCGTACGAAACTGAGGAACTCCCGGGCCATTAACAAGAAGCAAATCCATGGCTTCTCTTCAAACTTCTAAAGCAGGATCGGCCCGTCAATGGTATGTGATTCTGCAAACTGATTTATGACCAAAAAAAAAAATTAACTCATATATAAAACGTCAAGAATTCAGCAAGGTCTGTAAACAAAATTAGGTTAATCAGTCGTATTTTCGTCCTTTAAATCTCAAATTTATACTTAAAAAAAATCATTAAGGTTAGAATTTTAATATATAGTAGACAATTTCATATGAATATATTATAGCAAAGTCCTATTGTAACAGAACTTGTAATATTTAAATATATATATATATATATATGAACATATTGTACAATATTCAAATTAACACAAAGATTTGTATTATTTCAATATATATATATATATATATATGAAGATTTCGGTAATCTTGCCTTGGTTGATATTGTTTACGATGTGCGGACGAAGATTAGTTCCAGCAGTTTTTTAAAGCTTTGTTATGTTTCAAGAGATGCTAACGTTTTAGCGGATGATTTGGCCAAGAGGGGGGCAGTTTTGAGTGGGGAGGAAGTGAGTTGGTATGTGTAGACTGTTTTGTGTTTTTGGGGTGCTGTTTGGGTCTGGTTTTGGTGCCCAGTTTTGTTTGTTTCGGGTTTTGTGTACCCCTTAGTTTTCTGTTTCTGCGTTTTTGTTTTGTTTTGGTGTGTTCCTTGTTGCTGTTTCTGTTTCTGCGTTTTGTTCTGGTGTCTCCCCTGTTGCGTTTCTGCTTCTGCCCTGCTGTTTTTCTGTCGTGGTTTTGGGGGTGCGCCTGGGGTTTGTCCCTCTGGTGTGTTGTTTGTTGGCTGGTTTGCCTCTTGAGGCTTTGGCCTTTAATAAAATTTGCTGCTTCAAAAAAAAAAAAAAAAAAAAATTTAGTTTTTATCCAATTATTTATGTAAAAATATATATATATATATATCTATTTTAATTACCTGTATTTTTACCAACCTCCAGAAGGGTCGAAAGAAAAATCAGGAAATTAATCCAGCATGTCCAGGAAAAATCCAGCAATGCCAAACGCACTGTTGACGGTAGACAACGCATTGCTGACGATGGATACTCCTCCCATCCCAGTATTTTGAGTATAACCCTGGTGGTTATACGTATGCGGATGCTGAGGCATTGTCTGTGGCACCGGTTGTGGTGGATAACCACAGGTATAGGGGGGCGTTGCCGGAGGGATGCATAAGGGCAATGGATAATTATTTCTCAAGAGATGATTGCGACACTCCACATGGACGTGCACATTGCAGGCTGTACACACGTACGTATGCATACATTGACACGAATACGGGCAAGCCAGGCATATAGGAATATGGTTTGGAGGAATGAAGATTAGGAAATTGTGATCGCGCACTGGATAAGCCATAACTTGGTGACCGTGAGTGAACTAGTTACAAGTTGAGCGACAAAATGGTAGGTTTAATTTGTGAAGAGATACACATTGGAGATCTAAAAAGAGCAAATTGAAAGCATAAATTTATAGATTCAATTCTCTTGTTTGGTGAAGCAATTTATAAATTGGTACGTGATTGACTTAGGTATAGAAATTAATTGACTCAAAGTGAAGAAGGGGTCATGGAACTATCAACTATGGAAGCCGTGTTTAAAAATTTTATATCAACACGGCAAAATATCATATGTATTTCGAGTTTCATAATCATATGTATTTTATAAGTACGTTAAATTTGGATGGATTCCTAATATGACCATTTCAGTATCAAAATTTATTATAATACTTCTTAACCCGCTTTACACGTCGAAAAAATTCATTCAGTACATGCAAACAATTCGTAGACTTCAGTCAACCCTATAAGTCTATAACAATGAAATTTGATTCGACGTAAACCACAAGTGAAGTACTGGAGAACTTCATTTATACGTATACGGAATTCCAACTAGATAATTCTAATATGTGGTCTCCATGCATTGTTTCTCTATTTGACTATTTCGTGTAGACTGAGATAATATATGATGAGTAAGTAATACTATACAATCCAGCTAATCAATGAACAAATCATTTGTCACATCATTTTCAATAGTACTCTCAGAGTCCAATCGAAGCGGGACACTCCCACACACGAGTCGTGCAACTAAAGGTTCGAGGTGTGAGCTTCAATTTCTCAAAGCTCCAATTAAAAATCCCAAAAGCACCATGTTGAACTGCTGAGAACAATTGCTAAGGGAACATACCTGGATCCATTTTCAGAAAGCAATGAACGAAGATGTCTCAAAGCAATAAGGGCAAGGTCTTCCACAGCCAAATCCACTTCTGTATCCCAAAGGAAGCTCTCAGACAATTCTGGAATGGGGGTGAAAAAAAATGAGAGCAAATTTTATATATATAGGATTGGCTTGGGGACCACAACCACTATTATCTTTATATACTAATTAAATGGAAGCCCATTAATCCCAATCCAATTAATATTGGGTTTCTATGCATTTTAATCCACACTCAAAGACATTTTCGGAACCCAATTAACACCCTAACAATCTAGCCCAATTAATTCAGACAGCCCATATTACAATTGTTATTCAATATGTAGCCCATAATTGGAGGTCAACCAAATTCCAACACGAGGTTCATGATTTACACACCTGCGCGCGAGAGAGAAGCCCTATGCCACATATGTTAATAAGCTACTATCATACAATCACTTATATACCACATATAAGTGTTTTCCCTATCCAATGTGGAATGTACAATTATCCCTACATTATAGGCTCATCTTGAGACTCAATTTCTCATTCACCCATTAATCATTTTGTAAATTTGAGTATACCATTTCGAAGCTCTCACGGAGGAGAATTCAAATATAAATTTTTCTTCCATTTTAATGGAATTAATCATACCCAAATAATTCTCTCAAAATGTGTGTTTATAACAAAATTTCCAGCAGTTTCCACGGACTACGTGAGTGAGTCTTGTGGAAAATTAGAGTATATAGTACTACTATTTAATCATCTTAACAAATTTTGTGTTGCAGTACATGTTTCAACGATAATCACTTATCAGCTACAAATATATTCACTTGTTACGTTTTATCAACACTCTATATAGTATATACGATGAAACTTCTCTGGTCATTGGTCGAGATCAGGGACGGAATTAGAAGTTTATAGAGTTTGGAGGATCGGATTACAAAAATTAAATTTGTTAGAACTAAAATATCAAATACATATATATATTTTTTAGTATTTTATAGAAAATATTTGTGATGGCCCCCCTTGGCCCCTTCCACCATTGTGTTCTGCCTCTGGTTATGAAAAAACTACATTTTACACTTGTGGCAATTATTAATCTATAGTTTTATGCTACAGTTTGAATAATAATTTAGGAGGTATGATTATGAATAAAGAAATAAATAAATAAAAAATCACTAAAAGGATAAATTAAAATTTTCAATTTTATAAAATGTCTGAGCCCGGGTTCGAACCGGGGACCTCTAGTGTGTGAGACTAGCGTGATAACCAACTACACCACCCAGACAGTATACATTAAATGTTGCCATATAAGCTATTTAACATTAATAAATGGTTCGATTTGAATTCACCTACTAAAACTAATTTTATTTATTTATTTTTTTTTTTTTGGAAAGCCACAAAGCAGCAAGAAAATTAGCAGCAGCAAAAGGTGAGAAATTAGACATTTAAGACTTTTTTGGCACACTGTATTGGATTGTATTGTATTATATTGTATTGTGTTATACTGTATTATTATTAATACAAACCTGTATTTGGTAATGCACTATATTATATCGTATTAGGTTATTCCTATATGATTTTATTGTATTTTATTATATTATAAAAATATAATATATTTTTTTTATAAATAGTTAATAATTAATTTTAAATATCTTTACCATAAATAAATCAATAAATATTTTTATATAAAAAATTAATAAATATTTATTTTAATTGAAACAAATAGTTTAATAAAATTTTCTTATGTATTTTGAAATTATATAAAAATATATATATTAACAACATAACACATATTTTATCAATATTCCATATTCATTGAAAAAAAACATATTTTTTCTAATGCAATACAATATAATACCACTAAATATAATGTAATACGATGTTTACTATATTAGACAATTAAAATGTATAAAAATAATATAATATAGTGTTTGCACCAAATAGTGTATTGTATTATTTTAGTACATTTTAATTGCTTAATACAATTAGGGATGAGCATGGGGGGCCCAATAGGGCGGGGGAGGGTACCCCCACCCCCATTCCTCAAACTTCCCCCCACATCCTCTCCCAAAATCCATTTGGGGGGACCAGTGGGGGAAACGTCTTGGGGGAGGTTCCCCCACCCCCAAAACCCATTTCTCCCATTTCATTTCCTTTTAAATTTTAAATTTTAAATTTTCAATCCGAAAAGTAATAAAAATACAATACAAAATCCAAAATGCAATACAACATAATTGCACAATACATATATACATTATTTTGGGGGGCCTAATGGAGTTTTGGGTTTGGGGGGAGGTACCCCCACCACCTCCCCCAAAATATGTTTGGGAGCAAAGTTTGCCCCCACCCCCACCCCCACCCCTACCCCCAAAATCCATTTGAGGGCAAATTTTTCCCACAAAACCCCATGGGGGCCCGTGGGGGATGGGGCCCCATGGGGAAACGCCCATCCCTAAATACAATACACTACGGCCAAACAAACATGGCCCTAAAACATATCATTGGATAAAGAAATGACAAACTTTGTTAAAGCATGAGTCAACTTGGTTAAAGCAATGAGAAATTAGAGATCCAAAACATATCATCGGATAAAGAAATGACAAAGTCAGTTAGGCCTCGTTTGTTTGGTCGTATCATATTGTATTAGGCAATTAAAATGTATTAAAATAATATAATACATTGTTTGGTGCAAATACTGTATTGTATTATTTTAGTACATTTTAATTGCCTAATACAGCAAACACGGTATTAACTAATACATTATATTTTGTGGTATTAAGTTGTATTGTACTAGAAAAAACACTTTTTTTTTTCCAGTGAATATGGAATATTAAAAAATATGTTTAATATATATTTTTTTTTTATAATTTCAAAATACATAGGAAAATTTTATTTAAATTTTTTGTTTCAATTAAAATAAATATTTATTGATTTTTTATATAAAAATATTTATTGATTTATTCATAGTAAGAATATTTAAAATTATTATTAAGTTTTTTTTAAAATATTTTATTTTTATAATATAATAAAATAAAATAAAGTCATATATAAATAACCTAATATGATATAATATAGTGTATCACCAAACACAAGTTTATATTAATGATAATACAGTCTAATACAATACAATATAATTTAATACAGTCCAATACAATCCAATACGGTGTGCCAAACAAGCCCTTAAAGTATGAGTCAACGTATTCCTATTTATAGGAAACAAATAAAAGGAGAGACCAATTGAAACCTTTGTATTAATGATAATACAGTCCAATACAATCCAATACGGTGTGTTAAACAAGCCTTAAATATGAGTCAACGTATTCCTATTTCTAGGAAACAAATAAAAGGAGAGACCAACTGAAACCAACGGAGGAGCCACTGAGCTCTTTCGAGGCTGGTTGCAACTCGTTACATCTCTACCAAATTTTTTTTAAAATAAATTAAATTAAATTAGGAGCCCATATTTACATTTTTTAAGTAACAGATTTTCATGGATTTCTATGGACTTTTTATAAATTCATATGGATTTATATCGATTTGTTTAGACATCCACCTCAGACTTTTATTGATTTGTTTAGATATCTATCTTAAACTTTTATGGATTTATTTAGATATCAATGGACTTTCATGGATTTGTTATCTCTGACTTTCATTATAAATGGAGAATTATACCACTATATGACCCAATAACACAATCTATACACTCAACCAATCTATACATTCAAAAAGAAAAACAAAATTATTACTTGACAAAATCCTAACTTAATACTAGTAACAATGAATTTGGGCCACAAATTAAATAGTTACCCTACCATATGTTTGCTCCTCTGAGTTTTTGAAGTGGTCTTTGTTTCCAAATTGTATTAATTTTAGGTGATTTTTTTGGAACATAGAAGCCTCAAATTAAATAGTTACCCTACCTTATATTTGCTCCTCTAAGTTTTTGAAGTGGTCTTTGTTTTGTGTATGTTATGTTAAAACCATAAGAAAATGAGTACACAGCTTTAAATGTTATGTTGGTTTAATATGTCATGTGCTTATGTCATTTAAGACTAGTAGATTTTCTTGTTTTCTACTTCTTGTTATTATACATCTACTTTAGGGTTGTTGAAGTTTATTTAATTTCAATTCTTTGTTTGTTTGTTAGGTGAAGGGATGAACAGTTCAGCTGGAATGGCTTTTGCACCACATGTGATCTCCATTGAAGTTGGAGAGGTATACTGCATTCCTTCCAATTTATGATACAATTAAAATATTAATGGCGTTGCAGTTTTTGTTCATTGGTTTGTGGTTTGCGTTCAAGGTGGCATAATTATATTGATGTGTGTATTGTATGTGGCTTGTTTTCTTTTTGAACTCGATTTTTTTTTTTCCTTTTTAATTCACAGAACATGTTGGTGATGGAAGCTTATTATTCTCAACGAGACAAAAAGGTAGAACCTCCAACAGGCATCATGCATCCGTTTTTTTAATTTTTACATATTAGTGCTTTTCATTTCTGTTTTGAGAGAGAGAGAGAACAAAATCCACCAAAATATTTGGGGAGAAAGCCAGACATGTTATGACATTTGATATTTATATCTCTCACTATCAAGTCCACCAAAATCCATCAAAATCTATGACCTAAGAAAATCCTTTAAAATCTAGTCATAATTAAATACACCTTGATTCTTGTAGACATTTTTAAAGTCTCAATTCAATACACCTAGATTTGGAAGGATTCTTTAAAAGTCCACAGAAATCCTAATTGAATACCACTGGATTCATATGGACTCTTTTAAAGTCTTTAAATGTCTAAATTGAATACACTAGGATTTATAATGTCTTTAAATGTCTTCAAGAATCCTAATTGAATACACCCCCTAAAGCTCATGAACCAGGTTTAAAATAAGCCTCTATATATATAATTCACATTAAAATTAAAACTCTCCACTCACCCAAGACTCCAAGAGTCTAAGACTCAAGTAAAAAGAAATAATTAGCGCTTCATTATTATTGTTATTATTATTATTATTATCTCAAACCCTAACTTCAAAATAAAGAACTAGGCCCCAATTCAACAATCCATTTGAAGAGTAATGTTGATCTCAAATGATGTGCACATTTTTTGGGCTATCCAATGTACCATCTCTCTTTTGTAAATTTAAAACCAATTTTGAAATATATTAATTCGAATATAATTAAAAGAGTAATGTTATATGACCTAAATAATTAACTTAAATTTCAATCCAAATGATGTGACAAGTGAGTTTTTATCACCACACGCAACATATGACGATATGGTTAATGAAAAAATCACTTGCCACATCATTTTGGTTGAAATTTGAGTTAAATTTTTGAGTTGTCTAGAATTAATGTAATTAAAATTATCATTTTTTTGAAATATTATACTGTTACATAAATTCGAGGTGGTGTAGGTGTATCATCTCGTCATTTAAAAAATGGTCATGTTAATATTTGTCATAAGCGATTATATAATGTTATATAAATAATTATAACTTACATGCACACACACATCACCTGTTAGCATAAATAGTAATACAAATCTCATTTCATATTATTGATTTTTTTTTTTTTTTTGATGGAACATATTATTGATTTTTACAAGTTATAAGAAGTAGTTTTATATCATATTTACAAAAATAAATATCTTCCGTCTTGAGATTAAAATTATGATTATTTAATTTGTTACGTAACATTACGTGGCGGTTTAAAGACAAAAATTGTCCATTATCATAATTAAGAAACAAACCTTATACAAAATTATTATAAAATCATTTGATTCACATGGCTCCAATATTCTTTTTCCCAAGAAAACACCAAAGACACAAATTGTCATTATCATAGTTAAATCTTGACAAGTACCAAAAACAATATCAAATTAAAACAAAAACGTTTTCTCTTTTCTTCTAAGCTTCCAAATCGTCAACAAAACACTTCAATGTTTATATTTCTTCCCTTTGCCCCAAAAACAGAAAACACAGAAAACAAAAAAAATGTCTCCAGACATTCACTTCTCTCTCTTCTTCTTCCTCTCCATTTCCCTCCCAGTCCTCTCCTCCCCTTACTTCTCACCGCCTACATTTCTCCCTAATTACCAAAACATGCTCAACTCTTTCAAAATTTTCGCTTACACTCCTACCCAACCACTCGTTTTCTCCACTCCAGCTGAGTCCCTCTTCTTCTCTTCTCTCATCAACAGCTCCTTCCTCACTCCGGACCCAGAACGGGCTCACCTCTTCTTCGTCCCCTTCTCCTCCGCCACCCCCACCCGCTCCATCTCGCGTCTAGTCAACGCGCTCCGAACAGACCTTCCCTTCTGGAACCGCACTCTCGGCGCCGATCACTTCTACGTCTCCTGCGACGGTCTCAGCTTCATCTCCGACCGGAACCTCGTCGAGTTAAAGAAGAACTCGGTCCAGATCTCGTGTTTCCCGACTCAGCGGTTGAGCTTCGTCCCCCACAAGGACGTCACTCTACCCCCACTTGCGAATCCTCGCCACGCGCCGGTCAAAAACGAGTCGAAGAATTATCTCGGTTACGTCAAATACGGCGCCGTAAAGGAGTCAAGTCTGGTCAACGAGTTGAGTGACGATCAGGATTTCTTGGTGGAACGACAGCCATCGGATAAATTGACTTCCGAGTGGAGACTTTCGGTCAGCAAGTTTTGTTTATTCGAGTACGGTGACGGAGATATTTCCGGTATCAGTGATGCGGTGCGTTTAGGGTGCGTCCCCGTGGTGATTACTGACCGTCCGATCCAGGACTTGCCGCTGATGGACGTGCTAAGGTGGCAGGAGATCGCTGTGTTTGTTGGGTGGAAAAATAAAAGTGGCGCTGGAGCGAAGCGACTGAGACAAGTGTTGGATCGCACGTACGGGGATGAGAAGCGATACGAGGAAGTGAGAGGATCGTGTGTGACAGTGGGAAAACATTTCGTGTGGAACGAGGAACCACAGCCGTTGGATGCGTTTCATATGATGATGTATCAGCTATGGCTGAGACGGCACACGATCAGGTACGCACGTAGAGAAGTGGCGTAGGTGGAGTATATTTAGTCTAAGCATCGGACGGTCAGCAATCAAAGATCTCACGAACTGGATTTTTATTTTATTTTATTTTATTTTTAATTATGTTGTAAACTTATAAATTATGTATATTGCAATTTGCAAACTTATAAATCAAAGATCACACAATTATGTGTTGTAAGTGCGGATTGCATTTCAGGTCGTTTTTATAATCGTTGATCTTGTCAAATACAGGTTAATTTTATCAAGATTATTTAAAATGACAATATTTTTTTTTAATATATTTCATGACCGGCTTTCCTTAAAATATCATTAGACTATATGAATATTAGATGGAACGGTGATGAATATCCGAATATCCAATCCCGATTCAAGGATCTCCAAAATCCGGCATCCCTAATCCCTCTCATATGTTATTGTCGGATTTGAAAGGTATCTTTATAATAAAGAAATGCAAGCACAAAACAGAGAAAACGAATAAAATAATGTATACTCGAAGTTTTTGTCTCGGACTAAAAACAGAGGTGGATCTCGTTTTACGTCTGTCGTTTTGCATTTCACTTTCACTTTGTCGTCCACTTACTCACCCTCCAAACTCCAAAGTCCAACACAACCTCTCAATCCATCAATCATCATCCCTTCTTCTCCCACTCAACCAACCACCACCAACTCTCCCTCTCTCTCTCTCAACACTCTCTGTCGTTTCACTCTATCTTCTCTATCGTTTTACGACGTATATACTTTGTACACAGGTACGTCTTTATAATCTGCTTACACGTTCTCTTCATCAAATTTTTGTTTTGTTTTCGTTTCGTTCAGTGAATTTAAGATTTAGATTTAGATTTTCAATTTTTTTTTTTGTTTTGTTTTTGGTGTGATTTAGGCGATTTTGAAATCAGATTCGAATCGAAATGGCAAAAGGTAGCTTACTCTGTTCATCTTTTGTAAATCTAATATTTGTTTATTTGTTATGTTAAATTTGTATTTTATGTTTTGGATAAAAATAGTGAGTCCATACGAGGAAGCATTGGATGCTTTGTCTTCTCTGATCACAAAACGCAGTCGTGCTGATAAGAGCAACAAAGGAGACCGTTTCGATCTGCTTTTCGATTATATAAAGGTTAATTTTCTGTTAAATAAGTAGTTGATTGTGTATTTGTTCGTTTTGTTTTACTTATTTATTATTTTCATTTGTTGCTGCAAAATTATAGTGAGATTGAATTGAACCGAATTCGTTTAATTTGTAGATTTTAGACTTAGAGGAGGCGATTTCGCAGATGAAGGTCATTCATGTTGCTGGTACTAAAGGAAAGGTACTAGTTACCACATTGATAGTGAATTTGTCTCCAATTTAGAATATCTTCGGATTTATTTTTAAAAATAGTAGCTTTTAATTAGTAATGAAGTCTGTTTTATGGATAATGGATGAGCGAATTTGTATTTGTATTCAATCTTATCCAAGTATTCGGTTTAAGGGTCTAAATTATTTGCTTGCTTTAGCCTTACATTGGTTGTGATTTGGACTACCTGTTCTGAATAAACTGCTTTGGCAGAGCGTAACACTATATAGCCAGTGAAGCTTGGTCTATGCTTTGTAATTTTGGTTTTTTTTGTAGTAAATGCTGTTTTTGCTTGTTCTATTATTTCTATTTATTAGGGAAATTTGTGTAGAGAATAAATTCTACTTATTAAAGTGTTTTTTCTTAATGGTGTTTGACACTAGTTCATCGTTTATGTGGGACTTGAAAGGGATCCACCTGCACATTTACAGAATCTATATTGCGTAATTGTGGCTTCCAGACTGGCCTTTTCACATCTCCTCACCTCATCGATGTGCGAGAAAGATTTCGTTTGAATGGGTGGGTTTTTCCATTCTCTCTGTAGATGTATCTATTGTTATTGCATGTAGTTATTAAATTGATATAACATTATCTCATCCTTGTCTCGGGTTGCTTTCTGAGTGCTATTACTTATTTTCTACCATTTGACTGTGAGTTAACACTAAAAACTTTTAAGTTCTCTTTTGATGGACTTGACTGGTACTTGTTTCTGTTTCTATTTCATCCCTAACTGATAGTTATTTTTAGTTCTTGGTCATGGATTACTCTCAATTGTTCCTCTCATGTAGTGTTGGGTCTTAACAATTGTACTAGTTCTCCCACCAGAGAGACTATACTTCTATTTGTATTCTGTTCCCTGATAGTGTGTTTTAACATTTTAGATTTACAAGTTAATAGTGGTTGTTCTGGTTGGCTGCTGCAGTGTTGAGATATGTGAAGAGAAATATTTGGCATATTTTTGGTGGTGTTATGATAGACTAAAGGTATGTTTGTGTGGCATGTTTGTATTTTTTAGGGACAATGGTTTTTGCAGGGTGTTTTTATTCTGGTGGTTTCCTTATATTTGATGTGCAGGAAAACTCTAGTGAGGATGTACCAATGCCAACATACTTTCGCTTCCTTGCCTTACTTGCCTTCAAGATATTTGCAGCTGAGCAGGTTTGATACTATCTTTTAACTCTTTGATTTATAGTCATTTTTTCCTTTGATATTGCGATTACAAAATATTAGCTTACTTTACAATCTCCTGTGCAGGTAGATGTTGCTATCTTAGAGGTTGGATTAGGTGGAAAGTTCGATGCAACGAATGTGGTATGTTTAATTGTTTTTGGGAAATAAATTTTTACTTCAATCTCATTTTTAATTGGTTTATGAAAAATTGGTTCCGTTAAGTTAACATCATGGCATAAAATCATGCTTATCAGTTGGCCATGTTCGTGCTAGGATGCATGCATTATTATTGCTAAAATATTTCTGAACACAGGTATAACAATTATTATTTTCCAGGTTCAATCGCCTGTAGTATGCGGTATAACATCCCTTGGGTACGACCACATGGAGATTCTTGGTTAGTTCTTTATTTTCTTAATTTAGGTAATTGTTCGTATTATGGTGTGGGAATCATCTAAAAGCATGCTTGAGTGTCAGAACTCAGAAGCTAGTAAAAAGTAATGCTATTTGAAGATAATTAGGTTTATTGTATTTGTAATTCCTTTTCCTAATTTGGCTGCTTTAAACAGGTTATACGCTTGGAGCAATTGCAGGGGAGAAGGCTGGCATCTATAAGGTGTTTTTTATAATTACATACGTTCAAAGAATTAGATCTATTCCAATATTATATCCTCTTTAAATGCAACAAAGCTGGAACTTCTTTATATTTGTCTTTCATTTCTTGATATCAGCATGGTGTTCCTGCCTTTACTGTGACTCAACCTGATGAAGCAATGCGTGTACTTGAAGAGAAGGCTTCTAAGTTGGATGTAAGTTGCATATTCTTAAGACTAGCTTGTGTAAGTCGATTTGTTGATTGATGCCAATCCTCAACCAATTTACTAGTATTTGTTGATCCATGCCAATCCTAAGCCAAGTTACCAATAGAAAACTGGTACTCTATTTGGGTTCAGAAAATAGAAAACTAGTTCTGCAAATTACAGTTCCTGTCTTAGTAATGGAATTTTTTCTAGACCTTCATTGGTCTATCTAGTAGTTCAAACCATTAGTCTAATTGCAGTTTTGTTTAATCCTAAGTTTTAAGGATAGATTAATTTAGGACTCTCAATAATTCTAACTCATAAATAACTTTATATATGAGTATTTGAGCCTTTGAGGCCTATTATTCAACAATAGATGTCGCTTCGATTTGTGTCACCGAGGCATTTTCAAGTACATTGTATCTAGTTGTCTTATCATAATCCTAGGAGGCCACTCCATCTGTTTAAGGTTCTCAACAAAGTGAATGGACACATGTAATCAAGTCAAATATTGTACTTGATTGTCCTAAAGGAAGCAGGTTATGTTCCATTTTGCAAATAAAAAAGAATTTGAAGGTTGTTGCATTCGATAAGAGAGCTGAGAAAATCATACTGATGACAGGTACCTCTTCAAGTAGCACCCCCATTAGATGCAAGCTTGCTGAATGGTCAAAAACTTGGGCTTGTAGGTGAGCATCAATATCTCAATGCCGGTCTTGCCATTGCACTATCTTCTACTTGGCTTCAGAGGACTGGTCATCTCGAAGTCAGCTACCATCAACAGACAGTAAGTTCTTTTCGTTAGATTTTCTTTTGTATATATTGATCTTTTTTGTCTGCTTCTTTTTTTTACATATCTGCGCATGGAGCAGGGTCCTCTGCCTGAGCAGTTCATCAAAGGGCTTACAACAGCTAATTTGCAAGGACGGGCTCAGATTGTCCCTGATCGAATTATAAACACTGAGAGACCTGGGGATCTGGTATTCTACTTGGACGGAGCCCATAGTCCTGAAAGTATGGAAATATGTGCAAGATGGTTTTCTTTGGCAATTAAGGAAGACAGTCAACAAAAAAACTTGGGTTTTCAATCACCAGATAGTTCTGGATCCTCACATGAATTGGGGCAGATGCATGGTGATATAGGATCCAGGAAGAACCCTGCACAGGTATAGCAACAGACCTTGGTCATTCAGTCAAGTAAATCTCTAGGACACACCAAGTGTTTTGCTTCAAATAATCAGAAAGCATATGGGTTCTTTGGCTTCAAGCCACATAAATTTTTTGAGTGATGCTTTATTTAAAAAAGAGGCAATTGATTGCTCTTGTGGTAAAATCAATGTTTAGTAACAAATATATGAGATGAACTGCTCTATATATCCTACTAGATATGAGATCTGTCAGAAGGTTGCTTTCCACCAAAAGACCTAAAAGTTGCATTACTTTCTATTGATGTTCGTGTCTCCCAGTAACATGCTTGTGATAGTATGTCTTGCATCTATTTGCATGTGATTTCTTTGGTGCATGGTGAAGTTTAGATCTTGATATTATGTATATGAAGAATATTCCTGAATTAATTTCATTCGGGTGGTGCTAATTAAAGTTGCTGACAAATCCATGCAGATTCTGTTATTCAATTGTATGTCAGTACGAGATCCTCAGTTGCTTCTTCCAAGCCTGATGAAAACATGTGCTAGTCAGGGTAAGTATATGCATATATTCTCAACTTCTCTTAGAATAAGAATACTGTATACTGGCATACATGACTAACGGTTGAAGTGCTTGAGGATTTATTGCTAAAAATGCTTCTGAATCAAGCATCTCAATCTTGTTAAATTTGGAAAATATTAGTAACTTGAAAAAGAAAGACATCTTTCCTTTAATGTTGATTGTATCTTTTGACATTTGTGGAACTTGAAAAATTGAATTGTTATTTTTAGGTGTCTACTTCAAGAAGGCGATCTTTGTACCGAACATATCTGTGTATTACAAGGTTGGATCGCATGCTGCACCAGCGGAGTCTCAGGTTGACTTGTCATGGCAATTTGCTCTTCAAAAAGTGTGGGAAAACCTCATGCAGGGTGATAAAGGTATCAGTTAGTTTCTAAACATATCGTGTAATGTAAACTAATGTACAAAGTATCACATAATCAGTTAATGTTTATGTCTTGATTTGCATGAACTTGAATTGCCTTGTAACTAAGTTTTCTATAACCTACTGCGAGAAGTGTCGGTTTTTATTTTAATGGGTTTGATGTATTCACATAAACTCGTAATAGAGATAAGGAGTGCTTTAAGAAGATCTTTTTGGTCCATTGATGAAAATGCTACCTTTGACTCTATAGGAGGGGAGGCCAAGAACACAGATACTGGTTCCGAAGACAAAAAAGACGATACAGAAACGAGTGCTAAGAGTTGTGAAAACAGTGCAGTCTTTTCTTCTCTTCCGTTGGCTATTAAATGGCTTAGAGACAGTGTTCAACAGAATCAGTCTGTTCGTACCCAGGTAATACTGATGTTTCTGTAATATTATTTATTTGACGTTATGTTACCTACTATAGTTGTGGTAGTGGTACCAGGTCCACCGTCATGTCAGTGAGCGAGGTCATTGATTCTGTCAAATTTTATTGTTTCGATTAATCAGGTCCTTGTTACTGGTTCATTACATCTCGTGGGTGACGTGCTGAGATTAGTCAAGAAGTGAGGTGAAAGACCGAAAAGTCGAAGCTCACTAATTGCATCATATACTTCCGAAACAGGTAAGGCAGTGTGTTTCCTGACTGGCTGAAGCAAAGATATGTATCGTCGTGAATTTGATATGCATGCGAGAGCTATAGTTGAGACTATTGGCATTTTAGGTCAGGCATTTTGTTGTGGAAAATTTTTCATTGTTTCAAAAGCCAATGTAGCATCAATACTATTCTGACAAAGAATTACAATTCACCAAATATTTCTTGCTTTAAGTGAAATTCAATTATTTTGCCTTTTTAAGTAATGTGACAAATAAATAAATAAAATATATATTTACTTTATATGAAACCAAATTAATTTATAATAGTTTTGGACAAATTTAAATAACAAACTAGTTCAATAAATTTATCAAAATTACAGTAATCTAAAAGAATAATAAATTATTAATTTCTAGTAAACAAACTATATCTAGTATTTTTCAAAGAATTGTATCAACATAAGATATGAAAAAAAATATATATATATATGTATAATCTATTGGACAAAAATATATCTTCTTTTTCATGGCAGTCCACTTTCTGCAGCAGACTGCTTTGCCCCAATCGCCTTCTCACTTTTCACTAGACTGAAGCTCTTCCAACGGAACGTCTCCGTAGTTATTGGCGGAGGAAGACTCCTCCTCCTTGGAGGTAGAAGATGTCCCATGTCTGTATCAGAGAAACCTGATGCAAGGTCGATTAGTAATACGTTTTTTTTCTTTTTTGGACAAATTGATACGTTTCTATAGTTGAGTAAGCGACTTGGGCTTCATTCAAAATCCAAGGGGTTCCCTTAAGAAAAATATCAAATTCAATAAGGAAAACTTATTCCTATTGAAAATTTGAAATACAGTAATCTGTGATTAATGTGTTTGCTTGATAATCAAGTTATGTGGAACCGGAGATAAATGAAGTATAGCTTATTTGTTCACATGTATACAACTATATCAGAGTCCAGAGAAAAAAAAAAATCGAATCAAACCATTATTCAAATAATTGGTATAACATAAACCGGAAACCGATCACCTGATTAGAAGCTTCATTTCGTTAGGCAAAAAATAATTCTGTACAGGTTAATAGATCCTATCTTCGATAACACATTGGCGAAGCATTTTCGCTGTTCTGTTCAAGTGATTTTCTTCGGTTTTTTTTTTTTTTTTTTTTTTTCCAATACTGCTCTATTACCATTGACGAGAAGATCAACTATAGTAAACTATCAAACATATAAGGCCACTGATGAAACACTGATTATGAAAATAAACCAACCAAAAGATGATAGAATCTGTGAAAAAATAACCACACTAATAATGTATCTTCACCGGGACTCAAAGCAATTGGCGTAGCTGCTGATTTTCTTTCCTGAGGGACTTAATTTCTTTCATCAGCTCGGCTTGGTTTTCTAGAACGGTGTTCATTACGCTTGTCGTTTCCATCTGTTCAAATGTTCCAGAAAATGTATTTGAGCAAGAAAAAAAAATGCTAAAGAACTAAAGTAAAAACGGAGAGTATAATGCATGCATACCTCCTGCATATGGAATTGTCTTAAAATTTCGATATGGAGGTTCCTCATATCTTCGTGTATGGATTTCTGAAATGAATCGAGAGTTTCTTCAAGAGTGCGTTGAAAGAGCTGAAGCGTAAAATTACTTCCCTGTTGCGAATCTGGATGAGAGGCCTTTATGGGTTGTGAGATGCCTCCCTGTTAATAAACCAATGGACCATCATAATCTCGTTAAATAAAGTAGGCAATTCAGATAGTGAAAACAAACAATTACTTGAGTCAACTAGAATTCTTACATTTATAACTGGAAGAGTTCCTGGTTCTGTAGCACCCGACATATCAGACCTTGACAACAAATTATTCAAAAGTTCTTCTCTGGTTTCAGCTCCAGTTTTCTTTGTTTTAGGCGAACCGACTGAAAGGGATGTCCCATCGCTGAAGGCAGAAGTAGTGCTAATTCTCTCGGCATAAGTTGAAAACCTTCGAGGTAGATTTAAAGATGATGCTCTTGGTGAATCACCAACTGATCCTGAGATGCCTTTACTAATAGGAGAAAGAGGAAATCCCAACAAAGGACCGTCCGGAGTTGGAAAGACATCTTTTGTACGTAAATTTTCATAGCTTGGGTTAGAATTGGTCAAGGAGCTCATGCTCGTCTGACCCAAAGAAGAGGATGTATCATGCAGTCCAGAATACATTGACCCTGATGTCAGACCACCTGAAGTGAACATTCCAAAACGAGAAGGCAAATTGAGTGGTTGACGAAGGTGGGCAATCTTATCAGATAATTTCTCACCACCCCAAGCTTCTGGAGGAGTGATAGAGGAGTCTTCGCTCTTTGATGTCGGAGTAGGAGTAGGTGAGGGCGTTAATTGCGCAAAAGAAGATTTTGTGTCATCCTGCACAGCATGGTAATACATCGAAAAGAATGTCAAGTCACCAGGAAAAAATCAAACTTAGCCTACATATATACGAAAAACCTAGCAAATGCAGTAGACTGAATTCACTTGCATGTCCACAGTAAAAATTGATTAAGACAAAAGAAGAAAGAAATCCCGACTATCAGAAAAGAAAGGAAGATTCTTTCGATAGTGGAAAAGATAAATTCAGGATCTCAGAAATCACAGAAATGGAAGACAAGAACAATTGGTTTTGTGAACTATTTCATAAATGTATCAACATACAATAAAATGTAAAAAAGATAACATGTTTAGTTTTATGTAACGAGAACTAGTTAGTGTAAAAACACCAAATTTTAACATTTCATGAGAATCAAGGTTGGATTATTACTCACACCCTGGAAAAATAAATACACATTCCAGTATCATCTAAAATAATAATATATAAATGAGTATCAAACCTGTTTAGAAGTAGAACTAGTTTTCCAATCGAATATCGGATGATCATTTGCCCCATCTTCTGCATAAGGGAATCTCCTACTAGATGAAGGAAATAACAGGGATGAAGGCTTCTTATCAATATGCAGATGATCTTTCTTTGCACCATCATGATCATCCCACAGCTTATCAAGTGAGGGTGTAATTGGCTGAACTTCCACTAGTGGTGAAAAAACCTCCATATCATCCTTAAAGTTATAACTAGAACGAGGAGCATGTAATCTCGACAATTTTCCGGCAGGCCATAGATGGCCACGTTGCGGTGTTTCCTCTCCCGAAGACAGATTGAGCGTGCTTGATATAGAACCACTACTACTCATTGTAAGGGAAGATGCTTCTGCAGCAAGACCTGACCGGCCATGAAGCCGAGAACCAGATACAGCTGTGGAACTTGATGACGTAACAGAGGGAAGAGGATCAGGCATGAGAATGGAGTCTTCGGCAGCACCTCCCAGAAGAGCAGTCTCAGCAGTGCAAGTACTCTCATTAACAATAACTGGCTTTGATCTTTGCCAGCATAAACTTGAAACAGCCTGACGAATACTGCAAATCTTAGTATTGACAAAAATGACAAAAAAATGCTTCTAATATTGGACTCCACCAACATACAATAATGATTGCATCATCAACCCAGATCATTACTTAACAACCCATGAAGAAGGAATGAACTCCTGCCCATTACTCAGTCATTATTCACATGACTCTTAGAGAGAAGCATGACACTAGACATTTTGCGACCAATGCAAACCATAATAACCACACAGAGATAGCAATTTCCAAATTTAGGGATTTTATATTTGAAGTTTTGAACAGAAAATATAGGTAAAGAAATCTACCTCTGAACTACTATAAGCACGAAGAACAGTAAAAGGCTGTGGTTTGCCACGAACATCATAGAACACCACTCGACCATTACTGGTTCCAGCTGCCAGTACCCAACCATCATCTCTAAATGCCAATGAAGAGAAAGGTGCCTCATAGGAAATGCAAGATGAGGATCTTCTAGACCCTGAGTCATAAGTGTATAGCTTTTTGTCCAGTCCAACACTAGCTATTATCTGCCACAAGGAAAACATTGAGATGACATGATATTCAACTAATATTACCAGAGATATTCTGATTCCAAAACAATCAAAAGTTTGTTTTCTTCTTTCTCTATTAAATTTAATAGACAAAAGGCATAAAATTAATAAGATTAAACCAGACCTTATCATTGGATGGTGAGAAGCTAATCCCAGCAGTTGGTGCAGAATGCTGCTTTAACCAAGAAACCTGTAAACGGAAATGTGACCATCATGGGCCCAAAACATCATTTAAACCTGAAACAAGAACAAAGTACGCCTGAAAAAATAAAGTGAATTGAAAATTTAATATTGTTAAACAAAAAAGTGGTGACAATAATGTTCCCCCACCCCCACCCCCACCCCCAACAAAAAATAAATAAATAAATAAATAAAAAAAAATGAAGAAGTGAATTTATCCCAACACTCTCTTCTCTCCCACATTCGTAGCCGACTGCATTTTTTTCCATTGAATTGATCAAAGGCAAAGATCTGATGCATCAAAGGAAAGGAGACCAGAATGATACACCAATAACTTGAATATAGTATAGGTTGGATGTCTCCATAAACGGTAAACATCAGATCTATCCTTATTTTCGGAAAGCAAGTGATCAGATGCACAAAATTAACAGAATTTTTCCAGCAACAGCATTTGGCTCTATCTTTCCCAAATTGTCCCCAAAATTCTGTAAGTTTAGATATCAAATTTCTACTGAAGCATAAAACTTATTAACACATAAGAAGTTTCCAAAATTACATGTATGCATATTCAATTATATATATATATATATAATTGCAAACCTTTGGGCTCCTGCCAGTTGTATCCCACAAGTGTACAGTCCCATCATCACCTGCAGTCACCAAAAGGTGTCGACTAATCCGTGAATAATCAAGCGCCCTCAGTACCTGGCCTTAAAATCATCAGACAAACAATTAGCTTTGAAACCAGGTACTCTAAATAACAAACACCAACAGAGGCAGCACCAAGCAACAAGAAACTAAACAACCTGTTCATTAGGGTCCTTGAGTTCAGTAGCCCTTGCTCCAGAAGCAAGGTTATGAAGAATAAGATCCCCACTTAAACTGATAGAAGCCAAGTGCTCATCTTTGCAGTTGTACATTGCACCCGTAATCGAATTAGTATGACCCCTCAGCCATTTGATGCACCGTTTTCTCTGCAAATCCCATATTCTAACAACCTGGCCGCTCCCCCCGGAACATATATACCTCGACCCCTTATTGCTAAAGCTAATAGCCAATATAGATTCCTTCAAATTTTAAAAATCCCAACAACAAAGTCATACATTAGACCAAGAAACTAATTTTTCTAGGGGATAAAAACCGAAGCTTGATAAATGAATTTTTGAAACCAAAATAATAAAAGCTTCAAGGGTTTGGCACACAAAGGAGAATAAAACATTACCTCAATACTATCTCCGCTATCGGTACCCGAAACCGGAATTGTCCCCATGCTCTGCCCATTTTTTCTCCACAACGATATCTTCTTATCATCACCAGCACTTGCAACAACTAAATCTATATACATATACAAGCAAATGTAAACTCCAATTCAAAAACCCACATAAAAGTTCAAACCAATTATATTAAAACAAAAAACCCACATAAAGTTTTAACCTCTAAATCCGAAAAAGCGACTAAAACAGCACATAGAAAGCAGAAGGAAAGAATTTTGCGAGAAAATGTAAAGAGGAAGTGATTCTCACTGGTGTGATTCCACTTTACTGAGTTGACCAGGCAACCGGGAGAGGGAGTGTAGGTCAAAATGCAAGGATCGCCAGGCTCGACAGAGACATCGAAGAGCTTGACGGTGTCGCCACCGCTCGCCGCCAGCAAGGCCATTGACGGATCCGCCAAGTTCATCATTTTTTCCCGAGAAAAGTTTATCGAATTCAAAATTCGAACTTTTTTTCCGGGAAAACTTTTGGTTTTTGTCGGAGGAATTGGTTGGATCAGTGAATAGAATTGTGAAAAGTGGAAACAAAAAAATTAATTTAATTTATAATATTTTTAGGGATTTAAAAAAAAAAAAATCGAACCCTACTAGAGAGAGAGAGAGAGAGGCAAAAATTTAAATTGAGCGCAAGAGATGATGATGAAAGTGGGCGCCTTTATATGATCTCTAATTATGAGCCTTCGAGCTTTTTTTTTTTTTTTTTTTTTAACATAAAAAAAAAAAAAAACAACAACAAAAAAGTTAGAAGTTAAAACCGGATCAGGACTGTCGGGATTAAACACCGCATACGTAGTCCAAATATGTATTCTCATAATATTGGAACACATAATTGTTGATATGTATAATCTCACAACATCTGAGCACATATTTGTAAAATATGAATGATAGATTGATTCGAAACAAATGCGTATGGTAGGACCAGATTCGAACTCACACGGCTAACGTGAAAAGGTAAGAGTAGAGCCTCAAGCTAAAAGAGAAGTGCTCTATTTTTTTAATTTTTTTTTTTTTTTTTTACTTCTAAAATAGTAAAAACAAAATTAGTTAAAATGTACGATCATGGTCATGGTCTCATGAATGGTTGTTACTTTTGGGACCGATCACAACACAAATGGTCCAATGATTATTTTAACTTTGCTTCCGACTTTTATCAATTTGGATAATAAATTTGGTGTGTTGAAAGATGGAGATGTAGAAATATATTGCAAAATCCTTCGAAATAGAAATGTCAAAACACACATTATGGCATATATATATATACTCCAATTAAATGTCGCTCAATGGCATTGCCCAATATAGCTTGGTGGGACGTTCATTCAGTCCAAGCTTGAGTCGTCACTACTGCATATGGTATATATACACATAAAACGACATCGTTTTTGTCATTGTTGTAGAGCTTTTTGACGGCCTATAAAGCACACTGTTCGCATCCCCGTTAGTCAAAGTTCAGTTCTGCAGTATCAAACAACAGTTTCAACAATTTTTCCAGGGAAAAGAGAAATGAGTCTATCTAATATTTATTCCAAATGAGAAAATCTATCTAATAGAAACAAACAGTAGCAATAACATTAACCGACATGAAACATATGGGCCAGTACACATTAAGCAATTGTATTAACCAATATACAGCCACTGCAACCACCTATAATCATGATTGAAAGTTGAAACTAAGGCAAGATAACAAATACAGTGAACAATAATGCTAAGCAGCTAACCTTGGCTCCGCCCAAGGAGATTGCAAGAATCACATTTTTGTTATCATGAACTTAGGTTTTTTCTCTGCCGGCCTAAGAATCTGGAAAGAACACATCAGGTTTTCTTCGACACTCATCATTGCACCGGCATTATCAAATTCACCACAATAATTGGGAGCTGAGAATATGGTAACAAGTTGCCTGTCGGCAAAGAATTCATACCCATCCTCCACAACCTAGAACAAATAACAAAAGTGTCCGAAAAAAGTAGCATGGGTTAGTGCAACCATTATACAAAGAAAAATGTTAACGGAACAAGAAAGACTGGAAATTCAACTACCTGATGAGCACGACAGACAAGGTCCAAATCATGCTTTGTTAAAACTTCAGACACCTTATCAGGGCCAAAAGTGTACGAAACTCCTCTGTCACTCAGTCCCCATCCTTTAACATCCTTACCAGGATCCGACCAGAGCAAATCACAAAGCAAACCGGAGTCAGGAATCACAGTTGGACGAGGTAGGTTTCTAATTTGATCCAAGTTTGCAAGATCAGGGGAAAGGCCACCATGCATACACAATATTTTTTCATCTATAAGAGCCGCCACAGGAAGGCAATTGAAACAGTCAGTAAAGGCCTTCCAAAGTCTCACGTTAAACCGTCGTTTGCACTCATCGTAAAATCCATATATCCGATTAATAGTAGCACATTCATGGTTTCCTCTTAGAAGAAAAAAGTTCTCTGGATACTTAATCTTATAGGCAAGCAAAAGGCATATCGTTTCCAAACTTTGTTTGCCACGATCCACATAGTCCCCTAAAAACAAATAATTGGCTTTAGGAGGAAAACCTCCATACTCAAAAAGCCGCAACAAATCACTATATTGCCCATGTATGTCACCTGCAAAAAGGGAAAATATCAAATGTTTTGTCATGTTGGAAAATAGATGTAGAAAACTAGATATCAATTCGAAAACACTCAACATAGCTCGTGTTACCTTAGAATGTCTACTAAAGTTCAAATCCTTGGACTGTATTCTAATATAACCTATCGAACGACATATCAATAGCCCTAAAACAGTTTTTGGAACTCATTAGGTCATCAACCGCACCACCCCGCTCTAAATTTACAACGTTTACACAAAGAACCTTAATTTTCTACACAAACTAAACACGGGCAGTAGATACCGTATGATTTCCATGATTTTCAGTTCCAATTCCAGTAGTTTCTCGGCAATCAAACAGTTCATACAGTAAGATTCAGTAACATCAATCAAGCTTGTCGTAAAAATACAACACTTTCAGCTAAGAAATACTTCAAAGTGTCAAATTTTCTCTTCTTTTTGTTTTTTTTTTTGTTTTAACAAATGAAACCTATGTTGTTACTTCATAGTTCATAATATAAATAATTAAACACCAAACACCCACCAAAAGAACGTAAACGCAAGAGCAAACACACACACACACACACACACACACACAGAGACTGTATTTTTATTCACACATTTCACAATCCGAAACATACCCACATGAAAAAAAAAAAAACGATAAAAAGGAAAAATATCGCACCGCAAATCTTAATGGGGGCTTCAAGTTCGAGCAAGTTAGGTTGTTGAAGAAATATGTCTCTGGAGGCGACACAGAGCTGCTTGATCTCGGACTCTGAGAGCTGGACCTGCTTGCCGGGTCGGGCTGATCGGACCCCAATCAGCCGGTTGATTATGTCATCCAGTAAATTCTGGTCCATGCTTGCCGCCGCAGTCACCGCCGCCGCCGCTTGCCCTTGTGTCGCAGCCATTAGATCCTCCTTCAACGGCTCCGATTAAACAAACCACAATAAGAGAGAGAGTTTGAGTTCAAGTAATGTTTTTTTTTTTTGGTGGAGTATAAATTTTAAAAAATGAAAAAAATAAATAAAAATAAAATTTTGGATAAAATTTAGATATTTAATAGAGGTACGAAAATTAGGAAAAAAATTAATTAATTTTATATAAAATTTTTGTTTTTTTATTTTTGTCTCGAAACATAGAAAATGGTGATGGCTGCAACTCCTATGTGAGTGTGACGGAGCTGCTAAAAAGATTTTTTTTTTTTTTTTTTTTTTTTTTTTCATGAAACGACGCCGTTTATGAGTTGAAACAACCTGTCTTTGATACGGCGCCGTTTTTTGATTTTAAACTGTTTAGGGTTCGAGTTCGGTCGAATTAGTATATCCAACCATTTACCAACCCGGCCCATTAATTCATTTTATCCGGTATGAAAATATCATAGTTCTTAGGGAAAAAATGTTTTTAGTCCCTCTAGTTTGCCTTATTATTCGGTTTGGTCCCCCTAGTTTCAGGATTGGCCCGTTTGGTCCCCGTAGTTTAGGTTTATGGTTGGTTAGGTCCCTACCATCCAATTCCGTTAAGGTTTTCAAAAATTCCGTCAATGGTGCAAGGGTAAAATGGTAAAGTTGTCTTGTGTGCTTCTAGAATGTTTTTTTAAGAAGGGAAAAATAGTAACTTGATGTATAAATAATTGAAATAATAAATAATTATAGAAAAAAGAAATTAAAAAAAAAATTAAAAATAAAAAACCTAATCCCTTTCTCTTTCTCTCCCACTCTTCTTCTCTCTTTCACCGCTGCTATCTCCCCTCTTTCCCTTATTCTTCTCTTTCTCTCCCACTCTTCTTGTCCGGTGCTGTTTTGGTGGTTGACGGAGCTAGGCTTGGACGGCATACCGGCCTAGAAAGCTTCACCGGCCACCGATCACCAAGCCCAAGCAATTATTGCCGCTGATTTGTTCGCCAAAAACCGCGAACGAAACCTACGAAGAATTCACCTTTGCAACCTAGATTCATCACGATTCGACGTGATTCAAGCTGTTGAGTGGCCGCCACCATTGTGTGTTTGTGTGTGAGAGTGATGATGGTGGTGGTGTGTTGGTCCGATTCTGGGTTTGGGGGTTAGGGATTTGGTGGTGATTGGATTTGGGGGTTAGGGATTTGTTGGTGGTTGGATTTGGGGGTTAGGGTTTCTGAGATTGAATGGATGTTTGAATGATTTTCGAATGGTTTGAATATGGTGGTGTGGTTGTTATTGATTTGGGTTTATCTATCGATGAAGTGTGTGGAGGAAGATGGCTATGGTTTGATCTGAGATGGAGAGCTGTTCGCCGGCGGCAAAAAGAAATTAGTGACATGTGTGTGGAGGAGAGCGACGTTGGAGGAGATATTATTCAAAGGTTTTTAATTTTTTTTTTTTTTTTTTTGTATGTAAAATCTGGAAATTGTGAAGAAAATGAACTGGTTCTGTGTTTGTGGGTTTGGCTGTGTGAAGAAGATGAATTGTTTATGGGTGAAGTGGTGGTGGTTCGGTTGAAGATGATATTTAATTACTGTGTGAAAATTTCGGTGAAGTGGTGGCTATGTGAAAATCTGGAATGTTGAAGATGATGATGCTGCAAATGGAGATGTGTTTGGTTTAATTTCAATTTTTTTTTTTTTTTTTTGGATTTGGTGGAGATCCAGATTCGATCTCCACCGTCCATCTCGTGAGATGGAGAGGTGGACGGTTTGGATCTCCATCAAATCTATTTTAAAATTTAAATTTTTGTTATTTTTTAATAATTTAAAATTTATAAGAAGGGTAAAATAGTATTTTCATCAAAAGTCAGACTTTAGGGGGCATTAAGGTCATTTTGGCTTCTGATCTTGTCAGACCGTCTGTTTTTAGCGAATTCTATAACAGAAGGACTAAACGGGCCAATCCTGAAACTAGGGGGACCAAACCGAATAATAAGGCAAACTAGAGGGACTAAAAACATTTTTTCCCTAGTTCTTATATATATATATATTTTAGTTTTAAACTTGATTTTTTTTTAATTTTTTTGTTGTTGAAATATTATGAGTTACAATTATTACGGTAGGACTGCTGTGACCTGTCAAGATAAGACAATATATGTGCGGACCCGGATAACTACTCTTATAAACTGAGAGAAAATCATTCATACATTCTTATAAAATACGTATAGTACGCATGACTCTAACCCCTGATCACCACTATATATAGAAGGGAGGTGCCCTACTATCTCTGTTAGGAGGGGACGTACGTTTTAAACATGATTTAAATTCATACTTTTTAATTTTTTTAGGGTATTGTTTTAAACGATTTAATGGGTAAATGTGAGATTTGAATCATTTATCACATGAGATCGATAAAGTTGATTGATCCAGTATGAAAAAAAAAAAGACCGGAGATAAGCATCTAATCTTATAACGTTATTGGTATGGTTATTTAGTTCAAGTGGGGTTGGTGGTAACTTTGGATTTATTCGTACTTTTTTCCCATTCTAATTAAGAAAAGAAAATTCCATATGAAAATGTGGGAAACTATAATTACTCCCAAGACTTATATATTTTTCTTTTCTGGTTTTTCACTTCTCATGTTTTCTTAGCTATCAAACAAATATATGCTTGCATGAAAATCAATGTGATGTAAGACAAAATAAGTGAAAAACAAGAACTTTTCTCCTAGCTAAAGATTAATAGTAATATTAAATCTTGGTGTTAATAATTTTATTATTTTCTTTCTAGATTGTTAATAGTACTCTACATGACTTGTGAGATAATCTATCAATCCTTTTTTCTTTAGCGCGTATTGGTTTTATCACCAGTCTAATTCATCTACTTTTAAATTTTAGCGTTCTAGAGTAAACTTTGTAACGTTACAGAGTGGTCTACAACGTGATAATATCATTTTGTAAATGGGTTTTCTAACATGGCAAAATTGATCCCACACCAAAAAATGTGTGGCAATTATGCTCTTGAAACATTCTATATGTTATATGTGTATGTAAGTCTCAATTATCAAATGGAATCACAAACTTAAATTATGTTTGAAGGCTTACATGTACACACACAAATGTGTGTATATATATATATATATAAAATGAAGAACAAATTACACCCACCTCCCCTGAGGTTTGCTAAAATACACACGAAAACGACTTTATCATTAAATAACACTCATCTCCCCTCCCGTTAGTCAACGTCCGTTACATTTAACCTTTGACTGAATCAAGAAGGGTAATCTTGTCTTTCAACTTATTAACCCACTAAAAGACAAAATTTTTTTTATAAAAAAACGAAAAAAATAAAAATAAAAAAGGCTCCTTTTATTTGATTTGTTTTGATTATTATTGTTATTTAAAAAATTAATAAAAAAGAAAAACATTCCTTTTGTTTCTTCTCTGTAAATGAATTCTTAATCAAATCAAACACAAACTCATCTCTTCAATGTCAAACACAAATACATCAGCAACAACTCAAATAGGTAAAAAAAATTGACAAAAAAAGTCCCTAGATTGTTTTCTTATGTAAATCAATTCTTCATCAAATTCAAACACAAATACATCTTCAATGACAAATAAAAAATTTGAACATCTGGAAATCTCCAGATTTTTCGAACACCCACACCAACACCCATAACCACCATCTGTTCTTTCACCAACACAGTCACACCCACGAACATCACCAAACCAAGCCATCCTCGTCGTCGATCGATAATCACCCAACAACCAAACATCCACAACACCACACCAACACCACAATCGGACCAACACCACCTCCGAAATACACCAACTACTACCTCTACGAGCGTCGATCTTCTCCCAGCCGAAGAGATCCCGACTGCCACATCTCTCTCTTTCTTCCCACCTCACGCTCTCTCTCTCCAACTTTCTCTCATGTTCCCTCTTCTATTTCCCATTTTTCGGTGAGGTCTACAGTGTTGATGTTCAATTTCGTTAGATCTAGTTCGATTTTGGGAGATCTGGTAGTTGGTTCGATTTTGGTGATAATGAAATCTGACGGTCGATGGTGAGTGAGAGAAAGAGATTCGGTGTGAATTTGGGAGAAAAAGGGTGTGGATGATGAGATTGGTAGCTAGGGTTTGATAAAGAAAATGATGAGATTGGTGGCTAGGGTTTGGTAGAGAAAATGATGAGATGGGTGGCTAGGTTTGGTGAAGAAGATGAAGAAGATGATGAGATTGTGAGAGTGGCTAGGGTTTTATTATTTCATTTTATTTTTGTTTAATTTTTTTGACATTAGGTTTTATTATTTAATTTCATTTATTAATTTTAACCATGCTTTGTATAATAAATTTCTCATAACAAATTAATTTAATTTTATTAATTTTATTTTTTATTATATTATAAATTTAATTAGTTTTATTTTTAAATTTAATTAGTTTCAAAGTCTGGATTATTTTTTTTGTCTTTTTTAAAATATTGTTTTATTTAATTAAATAAATTTCCTTTGAATTGGTGGATTCTTTTGGGATTATTAATTTGTGGATTTATTTTTTTTGGGATTATTAATTTGTGGATTGAAGAACAAAGTAGAAGATATGAATTATTGAATTTGACTTATGGATTTTGTTTTTGAGATATGAATTATTGAAAGATATATTTTTTTCTTTTTTTATAAATAGATTTTGGGTTTTAGATATATTTGTTAATAATTTCGTTTTTAAAGTTTTTAATTTCTGTTTTTGTTTTCTTATTATTTGTAATATTAATTATTTTAATAAGTTTTTTTAATATGCATCATTTTTTTAATTAGTCTTATATTTTTTATTACATAATTATTATTTTAATTAGTTTTGTTTGGTTTTTTTAATTTAAAAAAAGTTTAGTTTTTGTCTTTTTCTGGGGGTATAAAAGTAAATAGACATACTTAGGGGTATTTTGGACTTTTAAACGGTCTGACAAGGTCAAAGGCTAAATGCAACGGACGTTGACTGACAGTGGGGGAGGTGAGTGTTATTTAATGATAAAGTCGTTTTCATTTGTATTTTAGCAAACCTCAGGGGAGGTGGGTGTAATTTGTTCTAAAATGAAAATATAATATTAATAATTGAAAAAATATATATATATATATATAAACAACTAAATCATGATTCACGGATACAAGGATTTGTCAGTGTAATATATATAATGAAATATTGTTAGTGTCATACTTATAGTGTTTTTTTTTTTTTTTTTTTTTTTTTTTTTTTTTTTTGTATTTTTGTATTTTTTTGAATTATTATATTTTTTGTTTTGCATTGTACTTCTTTTTTTTTTTTTTTGTTTAATTCCTACTCTTGCAGTTTTTTTTTTTTTTAAAATTTTTTTTTATAGGTTTTAATTTTTTTGGTTCATGTGTTGTGTTGAAAGACGACTAATTTATCAATTTCGTTTTTGTTTGATTTTTATGTAATGAATTATGAATTAATATATATATATATGCTAGAAGAGAGTAAAAAAAAATATAAGGAAGAGAAAATGGTAAATTTAGGAAAGAGAATTTTGAAGAGAGAAAATAGGAGACAAAAAATATTAATATGGAGAGAGGAAAAATAAATAAATTCAACTGAGATTGACTATAAACGTAAACAAAGAATATGATTCTTGAGGAGCATCATATAAAAAAGGGGGCATCTAAAAAAAAAATATAAAGTTTGACATGTAAAATAGTCAGATTATATAATGACCATCAACTGAGATGACCAAAACAAAGATTATTTGGAGTGAAAGGAACTGACGATCCTCTTCAATCCCCAGAATCATGTTTAAAAGCAGCAGCCAGCCAGCCAGACAGAGCCAGCAACGGCTGTAGCAGCAAATTGCTTTTCCAAAAAGCAACGGTGGCCAATTTTCTGCAACACGCAATTTCGAATATTTTCCACCTTCATTTCACATACATATACATATATTCTACTTTAGTTTTGACATTTTTAAATAGTGATTTGTTGATAGCTTTATTGGAAGAATTATTTGTAAATTTATAAGTAATTGTCAAACCATTTTTTAATTAAAATCCGGCATCAAATGGGTCGGTATTCTGTCATGATTTGTGAGATCAAATCAATCGTTACAAACACGACCCGCAATTCAACTGCCACTATAAACGAGTTATATCCCCATATTTTTATGATTTAATAGATAAATATGAGACTTGAATATCTGTTATAGAAGTGATAAAATGGTATGTAGTGCCCGACTATTTCTATAAGTGGATGTGAAATTGTCAAAACCAGAAAATGTATCCTATAATTTTATTGATATTTTCATAAATTTAAATTTTCGATATATCCATCGAAAATGATATTTACTTCCATACAAAACAAACAAATTTAAATGTAAACTAAAAAATAATCATATTCATCGGATCAAAAATACTAATCAATTCACCTTAAGTTTTCATATATAGAGAATTAACAAACACAACAGAATGCATAAAATAAAATGTAAAAAATAATAAAACATGAAATTGAAACGAATTCCAACTTGTATAATAGAAAATAAAATTAACATAAACTTACTATAAACAGTATTAGTCTAACAACAATGTAGATGCAAAATAAGTCGCACACCCTTTTATTAATATAAAGCTTTTTACAAGAAAGAGGAAATTTGAGAGAGAAAGATTACAGAGGAAGGTTTACAAGGTAGAACAAGAGAGAGTTTTTGAACTGGAAAAACTAAAGCCTGCCTCTTCAACTGGAGAGGGGACCTTTAAATAGGAAAGTCACAACTATGGTCAGGATAACCATGGTTAGATTAACACTGGTTATCATCATGATTTCTTGGACTAAAAATAGATTCCACTAAGTCATGAGCTGGTTGCTGTTGATAGATGTTGATGAGTGGTGCCGAGTCACAAGCAAATAGATTCCTTCTGCCGACACTTTTACTTTTTTTTTTCTTTTTTTTCCTTCATTGGCTGCCGACTCAATGTCATGATTATAGGTCATGATGAATGCTGAGTCATAGCTGTTGATGGAATATGCTGAGTCACGAGCCATGATTATGAGTCATGATGAATGCTGGTTAATGATGGATGCTGAGTCATGGTCACGATAAGTGATAATATATGCTAATAGTGGATCCAATGCTCTTTGAGAATAAGTCTGGTGAATTCTATGGGGCTAAAGCCCCTGAAATTGTGATAGGTCATGACCGAAGGTGTTCTGATAGCTGTTACCTTCAGTATTGTCATCTTCGCTAAGAAAATTGTCACAATCATTTGAGTTTGAGTCCTTTTGAGACATAGCTGACATAGTCTTCCTCATTTCATCGGCAATAGCTAGGAGTTCTTCAGGAGTCCTCGCTGCTGCAATTTTGGCCTGATTCTAGGATTTGGCCATTAGAAACTGAGATTGGTCTGTGTTGGCGTTGCAGAGATTAGGGTTTTCATTAAACCATTTTGCAACTCTACTCTTACCATGGTCAGCCATATTCATACCGCTCCACCATTTGATTTTTGTCTGTATTCCAAAATATGGAACATTGACGTTGCCAATAAGTCGTTCTTGAATTTTGTAATCAAACATCAAGATCCAAGTAAGACTAAAGATCCTGAAGAAAATTAATAAGTCAGGAATGAAGTCCCAATCCTTGGGTTTATCAATATGCATGACCCAATATTGATAACCTTCTTTAATGATAGTAGGAAGGAAATCAATATTTGGTCCATACTTGTCCCACAACTCTAAAAACCAAAATGGTATGTTAAGAGGAAAATCTTTGTCAAAATAGATAAACTAGGACAAAGAGTTTCCTGGGTTTTGGCCATAAAACACATAAGTCCATGCATCAATATAATCCCAATAAGAAAATTCAGAGATATGAAATGGTCTTGAAAATCTTCTTTTCTTATTTGGGTCGTTTCCCCATTGTTCTAAGGTAATAATTTTGCAAAACTTTATTTTTCTGAAAATCAATTTTTTCGTGTCAATTTTATCAAAAACATCCGAAATGTAAATTGAATATGTATCCACAAGGATGAATTCATAAAAAATATGTCTTTTTAAAATGTCTTCTAGAATCCTACAAAACAACGGATTAATGATTGCATCCGCAAGTTTCTTAGGTTCCTTGAAATAAGTCTCGAATAATAGTGGGGTTTCTACTACAAAAAATTTGTCAAAATAGGGTTTCTCATGGTAATGATAAGTCGGGTTATTGATTTTTGGAAAAGATGATGATGATGTGGAGGGAGCATAAGTCTTTTGTTTTTCAATAAGCTTGTCTTGTTTTGCTGAATGTGGGCTGATAAGGGAAGATGCTACTGTTTTAAAGGATGATGAGTCTGATCTTAATGGGGAGAAGCTATTTGCAATTTGTAATGGAGTTGATAAAGTGGGTCTCGGTGGAGATTGAGTTGCAATAGCTAGGTGACTGGTTGCAATAGCATATTTGTCCTTATGACTAGGCTTCTATCTGGGCTAGACTTTTGGTCATCATAAGTCACAATAGCGGCAGTGTTGTTGCCATGATAAGTCACTAGAGCACTGCTCTCATTTGATAAGTCAGGCCTGATAGTGGGCTTGGAGCCCTGCCCTTTCTTCTTGCTGCTACTCATGGGCTACCCTGCAAAAATTCTCTGGTCAAGAAATCTGGTAAGCTATTATCTGAGCCTTTAATATGTTCAATAGTAAAATCAAATGCAGATAATAGGGCTTGCCATCTAGCAAATATTTGTTTAGAAGCAAGATTTTTAACATCATTTTTCAAAATGAATTTTGCTGACTGACAGTCAACTTTCAAAACAAATTTCTGGTTGATTAGGTCATCTTGTAATTTCTGGATGGTCAAAACAATAGCTAATATTTCTTTTTTGACAGTGGAGTATTTTTGTTGGGTATCATTCCAGACCCCTGAAACATATCTAACAAGATATTCTTGGTTATTGATGACTTGTTTTAGAACACCACCATAATCAAGCTCAGAAGCATCAGTCTCAACTATTTTTGGAGCAGTGGGATGACAAATAACAAGACATTGAAGACTTTTGACTTGGGCTTTTATCTTTTGGACAGCTAAGGTGTGCTCATCAGTCCAAGGTGTAGGATTTTTCTTAAGTCTTTGGAAAAGAGGTTTGCAGATGATTCGAAGTTGTTGACAAAAGTTAGCTATATAATTGAGACATCCTAGAAACCTTTGTAGTTGGGTTTTGTCTTTGATAATATCTGGGAATTTATCGGCAAACTCAAGACTTCTTTGGATTGGTAGGATAGTTCATCTTTCAATGTTATGACCTAAGAATCGGATTTTTGTTTGGTATAAAACAATCTTAGGTGAGGAAACTACTAAACCTTGTTGCTTGGCTACCTGTAAGAAAATATTCAGGTGTTTCCAATGTTGGTCAATGTTGTCAGAATAGATCAAAACATCATCTATGTAGACAATAGAGAATTCAGTATAAGGGTTGAAAATCTCATTTATGATAGACTGGAATTCACTAGGGGCATTTTTAAGACCAAAAGGCATGACGTTCCACTCATACTGACCAAATGGCACAGTAAAAGCAGTCTTATAGCGATCTTTCTCTTCTATCTGTATCTGCCAAAATCCTGATTTCATATCAAACTTAGAAAAAATGTTAGAATTATAAAGTCTCTTTAATAAGTCAGATTTGTTAGGGATAGGATACCGAATCCACTGGAGAGCATCATTCAGATATTTGTAATTTATGACCAGTCTGGGGACTCCTCTTTCGATCTCTGCATTTTTCTGCACATAGAAAGCTGGACAACTCCATGGAGATTTGGAGGGCCTAATCAGGCCCTTTTGTAATAAGTCTGCGATTTCTTTTTTGCAATGCTCAAGAAGAGATGAAGACATTTGGATAGGTTTGGCTTTGGTGGGAATTCCTCTTTCAGAAAATTCTTTGTTATAAGGAAGGGAGACTATTCCAAAAGGCATTTGGAAAAGAGGAACAAATTTCACTTTCAAGTTTCTGTCTGAAGGTTTGGATTTTTTGTTGAAGTTTGGGATCTTCTAAGTGCTTCTTTTGTCTTTCAAAATGCAGGTCATCTTTTAAAAAAGATAAGTAATCCTGCTTTGTGTTGATATTGGCGATTTGCTGGTCTAGAAAAACTGATTGGTTTTTGAGAGTGTTTAGGTCTCGAATAAGGACAGGGAAAGTGAAAGGGAAAAGTATCTCTTTTTCTAGATATTCAGAAATAAGTCATTCTGTGGTAACTTTGAAAGGAGATATAAGGTGGATGAAAGGTAATCCAAGGATTACGTTTTGGGAAAGGTTTTTGACCATGAGGAAACTAGTGTTATAATAGACTCCACTGTTGCAGACTTTGGCATTGGTTAACTTGTATTGTATGCTAAGCTGTTGTTTGTTGGCACCGTAAAGGGTTTCTGTGGTTTTTTTCAAAATATTTAGTGGGGACAAGGGCTTCCCTCATACAGTTGAGATCAGCTCCTGTATCAATCAATACGTTGACTCTAAGATGGAAATTGGAAGAGACATGTATGTCTACTTCTGTGTACCACTTCTGAATCCTGATTTCCCTGATAATAGAAGTTTCTTGTGGTTGGATTAAATTAGGGTGCAAGAGACTGGCTAATTCATGATTGGATTGACTTTCTTCTTGGGTTTCTTCTTCTGAATCATCAGAACTCTTGAAACTGTCTTGCTTGGGAGCTTTTCCTTTTGCCTTTAAGGAACATTCTTGCAATTGTGATTGGAGTTTTTGGGTGGCTATCTTCAGATCTTTTATTTCTTCTTTGACCTGTTTAATTTCTTTCTGCAGGTCAGGGATGGTCACTTTTCTTTGTTTGGGGGAAAATAAAATAGTTTCATAACATTTTCTTCGAAATCTGGGATAACTGGGTCTTTTTGGTTGGTGGATGGGTTATTGGTATCTTGGGTGGTATTTTGGGTGGATATTTTCTCTTGGATTTGTTTGATGTAGTTTGCCTTGAGGATAGGGTCTCCGATACTATCAACCCTACCGATCAGCATGGAATAGTCAGATTGATCTAGGACATTGACTTGGTTGCACAGACAAGCTTGAATGTGATCCGATTCTAATTGTGTTGAAGATTCTGTGCTGGATTGGCCAATGACTAGGAGCTCCTCCTCAGAACTTGATGATTCTTCATAGGAGTCTGAGGTATACTGTTGTTCGAAGATAACTTGGATAAGTCTATCTTTGAATTCCTCGTCAATACTCAAGGATTTGATTTTATTTTTTAGATCAGGACATTTGTTGGCAAAATGTCCCATTTTCCCACAACCAAAACAAGTTTTTGGTTTAGGGTTTTTTGTAAAAGACCTTCGGAAAGGCTTTTTGCCTTTCTTTTCTGCTTTCTCCTTTTTGCTTGATTTGTCTCCATTGGCGTACTTCTTCTTCCTGGAGGGTTGGTACCTGGATTTTTAAGGCTTTCGATGTTTCTGACTTAGGAGTTTATCAAACCCAAATTGTTCACATCACAAGCCAAGCTCCCTTCTGGTAGTCAACTTTTGCTGTTTCAATTGATTCTTGAGTCTGATATCATTGCATAATTATAGGGCGACAATGTTGATGGTTGCGATGATTTCTCCATAAGTCCATGTCTCTAAGTCAATCTGGGACCAATCTGAGCTAGACATCTGTTCTCTCATCTTGTCTCGTACTTTGTTGGCAAAAAGGGATGGTAGCCCTGAAATAAACTTTTCTTTTCCAGTATGCTTTAGCATTGTCTTCTCTTTGTAATACCCTGGTCAAGAATATGTCTTTATACCACTTGAAATCGCCTAATTTTTTGCATTTCAAGTTCTGGAGTTTGGAATAGTCTTTGTCTTGGAATCGGTTTGGATTTCCAATAAAATGTAAAACGATGGTATAACAAAGCACATCTATACCATCAGGCTGAGCAATGGTGGTAGTGACAGGGGGAAGGAAAGAGTTTGGGTTGGATGTGGAGGGAACTGATACGTTTTTTGTGTGATTGATAATATTATTTCTGGCTGTAGGAGATAGGGTATGTGTCCACCATCCAAGTAATTGGCCCTCAAAGCCACCTGTTAAAGCTGTGACGGCATCAGCATGGGCCATGCTTTGTTTCTTGATGTAGATGTAGCCAACTGTGTGGATTTGTCTGACGATGGTCATGATCTGATACTCAGATAAACCATCAATGTTAAATTGATAACAAGCATTGCCACTGTATGCTCTATAAGGGACAGTTTCTTCATATTAGAGGTCTGGCGGTGTAGGCTTTAGATAATAGGGTTTGGTACCATGATAAAATCGAGTGTAGCTATTATTGTCAGTAGTACTCTGGTTGGTTAATTTGTATATCATTTGGTCAAAGCTTTCTGTAGGCTCATTATTGCTGGGTTCTGAGGAAGTGTCAATGTTTGTGTCTAAGGTTTGGACCTCTGGCTGGGTAGGGACTTCTGGTTGGGTTTGGCTTTCTGGTTTAGGAATTTGTGTTTGTGATAGTCTTTCTTCTAAGAGTTTCAAAAGTTCTTCTGTATCAAGAAGATTATGACTATCAAAACATTTTTCAATTCCTGTGGTGTCAGGAAATAAAAGGATATTAGGTTGGTAAGAAGGTTGAGGCTCTTGGGTTCTGGTTTCATTTTTGGATAAGTTTTCATATGTTGGAATAGCTTCAGGGATAGTTCTGGTCAGATCTTGGTATTGATTGGCTTCAATTCTATCAAGCTGGTCTCCAACAATTCTTAGATAAGCATTTGTATAGTTGTTCTGCTTCATGATTACTCCTATTTGTTGTGCTGATGCAGGGACATTGCTGGATAGAGGTGTGCCAATAAGGATATATACTACTGATATATATATATACACACACACTAGGTTTTGTTAAACGTGCAAGGCACGTGTTTTAATTTTACATAATTATAATCTTTGATTATAAATTAATTTTGATAGAATATAAAAATAAAAATAAAAATAAAAATTTGTATACAACTAATTATGAGATCATAGATTATAATAAATAAATAAACATAATCCAATCGTACAAAAATAACTCTCATTATACATCAACTTATGGAGGCAATGATATTATTTACAATATTATATTTTTTTAAGAAAAAAATAAAACTAAAATCTTATACCTAATTGCAGAATACATAAATATATACATGCTTCACATTAAAATGAGTATCCTTACGGAACCTTTTGTAAATATACTAATACTTGATCAACATAATCAAGTCGATTAGGATAAACACGGACTGTAAACGTAAGAAGAGAAATGTACAAAGTTATAACTTTAACAATAAGCATGCCAACATGTGCTTCTATCACCTGCCATTCAATTATTGCCATAAATTTACACAAAAAAACAACTTAATACTCCAAATTGAGCATATTATACAACCCCCTTCTAAACATTTGCAGGCCAATACCAACCCTCCCCTAAGTAACCAAGCTATCTATATGACAATTTAATTATCTAAGACAACAATCATTAGAATTTTTCATTAAATGTAAAGTTAGTATCAAATTTGCAAAAAGTTTCTATTGTGGTAATTTTTATCTCACATCTATTTATCAATATCATTTAGGAACTTTTGAGAGTTATAATTGAAAATCCATTAATGTGTTAGAATTTTAAATTAAAATAAATTTTAAAAATTACTATACAATCCATGTTATGTTACTATTACTAAGACTTGTCTATTAAGGGTCATTTGACTTTCAAAGAAAATTTAAGGACCCGACAATTGAAATCTTACTACGACCTATCTACTATGTGATAATTAAAAAAGACAAATTTATCTTTTATTTTATTTTTAAATCTCACATCTATTTGTTAATATCATTTAGGAACTTTTGAGGGTTATAATTGAAAATCCACGGTGTTAGAATTTTAAATTAAAATAAATTTTAAAAATTACTATATAGTCCTTATTGTGTTACTATTATTAAGACCTGCCTATTAAAGATCATTTGACTTTCAAATAAAATATAAGGAATGCTATAATTGAAATCTTACTAAGACTTGTCTACAAAATAATTATATAAACTTGAAGGGTTGTATCTATAATTCTACTTTCAAACAAAAAAGGATGCTATAATCCACCGAACAACTAATCACACTTTTTATATAGTTAGGATATATATATATATATATACCTTGTCACGTGTGGTAGCTTGAATATTTCTTTGAAAGGTTTCATAAGCCAACAATATATAGTAATATAGCTTTGGTACCAGTACTCTTTAATTATATATATAATTATAAATATTTAAATTAGGTTATCCATCAAAGTTGATGATCTCTCTGCTAGCTGCATGCAACTGGAAAAAATGGGGTTGCAAAGATGCCAAAGCAAAGCTGTTAGTTGGTATAGAAAATTAGTTAAGTTGATTGCTTTATTCTTCAAAGTTGAAAGAATGCCAATCTTTTTGGGTATACATAACTGGAAATAGAAGAAATGTTCTCCTTTTAGAAGGAACAGTTTTATTACTGTAAAAAATACATAACAAATAAAGGTTTCTGAGAAAATGGTCATCAACTTCTTTCTTTCAGCTCAGATCTCAATGTTTTCCACTCTCCCCAAGAAAAAAAATAATGTAGCATCTTGTTTATATTATATTCTGTCTTCTACAACACAATTCTAAATTTCTAATATATTAACACAAGGATATGTTAATTATATATATTAGTAATCAGTACTTGTGTTGTGTAATTTATTTATTTTTTAGTTTTTTTTTTTAATTATTATAATAAATTCAAAATTTGCTAAAAGGAACACAAATCAAATCCATAAACTTGTGATGTATGTATACAAGGCATATCACTGATCAAACCTCATTTATCTCATCTTAAAATTTTGAGTTGAGTGATAATTTAATGCCATGTCAAAACTAAATTTATAAAGTCCTTCTCTTCTTAATAAAGTTAATTAGTTGGTATTTAACATATTTTTGTCACCTCAGCATTATTCACACTAACAAATTTATTTTAGATCACAACATCATTTAACTTTAAAAAATAAAAATTAAAGTACTTATTTTAAGAAAGACAGACTAATTAAGGTCGAATTTTTTTTTTTTTTAAAGACTTGAATATGGACTGAAATTTGAACCTGAATGACATGTTTGCTTTTAAAAAATAAAATTATATGTAATTTTACATTTATACCCATACTAATTAAAATAAGTAATTTGTTCTTCTACAAACAAAGTTCAATTTAACAACACAAAATATTCATTAAAGAATATAATTTTGCATGTTCAGCAAATAAAGTTCAAGTTCAATTTATTGTCAAAAAAAAAATCAAGTTATTTTGCATGTTGTCCATGTTTCTAGTGTATATAATTGAGGAAACCATTTTTGTTTTTTTGGTTTCCAAGATCATATGTACCGGAAACCAAATAAAAAAAAAAAGGTTATTGATTATTATTATTTTTTTGAAATAGGTTCCTAAATTATATGCACCGGTCTCTATAAGAAGTGATCAGGTTTTTTTTTTTTTTCTTTCTTTCTAAAAGTTGTTTAAAATAATAAATATATTAAAAGAAAAATCTCTGCACCATTTCAAATTAGGATAAATTTAGAAATATATCTTCTTTGGGAGGATAGATTTGATAGATAATATTTTAATTGTAATCTAGTGATTTGAAATTAAGTTGAAAGTTAAAAGTCAAGTTAAAAGTCAAGATTTCTTACTTTTTTTTTTTTTTTTTTAATATTTTTAAGCTGTTTGAACACTTAAAAAACAAACAAAACAACTTAATTAGTTCAATTCAGATCCATTAAATTTTAAACCTCACTACTCATTAGCTAGCCTAGCAATTTGATGTGATCATGTGAGATGTAACAATAAAAAAATTGCGACTGTTGTATTTAACATTTCTATGTAATTTGATATAATATAAGACTTGATAATATGAAGAGGCAGTCTGGATTCTTTCCTCTACTGTTTGTAGTTTGTATTTAAATCGTATTGGGGTGAAATTAATGCTACTAAATAAATACAAACACTTCTCACTGAAGATTATAATCTCAAATTGATAAACACTACTTGTTGTTCTGTTCCTTTAGCAAATGTACCTTATGTCCCACAAGCAACAGAAAGCATATATAACAGGAAGGGATACTGTACATATAAGTGAATTCATTCCTCAAGTATTCACTTTCCAGGAAAATTTAACGGATCCAAAAAATTAATGATCATAAACTTGTATATGTTGAAAAAAAAAAAGAAAGAAAAAAGAAAGAAAGAAGGGAATCATAAAGGAAAATTCATTGTCCACAACACACAAGTACATATATGTATTGATCAGAGATGATGACTTTCCAGGAACCCAAACAGATCTCACCACATGAAACTCATGGTAGGGTAGCTCAGTAATTTAAGAGAATATCTTGAGCATTTTAATGAACTACTACTTACCATGCAAAATTCTTTCAAACTTGAAAGCAAAAAAAAAAAAAAAGATAAGTTAAAAAAAAAAAAAGAATAAAAATTCTCTCCAGCTCTATCCAACCCATTCGTGCCCAAAAAAAAAAAATTAACACTTTTCTCTTTCTTTCATTCGAATATCATGAGCCGTCCACAATGTCACTTCAACAGGTTATTTTATACCGGTGAGAATTTCCGTACTTTATTTTTGTTCGGATCTAATCTTAACAATTAATTGAATTCAATGACATGCAGTCGATAATAATACGATCCAAAAAAAAATTAAAAATAAAATCATTTTTACATGAAAGTTACGTATACAGTTCTCTGAATTCACATATAAAGTTATCTAATCACCGTTAGGAAAAACAAAAAACAGATTACCATGACGGTCGTGACAGGAGAGTTTATAACCTAAATATTCTCACTAGCTGCCTTAGCGGATTCTCTCTCTCTCTCTCTCTTTCTGTGATCGTTTCTTGGTTTCCCTCTCTTTCCACTTTCTCTTCCTTCTTTTCTCAAGCCAAGAATCTCTTTCTCTTCACTTTCTTTCTTCACATATGGGCCCGTACACATTAAGCAATTATATTAACCAATATACAGCCACTGCCACCACCTATAATCATGATTGAAAGTTGAAACTAAGACAAGATAACAAATACAGTGAACAATAATGCTAAGCAGCTAACCTTGGCTCCGCCCAAGGAGATTGCAAGAATCACATTTTTGTTATCATGAACTTAGGATTTTTCTCTGCCGGCCTAATAATCTGGAAAGAACACATCAGGTTATCATCGACATTCATCATTGCACCGTCATTATCAAATTCACCACAGTAATTGGGAGCTGAAAATATGGTAACAAGTTGCCTGCCGGCAAAGAATTCATACCCATCCTCCACAACCTAGAACAAATAACAAAAGTGTCCGAAATATGTAGCATGGGTTAGTGCAACCATTGTACAAAGAAAAATGCTAACGGAACAAGAAAGACAGGAAATTCAACTACCTGATGAGCACGACAGACAAGGTCCAAATCATGCTTTGTTAAAAATTCAGACACCTTATCAGAGCCAAAAGTGCACGAAATTCCTCTGTCACTCATTCCCCATCCTTTAACATCCTTACCAGGATCCGACCAGAGCAAATCACAAAGCAAACCGGACTCAGGAATCACAGATGGACGAGGTAGGTTTCTAATTTGATCCAAGTTTGCAAGATGAGGGGAAAGGCCACCATGCATACACAATATTTTATCATCTATAAGAGCAGCCACAGGAAGGCAATTGAAACAGTCAGTAAAGGCCTTCCAAAGTCTCACGTTAAACCGTCGTTTGCACTCATCGAAAAATCCATATATCCGATTAACAGTAGCACATTCATGGTTTCCTCTTAGAAGAAAAAAGTTCTCTGGATACTTAATCTTATAGGCAAGCAAAAGACTTATCGTTTCCAAACTTTGCTTGCCACGATCCACATAGTCCCCTAAAAACAAATAATCGGCTTTAGGAGGAAAACCTCCATACTGAAAAAGCCTCAACAAATCACTATATTGCCCATGTATGTCACCTGCAAACAGGGAAAATATCAAATGTTTTGTCATGTTGGAAAATAGATGTAGAAAACTAGATATCTATTCGTTAACACTCAACATAGCTCACGTTACCCAGAATGTCTACTAAAGTTCAAATCCTTGGACTGTATTCTAATATAACCTATCGAACGACATATCAATAGCCCTAAAACAGTTTTTAGAACTCATTAGGCCATCAAGCGCACCACCCCGCTCTAAATTTACAACGTTTACACAAAGAACCTTAATTTTCTACACAAACTAGTAGATATCGTATGATTTGCATGATTTTCAGTTCCAATTCCAGTAGTTTCTCGGCAATCAAACAGTTCATACAGTAAGATTCAGTAACATCAATCAAGCTTGTCTTAAGCCAACAACACATTCAGCTAAGAAATACTTCAAAGTGTAAAAAAAATTTTGTTTTTTTTTTTTTTTGTTTTTTTGTTTTAACAAATGAAACCTATGTTGTTACTTCAAAATATAAATAATTAAACACCAAATACCCACCAAAAGAACGTAAATGCAAGAGCAAACACACACAGAGACTAAACATACCCACATGAAAAAAAAAAAAACGATAAAAAGGAAAAATATCGCACCGCAAATCTTAATGGGGGATTCAAGTTCGAGCAAGTTAGGTTGTTGAAGAAATATCTCTCTGGAGGCGACACAGAGCTGCTTCATCTCGGACTCTGAGAGCTGGACCTGCTTGCCGGGTCCGGCTGATCGGACCCCAATCAGCCGGTTGATTATGTCATCCAGTAAATTCTGGTCCATGCTTGCCGCCGCAGCCACCACCGCCGCCGCTTGCCCTTGTGTCGCAGCTATTAGATCCTCCTTCAACGGCTCCGATTAAACAAAACACAATAAGAGAGAGAGTTTGAGTTCAAGTAATGTTTTTTTTTGGTGGGGTATAAATAAAAAAAAAATTTAAAAAAAAAAAAAAAAAAAAAAAAGGATAAAATCTAGATATTTAAGAGCATCTCTAAAAGCCTCTTTAAATGAGATATTTGTTAAAGTCAAATGAGTCATATCAGTATATTTTGCTCCAACAGACTCTTCAAATGAGATTCTTCAAATAAGATTTTACTTCTCTCTCTTCGATATTGAAGAGCAACTTCTCACTCTTCAATTATTATTATATTATTTTTTATATCATATCATCATTAATATTTGACATCTATATCTTTTTATCTTTTTAATTAAATTCAATTAATATATAATAAGTTTTAATTTATAAATTTTATCATCATAAAAATTATACCATTAGAAAGATCTTATTTAGATCTTTAAAATGAGACTAATATTGAATATTTAATAATAACATATTATTATATCTAACTTGAAAAAAAATAAAGGGTAATTAGATTTGTTGGGGGAGGAATTTGAGTACTTTCATTAAAATAATATAAACCTATTTCTAATTGAATAGTCTTTTGGAGAGACTTCTCTTTTTTCACTCTTCAAATTGTCACATATGTAAACAAATAAACATTTGAATAGTGAAAATAGAAGAGTCTTTTGAAGATGCTCTATTAAGATGCTCTAATAGAGGTACGAAAATTAGGAAAAAAATTAATTAATTTTATATAAAATTTTTGTTTTTTTATTTTTGTCTCAAAACATAGAAAATGGTGATGGCTGCAACTCCTATGTGAGTGTGACGGAGCTGCCTAAAAAGAATTTTTTTTTCATGGAGCGACGCCGTTTATGAGTTGAAACAACCTATCTTTGATACGGCGCCGTTTTTTTGATTTTCAACTGTTTAGGGTTCGAGTTCGGTCGAATTAGTATATCCAACCATTTACCAACCCGGCCCATTAATTCAATTTATCCGGTATAAAAATGTCATAGTTCTTACAATTTTATTTATTATTATTATTTTTTTTTTAGTTTTAAACTTGATTTTTTTTATTTTTATTTTTTTGAAGTATTATGAGTTACAATTATTACTGTAGGACTGTCGTGACCTGTCAAGATAAGACAATACATGTGTGGACCTAGATAACTATTCTTATAAATTGGAAGAAAACCCTTCATACATACTTATAAAATACGTATAGTATGGATGACTCTAACCCCTGATCACCACTATAGAAGGGAGGTGCACTACTATCTTTATTAGGAGGGGATGTGCGTTTTAAACATGATTTAAATTCATACTTTTTTATTTTTTAGGGTATTGTTTTAAACGATTTAATAGATAAATGTGATATTTAAATCATTTATCACATGAGATCGATTAAGTTGATCGATCTCGTATGAAAAAAATAAATAACCGGAGATAAGTATCTGATCTTATAACGTTATTGGTATGGTTAATTAGTTCAAGTGGAGGTTGGTGCCTTGGTGGTAACTTTGGATTTATTCGTACTTTTTTCCCATTCTAATTAAGAAAAGAAAATTCCAAATGAAAATGTGGGAAACTATAATTACTCCCAAGACTTATATATATTTTTCTTTTCTGGTTTTTCACTTCTCATGTTTTCTTAGCTATCAAACAAATATATGCTTGCATGAAAATCAATCAATGTGATGTAAGACAAAATAAGTGAAAAACAAGAACTTTTCTCCTAGCTAAAGATTAATAGTAATATTAAATCTTGGTGTTAATAATTTTAGTATTTTCTTTCTAGATTGTTAATAGTAATCTACATGACATGTGAGATAATCTATCGATCCTTTTTTCTTTAGTGTGTATGGTATTATCAACGGTTTAATTCATCTACTTTTAAATTTCAATGTCATAGAGTGAACTTTGTAATGTTACAGAGTGGTCTACAACATAATAATGTCATTTTGTAATTGGGTTTTCTAACATTGCAAAATTGATCCAACACCAAAAAATGTGTGGCAATTCTGCACTTGAAACATTCTATATATTATGTGTATGTTAGTCTCAATTAGCAAATGGAATCACAGACTTAAATTATGTTTGAAGGCTTACATGTACACACACAAACGTGTATATATATATATAATGAAAATATAATATTAATAATTCAAAATATATATATATATATAAGCAACTAAATAATGATTCACGGATACAAGGATTTGTCAGTGTCATACTTATAGTTTTTTTTTGTTTTATATTTTTGTGAATTATTATATTTTTTGTTTTGTATTGTACTTCTATATTTTTTATTATTATTTTTGTTTAATTCCTACTCTTGCAGTTTTTTTTTATAGGTTTTAATTTTTTTGGTTCATGTGTTGTGTTGAAAGACGACTAATTTATCAATTTCGTTTTTGTTTTATTTTTATGTAATGAATTATGAATTAAATATATATATACCAAAAGAGAGGTTAAAAAAAATATACGGAAGAGAAAATAGTGAATTTAGGAAAGAGAATTTTGAAGAGAGAAAATAGGAGACAAAAAGGAAAAATAAATAAATTCAAGTGAGATCGACTATAAACGTAAACAAAGAATATGATTCTTGAGGAGCATCAGATAAAAAAGGGAGCATCTAAAAAAAAAAATAAAGTTTGACATGTAACATAGTCAGATTATACAATGAACCAACATCAACAGAGACGACAAAAAAAAAAAGATTATTTGGAGTGAAAGGAACTGACGATCCTCTTCAATCCCCAGAATCATGTTTTAAAGCAGCAGCCAGACAGAGCCAGCAACGGCTGTAGCAGCAAACTGCTTTTCCAAAAAGCAACGGTGGCCAATTTTCTGCAACACGCAAATTCGAATATTTTCCACCTTCATTTCACATACATATAAACATTTATTCTACTTTAGTTTTGACATTTTTAAATAGTGATTTGTAGATAGCTTTATTGGAAGCATTATTTGTTAATTAATTATAAGTAATTGTTAAACCATATTTTAATAAAAATCCGGCATCAAATTGGCCGGGTCGGTATTCTGTCATGATTTGTAAGATCAAATCAATCGTTACAAACACGATCCATAATTCAACTGCCACTATAAGCGAGTTTTATCCCTGTATTTTTACGATTTAATGAATAAATATGAGATTTGAATATCTGTTATAGAAGTGAACAAATGGTATGTAGTGTTCGACTACTTTTCTATAAGTGGATGTGAAATTGTCAAAACCAGAAAATGTATCTTATAATTTTATTGATATTTTCATAAATTTAAATTTTCGATATATCCATCGAAAATAATATTTACTTCCATACAAAACACACAAATTTAAATGTAAACTAAAAAATAATCATATGCATCGGATCAAAAATACTAATCAATTTAACATGGTATAAGCTTTAATATGCAAATATACTATTGATGTCCTTTTAAAGTGTTTTTCGAGTTTTCTTATATTTATTTTTCAAAATCAAATAAACTATATATGGTCCAGCTGGTACATACACATATATATATATATATATATACTAGGTTTTTGTTAAACGTGCAGGGCACGTGTTTTAATTTTACATAAATTAATTTTGATAGAATATAAAAATAAAAATAAAAATTTATATACAACTAATTATGAGATCATAGATTATAATAAATAAAAAATATAATATTAATAATTAAAAATATATATATATATATAAAAGCAACTAAATCATGATTCACGGATACAAAGATTTGTCAGTGTCATACTTATAGTTTTTTTTTTGTTTTGTATTGTACTTCTATTTTATTTTTTATTTTTTTGTTTAATTCCTACTCTTGCAGTTTTTTTTATAGGTTTTAATTTTTTTGGTTCATGTGTTGTGTTGAAAGACGACTAATTTATCAATTTCGTTTTTGTTTGATTTTTATGTAATGAATTATGAATTAATATATATATATACCAGAAGAGAGGTAAAATATATATATATATATATATAAGGAAGAGAAAATGGTAAATTTAGGAAAGAGAATTTTAAAGAGAGAAAATAGGAGACAAAAAATATTAATATGGAGATAGGAAAAACAAATAAATTCAAGTGAGATTGACTATAAACGTAAACAAAGAATATGATTCTTGAGGAGCATCATATAAAAAAGGGGGCATCTAAAAAAAATATATAAAGTTTGACATGTAACATAGTCAGATTATATAATGAACCAACATCAACTGAGATGACCAAAAGAACGATTAATTGGAGTGAAAGGAATTGACGATCCTCTTCAATCCCCAGAATCATATTTAAAAGCAGCAGCCAGTCGGCCAGACAGAGCCAGCAACGGCCGTAGCAGCAAACTGCTTTTCCAAAAAGCAACAGTGGCCAATTTTCTGCAACACGCAATTTCGAATATTTTCCACCTTCATTTCATATATTCTACTTTAGTTTTGACATTTTTAAATAGTGATTTGTTGATAGCTTTATTGGAAGAATTATTTGTAAATTTATAAGTAATTGTCAAACCATTTTTTAATAAAAATCTGCCTATCCGGCATCAAATGGGTTTGTATTTTGTCATGATTTCTGAGATCAAATCAATCGTTACAAACACGACCCGCAATTCAATTGCCACTATAAGCGAGTTATATCCCTATATTTTTACGATTTAATGAATAAATATGAGACTTGAATATCTGTTATGGAATTGAAAAAATGGTTTGTAGTGCCCGACTACTTTTCTATGCAATATAACATGGTATAAACTTTAATATGCAATATATTATTGATGTCCTTTTAAAGCGTTTTTCGAGTTTTCTTATATTTATTTTTCAAAATCAAATAAACTATATATGGTCCAGCTGGTATATATATATATATACTAGGTTTTGTTAAACGTGCAAAGGCACGTGTTTTAATTTTACATAATTATAATATTTGATTATAAATTAATTTTGATAGAATATAAAAATAAAAATAAAAATTTATATACAACTAGTTATGAGATCATAGATTATAATAAATAAATAAAACATAATCCAATCATACAAAAATAACTCTCATTATACATCAACTTATGGAGGCAATAACATTATTTACAATATTATATTTTTTTTAAGAAAAAAATATAATTAAAATCTTGTACCTAATTGCAGAGGACATAAATATATACATGCTTTCCATTAAAATGAGCATCCTCACGGAACCTTTTGTAAACATACCAATACTTGATCAACATAATCAAGTCGATTAGGATAAACACGGACTGTATACTTAAGAAGAGAAATGTACAAAGTTATAACTCCAACAATAAGCATGTCAACATGTGTTTCTATCACCTGCCATTCAATTATTGCCATAAATTTACATGAAAAAACAGCTCCATACTCCAAATTGAGCATATTATACAACCCCCTTCTAAATATTTGTAGGCCAGTACCAAGTCTCCCATAAGCAACCAAGCTATCTCTTTGACAATTTAATTATCTAAGACAACAATCATTAGAATTTTTCATTAAATGTAAAGTTAGTATCAAATTTGCAAAAAGTCTCTATTGTGGTAATTAAAAAAGATAAATTTATCCTTTTTTTTTTTTTCTCACATCTATTTATCAATATCATTTAGGAACTTTTGAGACTTATAATTGAAAATCCACTGTGTTAGAATTTTTAATTAAAATAAATTTTAAAAATTACTATACAATCCCTATTGTGTTACTATTACTAAGACATGTCTATTAAGGGTCATTTGACTTTCAAAGAAAATTTAAGGACTCAACAATTGAAATCTTACTAAGACCTGTCTACTAAATGGTAATTAAAAAAGATAAATTTATCCTTCTTTTTTTTAATCTCACTTCTATTTGTTAATATAATTTAGGAACTTTTGAGGGTTATAATTAAAAATCCACTGTGTTAGAATTTTAAATTAAAATAAATTTTGAAAATTATTATACAATCTATATTGTGTTACTATTATTAAGACCTGTCTATAAAAGGTCATTTGACTTTCAAAGAAAATTTAAGGAATGCTATAATTGAAATCCAACTAAGACCTGTCTACTAAATAATTATATAAACTTGAAGGGTTGTATCTATAATTTTACTTTCAAACAAAAAAGGATGCTATAATCTACTGACCAACTCACACTTTTTATATAGTTAATATATATATATATACCTTGTCACATGTGGTAGCTTGAATATTTCTTTGAAAGGTTTCATAAGCCAACAATATATAGTAATATAGCTTTGGTACCAGTACTCTTTAATTATATAATTATAAATATTTAAATTAGGTTATCCATCAAAGTTGATGATCTCTCTGCTAGCTGCATGCAACTGGAAAAAAATGGGGTTGCAAAGATGACAAAGCAAAGCTGTTAGTTGGTATAGAAAATTAGTTAAGTTGATTGCTTTATTCTTCAAAGTTGAAAGAATGCCAATCTTTGTGGGTATATATAACTGGAAATAGAAGAAATGTTCTCCTTTTAGAAGGAACAGTTTTATTACTGTAAAAAAATACATAACAAATAAAGGTTTCTGAGAAAATGGTCATCAAAGTATCAACTTCTTTCTTTCAGCTCAGATCTCAATGTTTTCCACTCTCCCCAAGAAAAAAAATAATGTAGCATCTTGTTTATATTGTATTCTATCTTCTACAACACAATTCTAATATATTAACACAAGAATGTTAATTATATATATTAGTAATCAGTACTTGTGTTGTGTAATTTAATTTTTTTTAGTTTTTTTTTTTAAATTATTATAATAAATTCAAAATTTGATAAAGGGAACACAACTCGAACCCATAATCTTGTGATGTATGTATACAAGACATATCATTGATCAAACCTCATTTATCTCATCTTAAAATTTTGAGTTGAGTGCTAATTTAATGCCATGCCAAAACTAAATTTATAAAGTCCTTCTCTTCTTAATAAAGTTAATTAGTTGGTATTTAACATATTTTTGTCACCTCAGCATTATTCACACTAACAAAATTATTTTCTATCATGAACTTCATACGGACAACATCATTTAACTAAAAAAAAAAATTAAAGTACTTATTTTAAGAAAGACAAAGACTAATTAAGGGGTAATTTGTTTTTTTGTCTGAAAACTAAATAGTTTGATTTTATTTTTTTAAAAGACTTGAATATGAACTAAAATCTGAACCTGAATGACATATTTGTTTTAAAAAAATAAAATTGTCTATAATTTTACATTTATACCCATACTAATTAAAAGAAGTACTTTGTTCTTCTGCTAACAAAGTTCAATTTAACAAAACAAAATATTCATTAAAGAATATAATTTTTTATGTTCTGTAAATAAAGTTCAAGTTCAATTTATTGTCAAAAAATAAAATAAATAAATAAAGTTATTTTGCATGTTGTCCATGTTTCTAGTGTATATAATTGAGGAAACCATTTTTTTTTTTTTTTTTTTGGTTTCATAGATCATATGCACTGGAAACCAAATAAAAAAAAAGGTTATTGATTATTATTATTTTTTTGAAATGGTCTCTATAAGAAGTGATTAGGTTTTTTTTTTTTCCTTTCTAAAAGTCGTTTAAAATAAGAAATATATTAAAAGAAAAATTTCTACACCATTTCAAATTAGGATAAATTTGAAAATATATCTTTTTTGGGAGGATAGATTTGATAGATAATATTTTAATTATAATCTAGTGATTTGAAATTAAGTTGACAGTTAAAAGTCAGGATTTCTTACTTTTTTTAAGGTGGTTTTTTTTTTTTTTTTTTTTTTTTTTTTTTTTGTGTGGATATTTTTTAGCTGTTTGATCACTAAAAAAACAAACAAAACAACTTAATCAGTTCAATTCAGATCCATTAAATTTTAAACCTCACTAGTCATTAGCTAGCCTAGCAATTTGATGTGATCATGTGAGATGTAACAATAAAAAAAATTGCGACTGTTGTATTTAACATTTCTGTGTAATTTGATATAATATAAGACTTGATATTATGAAGAGGCAGTCTGGATTCTTTCCTCTACTGTTTGTAGTTTGTATTTAAATCATATTGGCCGGGGTGAAATTAATGCTACTAAATAAATACAAACACTTCTCACTGAAGATTATAATCTCAAATTGATAAACACTATTTGTTGTTCTGTTACTTTAGCAAATGTACCTTATGTCCCACAAGCAACAGAAAGCATATATAACAGGAAGCGATACTGTACATATAAGTGAATTCACTTTCCAGGAAAATTTAACGGTTCCAAAAAATTAATGATCATAAACTTGTATATGTTGCGAAAAAAAAAAAAGGAATCATAAAGGAAAATTCATTGTCCACAACACACAAGTACATATATGTATTGATCAGAGATGATGACTTTCCAGGAATCCAAACAGATCTCACCAAATGAAACTCATGGTAGGGTAGCTCAGTAATTTAAGAGAATATCTTGAGCATTTTAATGAACTACTACTTACCATGCAAAATTCCGTCAAACTTGAAAGGAAAAAAAAAAAAAGACAAGTTAAAAAAAAGAATAAAAATTCTCTCCAGCTCTATCCAACCCATTCGTGCCAAAAAAAAAAAAAAATTAACACTTTTCTCTTTTTTCCATTCGAATATCATGAGCCGTCAACCATTCCACTTTAACAGGTTATTTTATACCGGTGAGGATTTCCGTACTTTATTTAACAATTAATTGAATTCAATGACATGCAGTCGGTAATGATACGATAAAAAAAAAAAATCAGTTTTACATGAAGGTTACGTATACAGTTCTCTGAATTCACATGTACAGTTCTCTAAACCACCGTTAGGAAAAATAAAAAACAGATTACCATGATGGTCGTGACAGGAGAATTTATAACCTAAATATTCTCACTAGCTGCCTTAGCGGATTCTCTCTCTCTCTCTCTCTCTCTCTCTCTTTCTGTGATCGTTTCTTGGTTTCCCTCTCTTTCCACTTTCTCTTCCTTCTTTTCTCAAGCCAAGAATCTCTTTCTCTTCACTTTCTTTCTCTCCTCTAGATTCCTCTCTCTCTCTCTCTCTCGCTTTCCTTTTCATCTCCCTCTTTTAACGATGCATATTGCATTGTTCTCTTCTCTCTTCTCTCTTCTCTCTCCCTCTCCAACTCATTCCCTTCTATTTCCTCTCTCTTCCCATCGTTTTCGCTTCTGTCTTCCGGCTAAAACTACAACCTATAATATAGCCCTCCTCCATGGCTCATCCTCCTCCTCCTCCATCAACCATCAACCACATCTCCAATCCTTGTATTTACGGTACGTACGCAGTTTGTTTGTTTTTTTTTTTTTTTGGAGTGTTTTCAAAAACAGTTTTCAGAGTAGCTATTTCAGAAAAGGAAAAAAAAAAAAAAGTTGTAGAAGAACTGTTTTATAAAAGTGAAAAAAAAAAGAAAAAAAAGAAAAAGAAAGAAAAATATTGTTTTGTTTTATGGAGTTTATATTGGAAAAATGTTTTGATTGTAAGCAGGAGATTTTGTTTCTTCACGCCCAGAGAGCAAGTCTCGATTTATGAAATGGTTGACCAAGATTTTTAAGGGTGGATCGAGTCGTGGCGGAAGTGGCGGCAGTAGCGGTGGTCGGCAGCAACCGCAGTTTCTAGGGGATGAAAGCATGGTTTGGCCTGCACCACATCGATCTGTGGTAAATCTAACTTGCCTTTTTAATTTTTTTTTAATTTTTTTTTAATGTTATATAATGATTTTCGAGTCCTGAATTTTTTTTCGTACGGTTAATTGTTACTTGTCGGTCAGTGAACCCGCATGAAAAAAATAAGAACAGACCTGATATATATAGTAGTTTCTATGATGACAAAATCTTATTGAAAAGTTACTTCTATTTCATCTTTTCATCTATGACTTGAAAAATTAATTACTAAATTCTAGACTCTTATAGGCTTCACTAGAATGGACATTCCAGGTCGTCATTATATTTAAATGTATCATCTATTTCATCATCAATTATGATTTTACCACTTCAATGGAAGTATAGATAATGTACTGTAATGAATATATTTCAATGGAAGTTCACTTTTTACCACTTCCCCCACCAATTCAAATTTTATGAGAAGCATCTTTAAAAGACATGAAAGGCCGCAATTTTAGATTTGTTGCAGTTTCATGTCGTTGCATATAAAAGTTTTCTTTTTTCTTGTTTTACTAATTGTATTGCTCTTTTTAGGATTCTCTCTCACCCTAGCTAGCAAGTTATTCTACTCTAATCACTTCCTTTTGTTTTTATTATTATTTTAACATTTCTCTTTTTATGCTTAAGATTCGACTATATAACACGTCCGCTCTTGATTAAGTAGTTATACAACTTATCTTTCATATTAGAATCATGCTAGCTGTGCATGATATCGGTCAGTCCTGGCAAACCTTAATTATTACTCCTTGGAGTATCGGACCTGTCTGGAAATATTTCTATATCTTAACTTTTACCTGAACGAATGTAAAGTTTTGTAATTGGTTATTAATAAGAAATAAAGTAAAAAGAAATATATCTCAAACAGAAGCTCAAATCAGCAGAGGATCTGGGTTTCTAAAATAATCCATTCAACAAAAGTGAAATATTTCATCATAGTTGTCTTGCATGAGCATTGCTTTGCTGATTAGAAGAAAAACATTGTACCTAATTTTACTAGCTAGTGTGATCAGGATGACCGTTCCAGAGCTGAGAGAGAGAAAGAAGAATTAGATCAAGCAATTGCACTTTCTCTAGCTGAAGATACGAAGAGACCAAGTGGTAATGGTAAGTATATCAGAAATCACTTTTAAGTGTTTCTGCTTTTTTGAAAAGCATATTTTACAAAATTTAAGTGCTTCAACAGAAATGCTTTTGCTTATTTGAGAGCATTTCGGACAATATCAAAAACACTATTAATAATGTACAAGATTAGCTTACACTTGTCTACTTACTTGTTGGACATCTTTACTAATCGAGAATAAAAATAGAAGAGAATCATATTTCATCGGAAATGGAACTTAATTCCCCAACAAGAACTTGATTCTAATTTGTGTCTGGAGTACATGTAACTTAATTACCAACCGTTTTTACTAAACACCTTAAAATCACGAGTCATAAATTAAGTTTGTTTTCCTTCATTGGGATTTCTGATTAGTAAATACGTCATAACTTGAAATTCTTTTTACAGGACAAAGATGGGGTGGGAGAAAGCATGATGATGATCTTGCTTGGGCACTTCAGGATAGCACGAACTCGTCTGCATATCCTCCTTCTCCCACACCTTGTCCCACACCTTATTATCCTAGAAGATACAGGTAATAAATAAAAAACTAAAATTTTATGATCACTTGGAAATGCTTTTACAGAAAGCACAAAAAAAGAAAAAGCTTCTTAACCTTATGCTTACGATCATCATGACTTAATGCAGATTATGCAGTGGCTGCAACCGCGACATCGGCTATGGCAACTATTTGGGATGCATGGGGACATTTTTCCATCCAGAATGCTTTCAATGTCGTTCTTGTGGATATCCAATTACTGAACATGAGGTATACATAGTTTTGATTTTGATTTTCTCTCTTTCTTGCACCACACACACTCTCCCTTCCATCTCCTGCATAATTATTAACTGGTTTTTTGTTTTTCTTGATCAAGTTTTCTTTGTCAGGGAAGGATCCTTATCACAAGTCCTGTTTCAAAGAGTTAACACATCCCAAATGTGAAGTTTGCCTCCAATTTGTAAGAGAACTTAATTCCTGATTTATAATTACGAAGTTTACTAAGTTCCTGCTAGAAAGGGAATTTGATTCCTGCCTCCCAGCTCCGGAATTAAGTTCCTTTTTATATTTTTTATTTATTTCATTTCTGATTAGTAAACGCACATACTAGATTTGTATAACTAGAAAAGAATTTTTAATATGAATCATTAGTGACCATCGTCACTATTTATATACTTTTGATTTCACAATTTTCAGATACCAACCAATGGAGCTGGTTTGATAGAGTACAGATGCCATCCTTTTTGGTCCCAAAAGTACTGTCCATCTCATGAACAGGATAACACATCGCGCTGCTGCAGCTGCGAACGTTTAGAGGTATAAATATCATCAATTCGGTTTTCAAAAGTTTGAATTCAATCCAATCTACCAAGCTTAATTGTGTTTCTGTTTGTTTATGTAGTCCTGGAATGCAAAATACTATTCTCTGGAAGACGGGCGGAGTCTGTGCTTAGAGTGCATGGAATCTGCAATTATGGACACTGGAGATTGCCAGCCTCTCTACCATGCCATCAGAGACTACTATGAAGGAATGAATATGAAATTGGACCAGCAAATTCCTATGCTTCTGGTGGAAAGACAAGCACTTAATGAAGCTATAGTCGGCGAAAAGAATGTAATATATAGATACATGACCTCCTCTTCCTGCTCTTGTAAGTTTCAGGTTTTTCGGTTGTTTTTGTCTGATTCAGATTTCAATTGGCTTTCTAGGGCTATCATCACATGCCTGAGACAAGGGGTTTATGTTTATCCGAAGAACAGACTGTTGCAAGTGTATGATATCTGAATTCCTGTAGAAGAAGTCACTTTTTTTTTTTTGAAAATTGAAGAAGTCACTTTTTGTTTACTTTGAAAATGTTCTTCAGGAAAGCTATGTATGTTTACTAATATCTTCTCTGTGTTCAGATACACAAGAGGTCAAGAATCGGAGGCAATCGACTGGGGGGGATGAGGACTCAAAATCAAAAACTAACTCGAAAATGTGAAGTTACTGCAATTCTTGTTCTTTATGGTCTTCCAAGGTAATTAATAATGTTTCTATAAATCTTCCTAGAAAAAATATGCAATTCTCAGGATTCTGATACACCAATTTCTCTGTTTCCTACCGGATTCAGACTACTCACAGGTGCTATTCTTGCTCATGAGTTGATGCACGGTTGGTTACGCCTTAAAGGTATGAACATGCATATCCCCATTTGAATTTTTATTTGTTTCCTGTTTTTACTTTTATTCGAATTTCCCTTTTTCGATAATTCCAGGCTACAGAAACCTGAATCCTGAAGTAGAGGAAGGTATCTGTCAAGTGCTTTCACACATGTGGCTTGAATCAGAAGTTTTGCCAGGATCCAGTAAAAACATGCCATCCACATCATATGCTTCATCATCATCATCATCATCATCATCGTACACACCGTTTTCTTCGAAGAAAGGTGGAAAATCCGGGGTTGAGAAGAAGTTAGGACAGTTTTTCATGCACCAAATTGCACATGATGCCTCTCCAGCATATGGGGGAGGATTCAGAGCTGCTAATGCAGCTGTCAACAAGTATGGTTTACGTCAAACCCTCCAACACATTCATCTAACCGGAAATTTCCCACTTTAATTCAGACCAAATGTTGTGTACTAGATCATCCGTGGTTGGTTTCTTGCTGGTGTTCAAGCATAGTGTTTTCCTTCCAGAGAGACAGAGAGTGACTGAGCTCATCATTGAAGCTTGGAAAAATTGAAGCTTCTCCCCCTGAAAAATTTTAATGGGGTAGAATGATGATTAAATGTTCAAAATGACTCTTTCCAAGTCTAATAATTCTTAATTGCATCATTGTAAGAGCAATTCTTCTGGTTCAATTATTTTTTTTCTTGCTCTGATCCTTGTCTTTTCATTATCATTTATTTATTAAAGTTGGAAGAAAAAAATTGTGAGTACAAATTTGGATACAAACTTGAAATAGCTACATAGGAAACTAAGCTCAAGTTGTGTTTCGCCGTTTACTGATCAAGAATCTCAGTTTATATGGGAAAGGAAACTTGATTCCCTCTCATGATTTCATTAATGAAAATTGATTCTTTTTAATTTTCATTTCCCGAGTAGTGAATGCGCCACTTCAATTCTATTAAATTACTTAAATTCACATGTACTTGGGATCATATCTCAATAACTAACAAAAAGAATGGTGAGCCACTTTGGAGAACATTTTATAAAAATATACAAATGGAGAACTTGTATCCTGATTGATGCCTCACAAATCTGAATCATATTCTCCATTTTGAGTCACTTTTGTGCTGCTCCGCTCTTTGGTAAAGAACAAGATTCTCTATTTAGAGACACCATCCATAGATGCTTAAAAAAATACCAACAGAAAAAGAAAAAGAAAAAGAAAAAGAAAAAGAAAAAGAAAAAGAAGAAAAATCTCCCCAAAAAACTACTTTCTTTGCTGTATTTGACATCAGGAACCACGGTCTGCCAAAACCTAATAGACAAACAATAAGTAGATGATGACAATATATAATTCAACTCGATCGATTGTGTCGATGAACAATTACAGAGATTGATATTTCAAGTTGAAACATGCAAAGAAGTTGGAAAAAAATTTGCAACAAGGAACTCAAAAATGATCTCCAATAAATTTGATGTCTATAATTCCAACTCGATCGATCATGTCAAACAATTACAGAGACTGATATCAAGTTTAAGCATGTAATGAAATTAGAAAGAAACAAGGAACTCAAAAATGATCTCCAATAAAATTGGTGTATTTAAAAATTATGAGGACAACTACGCTAACTGCTAAGTATACTTTGATAATTTTCTTTTACTGTTCAGTTTCTATACATAGAAAAAATCTGAGTCATGAAAATCGGTGGATATATTATTATGCTGTTGCATAACCACTCAACCCCCCACCGCATCCTTATAATTGCACAGAGTCCTGGGGCGAAGGCAAAAACTCTATAATTCGGAATTCATGTCAGCTAAAAGCATCTTCAATGTCTCATATGTCATGAAACATATACCGACACCAGGAACAACTTTGTAATATTCAGGTAGAATACCTCTGTAGAGACCATGAAAACCTTCATTACGGACAATGTGCTTGAATATACCGAAAAGGCCTGTTGTGTAAACCCTGGCTCGGCCACCTACCCCTTCCAATTGCTTCCGTCGTCTCACCAAATCCAGAGGAAATGTTGCTGCAAACAATATAGAGAGACCAAAATGAAATGAGATATTATGTTTGCATAATGAGGCAGTATTTATATTGAATTTTGTCTACTGGATTTATGTAAGGGTTGACATTTTCCTTGGGTCTCAGCTGCTTAATGATACCTTCAACTATGTGGAACACGAAAAAAAAAGTGATTGAATGATGAGAAAACCAGAAAAGCATATCACAAATTTAACAAACATCCACATTTTCTTTGAAAAAATAACACTGCACAGCAAATCAGTAGAAGAGTCGGTAATGCTACAAGGATGGTTAACTCTTACAACATCAAAGAATTGGCTGCAAATCAGTTTATACAGATATTTATACTAGTTCATCTATTGTTGAATGAGATTTGACAAGTGGCAACAGAATGAATCAATCGGGAGCAACAATTATTTTAATCATTTAAAAGGAAGAGTCGGTTTGTCCTATGCACATGCATTTGCATCACCAATCTGTTTCTATATGATGAAGCAATGAGAGAAATGTTTGTTTCCAGCCCAAATAGGTGGTCAAGGCTTGAAGGATTCCAAATTCATTAAGCGCAAATGACAAGGAAGCCCAAGTGAGAAGCATACCTCAAAGAGGACACCTCTCACATCAGATTACAGATAAAACAGTATAGGTTCACCTGAGAGTAGTAGTGCCACTCCGTGATGGAACCAACTGCGATGCTTGGGGAGACAAATGATTGAAAAAATGTTGGAGAGATGTAGTTAGTCCAAACAAGATTTCATACGAAAAGATAAAGAGGCAAGTGATAAAAAAAAGGTATTATTTTTCTTTGGACTTCCTTACTAAAAAATTCTCAAATGCCAGATACAAAAAATTACAGCATCTTGGTCTCTGGCTCTAGTGGGGGTCAATCTGGTTAGATACTTAATGCAGAGCTTGCACCACACCCTGTGTCTCTGCATAAAAAGCAAGTATTTTAACCAAATGATTATTCACTAAAATGACATCACTAATTAACAACTGATATGATACGTAGAGTTGAGGATATTCCATCAATGAAGTTATGGCTGGTCCAAAGAAATATGACGATCAACTAACTTATGTAACCACAATCTCTGATTTCTGGTAGCAAACAACAGACAAAAATTTAATAATATGCCAGCTATCAAGTAAAATTTCGATTACTAGCATAAAATAAAAATAAATAAAAGGCAATACAACTCCATACCGGATAATAACACTAGGTTTCATATGAAGGATAAACTATAATTACACAATAAATTAAGAAGAAAAAAAAAGTTAGTTGCTTTCTGGGTAGCAGGTCCAAGAGTAATCACCTGTTGATGATGCAATGCCTGAAAGACTGCCACAAGCCAGACTGATCAACACAGTAGAATCATGTGGCCTGTGTTAAGAAAATAATATCGAATCATTAAGACTTGAAAATTGCATGCCTGAAACAATTAGCATAAAAATTGCATGCCTGAAACCACAAAATTGCTGAATCAAATGTGAACTAATCACCTCTGTAATTGCCAATAAGATCTCAAGGTCTCATATACTGAAAAGCTAATTGCTATACTGGGCCCAACACCCTGCATTAATGGCACATTCCAGTCAACTACAAGCAAAAATAGTATTCATATCAACATAAAAACTAATGCAACACAATAGAAGGTTACCAAAAGCGTTGCACCAAGTCCTTTATAGAGGCCCAAAACTCCCTCATCTTTGCAGATAGTTTGTAAAGCATGCCCAATACCTCTGTAATACATAACATTTGTCTGCAAAAATTGAACCAAGTTAATGAAGCAAAAAGTATGGCAAAAAAATGACCAGCAAAACTCAAGTTTAAAAATGAAAATCAGTGAACATTTCATAGCTTGTGTCCTTAATCCTTATTATACAAGAATCTAAAAATTATAGGCTTTTGAACTCAATGTGATAGTGGACCTTTCGCTTGGTCCACAATATGTGAAACTGTGGTTAAAACAATTAACAAACACAAATAAAGGACCACTAACATTAAAAGGGTCCAACATTGCATCAATCAAAAACATGTGAAACATAATGGTCTACTCTAATACACATGAAAATAGAAAATAGAAAAAAGAAATCAAATAACAGTCAAGAAACCGGTAGTTTTGCATTCCCAAACCACATTGATTGCTGCTTTGACAACCTTACATATGGGATCGGGACAAACTACAACAACTAAGAAAGAAAGATATTTGCCTGCCACTCTGCCAGCAATTAATTACCAAGGTTACGTAATAATCTTACCTGAGCTGCAAGGCGCGTCCTCACAAGATCCAATGGATATGTTGCAGATGCAGCTGTTATTCCAGCTAAACCACCTGCTACAAAATGTACACAAAGGTTTGCGCTCATACTTTCCCTACGAGTTTGTACTCCTGGAATTACATGTAGTAACTGGAACACACAGGATTAAGATGTAAGGACAGGATATCACACAAACTGATTTTTTTAATGCATAAAAGGTGTTTAATCACAGAGTATTCATATCAACCTTTTTGTAGTGCTCATATGCATAAAAATTGACAGAAGAATAAGGTAGACGATGAGCAATTGTAACCAGATTCCCTTTCCAGAAAGCCCTAAATCCCTCTTCACTGACAATTCGTGAAGCCTCACGCCATATATTAGCCTTCCTCATTGTTGCAGCATCATTGTGCATACCTTGCACCTTTATAAATATATATATATATGACATCAGTAAAGTAGTTGAGATGGTGTGAAAGTTGTATAAACCAATGATCACCATAGAAGAACATAATTTTGCCCTCCAGAAAATACCGTGAATATATACCAACGAATAATGACACAGTATGAGAAAATGTTCACATATATGATAGATTTGAAAACTCCCAGCTTACAAACTAGTATTTTGGTGCAAATGAGTTACTACTGCAACAATTTACTGAATCGAATAATGGTAGAAAAGAACAAAAAAAATTATTTGGGAACTGCATTATCAAGATTTTCAATTAGATGGGTTCACAAGCAAATAATTTCCAGTCTCTAAAATCCAAGTGCAACACTAGTACAATATTCATGGTAGAATTACAAAATTTTGGATTATATCATCAACATTTTTACTGTGACAATGCTAGACATCAAGTTGTGCAACTCTGAGAATTACCTACTAATCTCATGTAATTCCACATCCCATATCCCTCCAGCATAGCAGCTTTACTTCTCCAAGATTTCACAACATGAACTAACTCTAATTCAACCTATACCATCCATAACACAAGCACTAGCTATTTTCTACTGAACCTTCACTTTCCAGGCACTTACTACTCACTCAAGTAAAGTGAAAATTTCCATAATCTACATCATTTAACACCTCCAAATCCCAATTTAACCCTCTTCATGCTCACCAACCAAAGCCCTGTTAACCCATTCAAATTTATACACTCTTGCCTTGTTTTTCCTACATTTCCTACCTATCCCCACTATAGACAATCTCCATTATCACCACTAAGAATACTAAACACTATCAAAATCCAATACTAACCCACAAATTATTCCAAGCAAACATCAAAAAGCAAGCAAACTAACAAACAAATACACAAAATGGGGAAACCCCAGAAAGCAAACCTGAAAGAGAATGGTGAGGCGAGCAAGAGGGGCCGTACAGGTCTTACTAAGAGCACCCGCGACGCCTCCTGCGATGAGCTGTGACACGGTTCCGATCTGGGATTGGTTCTGCAACTTCTGTTGTTGTTGTTGTTGTTGCAGCGACAGCTTGTCAATGGACACGCTTCCATGACCTGAACTCAGACCTCTCTGTCCTCCTCCACCCTCCACCACCACTCCAACTCTCGCATCCGTTTGCATTTCAAAACACAAGAAAAAAAAAATTACAAAACCAAACCTTGTATAGCTTTTTTTTGCGGCTTGTTTTCTCTCACAAAATGGGTTTCTTCAAAACGAAGAAAAAATAAAAATAAAATTATTGGTGAGCAAAATTAATAATAATCACAAGCCCCCATCTCTCAAAAAAACAAAAACAACACTAAAAAAATTCGAACTTTACAAATTTTCGCACGAAACCCGACAATTTTTTCTCATAAATTTCCTTTCTTTAATTGGTAACATACCTCTGCTAAATTCGAACGGAGAGAGACACAAAAAAAACGACGCCGTTTTCACTTGATGTGATCGAAATGGCGTCGTTTTGTGCGGTTCAATGAATTTAAGTGGTAAACACCTGTTAGGGTTTGCGTCAATAAAATCCGCCGAACCGACTTTTTTATAAATTGTCTGTTGTCGGTTCTATTATATTGTTAGAGCTCATGGTCAACAGGGGCTAGCGGATGAGTTTGAAGTTTGGTAAATGACTCTCAGATTAGTGGCTCAAATCCTATCAATAACAAAAACTTTCAAAACAATACATGATCTCAGATTAGTATATATTATGAGAGCTCGTCATAATTAATCTACGAGTATCAAACGGGTCAGACCGGATCGGATCCATATCAATTTATTTTAGGTTCAAATCGGACTTGAGGCCGAATATAGGTCGGGTGGTCTCATTCAAAAAGGGTTTGTTGAAGCAATACATTGGGATTTAGTTAATTTTTGTATATAAATTTATCTAATCACTCCGGCTCACAAGTCTTAATAGTCGAGTTATATCCACCCAATTATAGGCTTGGATACAAATGAGTTACAAGACCCTTAGTGCAGGCAAGGGCAGGTTTGGATTGTCCGTCCCATTTGACACCTCTAAATAATTTAGAGTAATGATATTCCATCCAAAATTTCAACCTAAATTCCAACCCAAATTTGAGGTGTTATCACCACATAAAATCTTGGAAATCATGACGTGGACTCATGTTATGTGTGGTGATGATACTTCACATTTTAGTTGGAATTTGGATTGAAATTTTAGATGGAGTAGTATTACTCAATAATTTATGGTTTTTCGACATGTGATGACGTGTCAGAAAATATGTTGAGTGATTTTTGTGATACTATACAAAGAGAAATATTAGAAGTTTTCCCTAGTTGAATATTTGAGGTTTTAAACCTTTGAATATTATTTCAAGTTGAGATAAGACAAAACAAGTAACACACGTGATGCCACGTTTTGAATTTGATTAATGTTGTTGTCCACTGTCAGTCTGTCATGTAACATGTGTCCTTTGTTTTTTCCAAGATCATAATTTTTTTTACTATTGAATTAAATTTATTTTAAACCTTGGAATATGCTTGCAAATCGAGAAAAGACAGGGCAAGTAGCGCACGTGATGCAATGTTTTGAAGTCAGTTAATGCTGTTGTCCAATGTGATACTGCCACGTATCATGTGTCTTTTTCTTTCTGGGTAAATTGCACTGAACCCCTTGAGGTTTGGACAAGTTACACTTAGCTGGAAATGTTTTGTTATTATATACTAACACCCCTAAGACTTAAATTTGATTTTAAAATACCTAAAATGCCCCTAGTTATATTATTTTATACTCTTTTTTTAACCTTTTAACAAAAAACTTTATAAACTTTAATAAAAATTAAATAAAAGATATGATTCATTAAATAAATAAATAATTTTAAATAAATAAATAGTTTTAAAAAAATAGTTAAAAAAATATAAAAAATAATTAAAAAATTAAAGAAATAAATAGTTAAAAAAAAATCAAATAAATAAATAAATAAAAGAAAAAATTGAAAACATTTTTTTTTTTTAAGGATATCCATTAATATGGACAAGAAAAACTCTAAATATTCAAACTTTTACAATAAGGATGATGGTGAGAGAAGATTCAAGGTTCCTAGCACCGAAGGAAGTGGTTGAAGAAGGCAAGAAGACTTCTTGGGAACCTTGAAATTTTTCTCACCATCATCCTTACTGTAAAAGTTTGAATATTTAGAGCTTTTTTTTTTTTTGTCCATACTAATGGATATCCTAAAAAATAAAAATAAAAATCATTTATTTATTTATTTTTTAAAACCCTTTATTTATTTAATTTTTTAAAAATATTTATTTATTTATTTTTAAAACTATTTATTTATTTTTATTTTAAAAAAAATTGTTTATTTATTTTTTGTAAACCATTAATTTATTTAATGAATCATATCTTTTATTTAATTTAATTTAATTTTATTAAAGTTTATAAAGTTTTTGTTTAAAAGGTAAAAGAAAATAAAGTATAAAATAATATAACTATAGGCATTTTAGGTATTTTAAAGTCAAATTTAAGTCTTGGGGGTGTTAGTGTATAATAACAAAACATTTCCAGTTAAGTGTAACTTACCTAAACCTCAAGGGGTTCAGTGCAATTTGCCCTTTCTTTCAAGATCATAAAAAAGTTTTACTATTGAATTAAATTTATTTATAAAAATTATTTATTCAATCAATAGTTTCTATTCTCTAATTTGAATGATGTTTTATCCCTAAAACCAATATCTTAAATTTGAGACTATTTATTTATTTATTTTTATTTTTTTAAGTATTACAAGAACTATTACAATAGAACTGTCGGGATTTGCATAGATCAAATAATATATATGCGACTTGAATATTTACTCCTATAACCCGAGAAGAAAACTTCCAACACATGTTTGTAAAATACGTATTGTGGGATTTAAGAGAGGTGCACTACAAGTTCTCTAATTTTGTTTTTTAAAATTTGATATTGAACCAGTCAAAAATATGCCGACTTGACTCCTCGACTTGGTTAGATCGAGCTACCACCAAAGGGATGGTAGACACAACAAATCTAAGAGAGGATGTGCAGAATTGAGATGATTTTGATATAATATAACTTGTTAAATATTTCAATTATTCTTCATTTACTAATGTCAATGGAAATAGCAAAGAAAAACCGTGCAATTACGTTTAGTAGAGAATTAATGCACTATATAATCACATTCAAATAACACGATATGAGTCGATTTGAGTCGTTACTAGATTACGATTTCCAGAAAAATTCTGGTTCATAAAAAGATTGTCTAATCAAGATTGTGAGATAGTGTTAATTATCTCATTTCACCCAAAGCAAAGCTAAGTACACATTTCACCCAACACAACTGTGCAACTCTTGAAGATGATGCTGCTGCTGTTTTTTTTTTTTTTTTACCATGTCATCTCTAATTAACATCCATTTCCAGGTTGAAATCGTGAGCAATGTTGATTGTCCCGGGCCTCAGACAACTCATTTCCGATATTCCGGCGGAGACCTAATGCTAGAGAGATAATCTCAGCACTGCTGCTTCCAGTAGCAGTAACACCACCTATGTGCTGCTGCTGGTTGCTTGACAAATTCCTGAATGATGAATTCTGAATAATTGGTTCCTGGTTGGGTGTAGTACTGATAGATTTATTTTTAGGGGGTTTTGTTGGGATGATTTCGGGGTTTTGGATCTCCCTCGTGGACTCAGGAAATTTCTCTGCAGATGATGGCATGTTAACATCAAGATTTGCAGCTTCTGATAGTGTTTGTGATTGCTGTTTTTCCAGCTTGTGTATCTCTTCCACCATTGGCTTCCACAGCCTCACTCTTGCATTGATGAACCAATTAGAAACCTGTAAGAGAATGATTTCAATGTAACATTATATAATCAAATTGATTCGGATAGTATCAGAATTCGTCAGAAACCAGTATTTTCGCAAATCTCTAAGAGAAGGTCCCTGGAATTTACCTGAGTCCTCGAAAGACCTGTTTGTTGGGACAGCATTTGCTTTTCTGAATCAGTAGGATAACTGATATGAACAAAAACCAATTCCAGAACATCAATGTTTTTGAACAATTAACTTTACTGAATATCTAAGATTCCGTGGAAACGAAAAGAAATGTAACACTCACGGGTGTAGGAAGTTTTCGAAGAGCCATGTTTTGAGTACAGAAACTGCATGTTCTGGAAGTCCTCTTTGAGACCTCCAGACAGGGTACTGAAGGTATCTCTGATTCTTCTCAGGTTTTTGGCTACAATGAATGCCTTGTTCGGCAAGCAAAAGCCCTGGAATTTTATCTTTACCAACATTTCTATCTCCCATAGTTTTTCCAGGAACCTGAATCTGATCGATTATGGCATTCTTCAAGCAACTGAAATGCTTCGATATGGCTTTGAAAGCAGTAGATATGTAAGGAGCCGCATTTCCAAGGCCGGCTACTGTCTCAAATGATGCAACAACTGATTGAATCTGTTGGCAATATAGTTTGTATTTCCTGTAAACCTGATGAAAATGAAAGGAAAAACAATCACAATAGAATATATATTTTCTGAAGGGAAATTATTGGCTATAATTTGACAGAGAAAACTAAGGAAATTCATTGGAGAATTCTCAAATAATTTCAAAAGTTTATAAGAAAACTCATAAAACAAGACACCCCCAAAAAAAAAAAAAAAAAAAATCTTGGATGGGACTATGCACACTTCCCATTCACTATAACCTAGTCATTCACAATGCGCCACATGAGAGCTTCTCCGATGCAAGAGTATCTTGTTTGTAAGATAAATAGACAGTCTGTTAATAAATATCTCAAATGCAGTTGTATACATTCAATCTCAAATTGATGTGGCAAAAAAAAAAAAATTAGACATTAGTAACATGATCGTTTACTTCCAGAGGATTTGTTGTATGACTATTTTTTCAATTGACTTAATAAGTATTTAAAATAAAATAAAATAAAATAAAAAAGTAAACAAAAAAGAAAAATTAGACACATCATTAAAAAAATGTATTTTAAACTAAAGCATTAGAGATCAAATTGAGTAATAAGTCTCTTGACATTATTCCTATGTCAACGATTATTGATATACAAGACATTTTGACATTAGAGAATCTTCGAAACATGAATATAATGTTAATGTAATATGTGCTTGGATGTTTATTGTCCAAGTTAGATGACATCATGTGAGTATGACAAGAACTCCATATTTGGTAGATATTTTAGAGCAACTCTAATGTATAACACTAAATTTTATTCTAATTTGAAGTTAAAGGGGAATCTTTTGGGAATATATTAACACCAAATTTTTTTCCACTCTAATGTTTCACACTAAATATTACACCGAAACAGCATTATTCTTCTAATAAATATTTATACGATACCAATTAATTTTTATTATTTATACGATATTCAATAATTTTATTGATATCAAATATATATTTGTTCAATGGTATATTTGTTGGGAATACAAATTGTTAGAATTAAGAGTAAAATAGTTAAATTAAAAAGAAAAAAAAAATTAAACAAAAGGTGGATATGACAGTAATAAAAATAAAATAAATAAATAAATAAATAAAATTGTGTTGTGAAGCAGTGCGTGCCAAGTCCAATACACTACTATTCCTCAACATAAAAGCTTTTTTTTTTTTTTTTTTTGGAACTTGAATTTTGAAATAACATTGGAGAAGGTTTTTGTGAAAAGTATGCTTCAACTTGAAGTTGGTGTGCTTTTTAAAGGCAACGTTAGAGATGCTCTTACACATGCCACCCCCATCATGTGAATAAAATGTACAATTTCTCAAATTTTGTAAAATTAATTACATGGAAATAAACCATGGAATTAACAATATTCTATTTATAATTACTAATAATTACTAAATATGAACATGAAGTTCTCTCTCTCTCTCTCCGTAAATTGATCACTGAAACTTGCTAATTCTCTGGCTTTTACTACATATTGTTCTAATTATTATTAATATTCTTTTGGCAAAGAATGATATTGTTTTTCACAAAGAAAAAATAGGGGAAAAATAAAATAAATAAATAAAAAATAGATTGAACAAAAGAGAACAAAAAGGGAACAGTAGAATGATTTAATGTGACAAGACAATACATCTTTTATCATGTAAAAAGAATCAGATATCTTACTTCAAGATACTGGAAATCTTGACAGAACAATCAAATCATCGGTTCCCAATTCAATTCCAATCGAAATAAAATAAATAAATATATTAAAAAAAGAGCATAAAATCATATATGATTATCCACACTTTCATCTTTATCACAAACTCACTCCCCCACTGGCCCCACTTGAATATCCTGTACAATTGACTACAGTCAACACAAATATTTAATTACTAATTAAATGAAGCTTTCAATGAATCAAATGGATAGATGGTATATGAATTTTTTTTTTTTTTTTTCTTATTTCCATAATTTTCTTGTTAACCAAACAGAATGTGAAGAGAAAAAGAAAATCTTAATAGAACATAAATATAAATATATATATATATACATACCTCTTCCAACATGAAGACAAGGTTAGAGTTGTTCCAAGAATGTTCGAATCTGTCACTAAAAGAGATAAAATCTCTAATAACACTACCACTTTCATTGAAACCACCATAATCCACTTGATGATGATGATGAAAATCTGAAGATAATATTATAGCTTCACAACTATAAAACCCACCACAAAAATCATCTAAAATCTGCTGTGCAGGTTTTAAAAACCTTGAACGCATTAAAATGGAAGCATAGCCAGTGAATGGGCCCAAAGGAACCGAAGAACTTGTAGTGTTCTGCTGCTTCAAGAAGTAGTCTCCAAGGACTGAAACGGTGTCGTAGTAGTAATGGGGTTGGTTTAAATTGAAGGGCAGCTGGTACTGGTAGGTAGTGAAGTGTGGTGGTGGTGGTGGTGGTGGTGATTGTGGTGGTTGGTTTAGTTGGAGAAGTGAAGATGGGAATAATGTTGGTGAAGTGGAGGAGGAGGAGGGTGGTTGTTGTTGGTTGGTTTGAGCAGTGAAGACTCGACTGAGTCTGCTTCTTCTTCTGTTTGTTTGTTGTTGGAGATTTTCTGCCATGAATGAAGCATTTGAGTTGCAGAGAGAGAGAGAGAGAGAGACAGAGGTGATGATGGGTTTGTGAGGAAATTGAAATTCTTTACTATAAGATCCCTACAATGTCGTCGGCCAGAGAGAGAGAGATTAATTAGTTAAATATTATTTTTAGTAGTTGTGTGCCTTTTGTCTATAAGAGCATCCACAAGGGTGGATAAAAAGAGACTCAAAAGCGGGCTCCACATAACTAAATCATTTGTACTAAACCCATTTTTATTTTGATAAATTGTGTCACAATGGTAATAAAATGAATAGAAAAAAATAGATCCAAAAGTGGGCTCAACCTAACTAGATCTAAATTGGATTCCAAATTTAGAACTTCATTTAGGTCTTACCCAATGATTAGAGTTGGGTCTCCAACACCTCCCAATTATTGGGTTGGGCTAATATATATAATTTAAATTAAAATATATAATTATTAATATCATTAATTATATATATAATGAAAAAATATAAATAAATTTAATATTTATTTTTTAATTATTTAAATTTAAATATATTATTATTGATTTCAAATTATATATAATGACAAAATATAAATAAATTTAATATATATATTAAAGTATTATAATTTAAATATATTATTAATAATTTCAATAATTATATATATAATGAATTTTTTTTTTAAAAAATTTCAATTATTAAATCGTCGGAATCAGAACTGTTGGAATCGAAACTGGAACCGGAACTGAACCTTCAAAACCGTCAAAAATCGGACCGGAGCTGAAACCGACCAGTAACTGAACTGTTGGAACATATGAAACCGAAATCGGAACCAAAACTGAACTATCGGAACCGTAAAAAACCAGACCAAAACTGAAATCGAACAGTCGAAACCACCAGACCCGAACAGTTGGAACCGCCAAAACCGGACTAGAACCGAGGAACCGGAACCAAACATTCAAAACCGAAACCAAAACCAAACCTTCAAAACCGGAATCGGAATTGGTTTTAAAGGTTCGGAACCGAAACCGGCGCCATGTCTAATTGTATACAATATTTTGTTTTAAATATTTATTTTTATTGTTGATGTAATTCGGTTGTTATAATTTTAAATTAATTATAATTTGTTAAATAATTATTGATAGTGTTGATATTTAAAATATATTATATAATTTATTTATTAATATATATATATATATAACATTTTAAAAAAAGTAATAATTGTTTAGAAAAAAATTAAAAAAGTGAATCAACTTTTACTTTTTCAATTTAGCCACATTGTAGGAGAAAAAGACCCAAATTAAATGGGTCCCAATGACATGACTCATTTTGTGAAAAAAAAAGAAGCCCATTTTTGATGATGTGGCAACAAATGGGCCTTGTTTTTGGGTCTTACCATTGTGGATGCTCTAAGTGTCAAAAGGGTACTACGAAATCCGATCCGATCCGATCCGAATATGATTTTGTAATGTTTGAAATCGGTTAAGGTCCGAAGCCCTTTTATTACTATCTAAATATTATCAAAACTTTTAAAGGGAAAAATGAATTTTAGTCCGAAATTGATCGAGTCTGAATATGTTAAAGTTTCTTTTCAAGGGAAAAATGAATTTGATGAGATGGGGTTGATCAAGTAATAAATCTCTCACACCTGTATCACGAGATTGCGGGTTCAAGTCCCCTTAGTTTGCTATGGTCAAAGCCCGATCCAATAAAAGCTCGTAATCAGATTTTTCATGTTCGTTGCTCTATTGGGTTGGGCTTGAATACTGATTTATGACTTCATGTTTGTTGCTCTATTGGGCTGGGCTTGAACAGTGATCTGGTCACAATTCAGCTAACATTACTGCTAAGAAATTAATTAACATTTGTCAGGATCTTTAAATAGGATTATTAGTTTATTACTTTAAAAACCAAATGAAAAACAGAATTAACATTTCCCTAGTAATTTACTAATTTTCAAGCTATCAACTCCACCCCATCATCCTTATTGTGACAATCACCCACAATTTGCACTACTCTTCCTTTTACATTTTTGTAAGTATATTTCCTTGCCAAGAGCACATAAACACACAAATTCAACACATTCAATGCTGCCAACAACCAGAAAAAATTGTCCAAACGACTCATATTCAAATCCTTACCAATCCAGCTTTTGCGATCACCAATCTTCCCTGTAATATGATCCACAATTATGATCAAGAAACTGCTCAAAAAGCTCCCAAGTCCAATAACACTCAAATAAAAAGCTATGCCTAAGCTTTTCATTGAATCAGGAACTTGGTCATAGAAGTACTCTTGCAAGCCTATCAATGTAAATGCATCTCCCAATCCAAGAATTGTGTACTGTGGAGCTAGCCAGAACACACTCATAGACAACATTGTTTTCGTTCGATTTTCGATCTCCTGATCAACAATTTTGAGTCTTTTCATCTCAACCAATGCTGAAACAACCATTGCAAAGACCGAAAAAACCAGTCCAATGCCAATTCTTTGAAGGATTGTGAGCCCCCTTTCGTCCCCCGTCGTTCGCCTCAAGTATGGAACAAGCAGTTTGTCATAGATGGTGACTGAAACTATCATTGCAATGGCTCCAATGGAGTAGATTGAGGCTGGTGGGATGATGATGTTGTCTCCAATTTGTCGGTTCATTGTAGCTGCTTGTTTGACAAAAAATGTTGATGATTGAGCTACATTTATCCCAAATGTTAATGAAGTTAACCATATAGGGATCATGTTTAAAACAAGCTTCATCTCCTCAACTCTTGTCACTGTTTGTAGTCTCCATGGATTTTGATTTTGAATTTGACTCTTCTTATTTGATACCATATTTTCCTCCTCTTCTATTATTGCAGCTTTGTCTAGAAATCTGTAGATGATCAACGTATAGACTAGAATCAATTTAAGTTAAGAAAAGTAGCAGGATTTGACAAGATCTTATCAGCTAAACTAGTTAGTGTATACCCAGATAATGTATTAACTTAGGGCGCATTTACCAATCGGAATGAAATCAAATTCCATGGTAAATGGAATCCGGAAAGATAAGTACTTGATTCCTTAGGTGGGAGAGAGGAATCAAGTTCTATTTCTATAAGGAACTTAATTCCTTATTTACGTGTGAGACCCACGTAATCTGATTCTCAACTAATTTTAATAAACACCGTAATCACAAATAAGGAATTATATTCTCTTTCCCTCATTAGGAATCCTGATTAAATTTTTTTGATGAATTCCGAAACCCTCCAGCTGATTCGAATGAGGAGAAGTCGATATATATACTTGCTTACCTGAGCCTGCTGGTGTGATATAGAAGCCTTCCTTGGGACATTTTTGACACGGGGGATTCATATAAAAGAGAAGGATTTGAAGGAGGAGACAACTTTCTCTTCTTAAATGCGGCGACCAGAACCTGAAACAATGGTTTTACCGGACTCCCATCTGGCATCCGATATCGATAATAAGGCTTCCCCATGTAAAAAATTACAAGTGTGACAGCCATAAATATTGCAAGAGCAAGATCCGCAATGCCCCAGCTCAAGTTGTCTTGTATGGAAACTATGACTGTCACTCCAAGCAGAAGTCCACAACAGAGAGCACTGTTCCACCAATTGAAGTAAGACATCTTCTGTTTTCTTTCTTCAGAATGATTATCATCAAATTGGTCAGCTCCAAAGCTCTCTAAACAGGGCTTGATTCCTCCAGTTCCAATTGAGATGAAGTACAATGCTATGAAGAAAACCACTTCATGAATCTTCCTTGCTTGTATGCACTTGCCTACTATCTCACATGGCTTCAAACTTGGAATGAACTCAGACATTGTCAAGAGGCTCAAACCCTGATTTTTTCAGTCAAGAATACACAAATCAAAACATGAGACAAACATGCATTTTCAAAAAAAAAAAAAAAAAAGAGATAAATGAATTCCCTTATCGTGTTAACCGTTGTTAGAAAGATAGGTAAAACCTTCCCTTCCAGGGAAACGCTCTTTAAAAATAGATAATATCTTCCTTGTAACTATCCTGAAAGCTTAAAATTCATGTATACTATCTAAAACCCTTCAAAACTAGTGAAGTCTGCCTGTATTTTAACAGAACTTTGAAAGTTAACGAAAATTTTCAAGGTAAAAACTAAAATGTAATTTTAACCCATAAAAGTAATGATATATCCAAGCATGAATGGGTGATATATATATAGAAGGTAAATGAAGATTACCATGAGATAAATAAGTGAAGAAAAGAGGACCATAGTGAAACGGCCGGTGTATGTGTCTGCTAAAAAGCCACCAACAAGAGGCATCAATGTAGAGAGTCCTGTCCAGTAATTTACATTCTTAGCTGCTGGTCCAAGATCTTGGTGAAGCACTCTTGTCATATACATGATGAGATTTGTTGCTATGCCAAAGAAGCTGATCCTCTCGCTGAACTCAATAGCTGCTCCAAAAGATTGAATGCCATTAATTAATTTGCAAAATTCATGTTCTGGGTTTGTTTACTAATTATTGGAAATTCTAACGATGAAAATGAAACTTTTTTTTATTAACTATTACAATGTTTTGAGATTGGGGGATGGGGCATGACTTGAACCTACAGTCTCTTGGATGTAAGTGTTAAGGGCCTACCACTCAGCCAATCTCTTAATTCATGATAATTTGTAATAATCAAATTACATGGGTCCCACACACAAAGTTTCCACAGGAAATGAAACTTAGGGCCAGTTTTGTATTGTTTTTGACAAGTTAAAATCACCTTATTTTATAATTTTAATATAAAATAATGTTTGGTAAAACTTCCAAAAGTGATTAATTCATAATCTGACAAGTTTTGACAGTGATTTTGAGAAGTAAGTGAGAGGTTACTTTTTGAAAGTGATTATGGAATAATCTATTTCAGCATTTAATGAATCTTTTAAAATATCATTATTATCCTTATGAAATCAAATTAAAATTATTTATATACCTTATTTCATCTTAAAATTAAAGATTCTAATTAAATATTGATTTGATTTATAAAACCTTTTAAGAATATTTTTATTATTCTTATGGGTTTTTTTTTTCTAATTTAAATATTTTACTTAAATATTGATTTAATATATATAATTAATGAAAAATAAAATAAAATAAGATTCCATAATCATATCTATTTTAATTATTGTAACTAATTTCAGCACTTTTGAAATAAAATTACCAAACATATGTGTACGGCTTTTGAGCTATACAGTAGTTTTAAAAGTATAATTAACCAAACATCTGCTGATTAACTTCACAGCTGATTATTTCTTCAGCACAGCTAACAGTGATTATTATAAAAGTTACAGCAATACCAAATTGACCCTTAATTTCTTCCGGCTCCTACCTAATTAGGAATTAAGTTCCCTTTCCCGATTCTCTTTATATTATTACTTAATTCCCTTTCCATTTTTACAAAAGAGAACTTACATTAAGTAATCAAACATATATAAAAACGCAAAATACTCAATTATATGCATACAGTTGGCAAAAAAACCAGAGAAACAAATATTGATATCTATATATACACACACACTTATAATTAGCTATAAATAATACAAGAAACATAAAAAGACAATAATTTTCTTACTGATAATAAAGAGAGAGGCCTTCCATACACCAGTTGAAGCTCTATTGGGAACCTTTCCTTTATGATCCAAAGAAGAATCATGAACCCATTTTTCTTCATGATCATCACTTTCTGACATGATATCTTGATGATGATCAACTCTATCTGCCGTCTCCATTTATTTTGTTGCTCAATCTGTCAAATATTCAAAGCAAACTCAATTTAAACAACTTGAAGAGCACCACCAAAGATAGAGCATATATTTATACAAACCATGCACTGCTAGTAGACTTTTTCTATGTGCTAGTGGTGGTGGGTTGCATGTTTGTGACTTTGTGCTTTGCAGCTTGCATTGCTCTTTATATATATAGTTGATAAGAAGGTTCTCTTTCTTTTGTTATTTTGGGTAGGGACTTAGGGTATATATGTACTATGTAGCTTGGTATAGGTTCTCCATCAGAAGAAAGAGTTGATACAAATCTACAAAGATGGATAAAGTATAAAAAAATTGAAAAAGAAAAAAAAAATTACATTGGGTCATAATTGCATGAAAGAATACTCTATGATAAATTTTTATTTTTCAACATTTTCAACTGGCTAAGATACGTTTTTGTTAGGATAGATCCGATGGGACAGGTAAGGTTACTATCAACTTATGTGTCCACAGGTCCACTCGTGAAGTGTTCCGTCTAAATCAGCATGCATATGGGAATATATTAGTTTACAAATGCTACATCACTTCTTACAAAAATTACGTAAAGATGATTTAATAAATTATACTTAATGACATTATTCGTATCAATAAGAAAACTATTATATACCGGGTTTGTATGTGAGAAATCTCGTTGTGTGTGATGTGTGAAGCTGCGGTGGAGGTTTGGGGGTGGAGAAAAACTTTAATGCACCCGGTGCAATGTACCCTAGCCAATGGATGTGTGCCACGTGATAGAGAGAACTCATTTGATTGGTTGCTCTTGCCACGTGGCACACACCCATTGGCTAGAGTGCATTGAAGTTTTTCTCTTGGGGTGACTATACACCGGTTAGTCCAAAAAAAAAAAAAAAAAATTAATTATATAAAGCATTCAATTTTGTAAAATTTTACTTTGGTCCTTATAAATATTTATTTTATTATATTGGCACTTACAAACAAATGTTTTACTCTACCCTCATAAAAACCCATAATTTTTTTTGACATACATTTTAAAAAAATATATATATATATATATATAGGTGGAATTAACTAAAATACTGTGGTTACTTACATTTGACCGTTTAAATTTTAAAACCTTTTCAAAATAGCCCCACTAGTTTCATGTTCGCGACAGGTGACAAAGACATGTTGAGGTTTGAACCAATTTTTATTTTTATTTTTTTAATATAGTTAAAATTTATTTAACGTTTATCCCAAAGTTTTTGTAATTTACATTCTTCTTCTAAAATTTTTTGTCATGTTCCTAAACACCCAAATTTGATGAAGTTAGTTTCGCATATGTTGGCTGTGGTCTACGTCTATCTACTACACAGTCTACACCTATGAATTTTGGGTCATCCAAAAACATTTTCTAGATACTAAGCCTAAAAAATTTTAAAGTTTATTTTTTTAATTTTTTTTTTAAATTTTTAAATTTTTTTTGATGAAAAAAATTTAAAAGTTATATTGTTTACTCTTTACTCCATCTAAAATATCAAAATTATTCCTTATATATATACAGTTTTTCTATTGTCAGTTCGTCTTGATATAAAATATATCATAACAAAGAATGTGGACCATTAGATTTACATATTTTGACTCAAAGTGTATGCATTTGTCAAAACTTCTCCATAATCTATGGTTTTCCATAATCTATGGTTTACATTCTTTGTCCTAATATAAAATATATTATGACGATTTTATATTAGGACGAACTGACAATAGAAAGACTATATATATATGTATATATATGGAGGTTCTTCCATCAGGTCGTCCTGAAATTATACAACCAACCACAGTAATATGTTTTAATAAATTAAAATGTTTGTAAAAAAAAAAAAAAAAAAAAAATCAGCCTGTAATTAAAACATATGACTGTGGTTGGTTGTATAATTTCAAGATGACCTGATAGGAGAACCTCCATATATATATATATATAAATTCACTGTTTATTCATATGTTTCTCAAAATAATTGATATAAATTATATTCATATGTTTCTCAAAATAATTGATATAAATTAAAGTGAATTAGATTATATAACTAAGAATCACTTTGCAAATGTTTATAAATATATATATATATATATAGTAAAAGATTCATAATTAGCCTGACTGCAACTTTTCTCAAAAGCAAATCCAGTGGTAGCCAACTAGCCAAGTGCCTATTTAGCCTGATCTATGTAACTAACCAAATGTCCCATCCAAAAAAAAAAAAATGTAACTAACCAAATGAATAAAATAATAAATGATGATCAGTTTAAATAATCAATTAATTAAGAAATAATGCATTAGGTACATGATTCTGATACTTCACTAATAATCTTTATAGCCTCTAACTTTCACTTTTTATTGTTTTACTTTTCAAAGTTGAAATGCTTGTGAGAATCTTGTACTGTGTTCTGTGTTCTGTGTTGTAGAAAGGGATTCAAATTAAATAATAATAATTATAAGCACAAACTGTTGCCTCATTAGAAGAAAAGAAGAGATTGAAGTTTTGACTGATTTTTCTAGCATTTGCATAACTTTTAGTCAAAAAGGTTCGTACTTTAAAGTAGAGAACTCTTAAGCTATTCTTGGCCGCAGATCAATCCAAAATTCCTGAAATGATTGAAAATCTTACATCAAAAAAAAAAAAAAAAAAAAAAAAAAAAAAAAAAGAAGAAGAAGAAAAGAAATGATTGAAAATCTTGTTTAGAATTGCTCTTCTTGCACGACTGTGAAATATTTACTCCGAGAGGGCTTCCACAATTGAGAGATATTAATTCCTACAACACCGAGAAAAAAATACCTACACATATTGTTTGTAAAATGCATTATAAAACTCAAACTCTAAATTTCAAATAAAATAATTAAAAAAAAAAAAAAAGACTCAAACTCTCAACCACAAAAGTGGAAGGGCAGGCCTATACTGTGTTTGAGCTAAGAGAGAGTATGTGCAACACTAAAATTCATCTTTTCGAGGCATGGTCTACTTAAAAGACAGGTATGTCTAGTAAAAAAAATTAGGCAAATGCCCTTCATTAAGGGGGGTTCCGATAAATTTCATGAAATTCAAGTAGAGATTTTGAAATTTTATTAGAGAAATTAATGATTTCATGAGAAGTCTTACAAAGAATTATTTCCAAAACTGTAGTGGGGTTGTTTGATTGATATAGTAAAAGTCAAGAATTAAAGTTGCTTGTTTCTTTTCATTATTAGATTTGCCTTCAGAATAATATTCCTCTGCAAATGTAGTAAAAAGCAAATGAGAGGTTGAGATGCAAACAGACTTCCAAGAATCCATTTTCCATGGATATGTATGAATAGATTATTCCAGTCAAATTAATTATATGAAAATGAATGAAGCATCCCGTTTTACCAGCACATGCATGCCGTTAATAAAATAAATTAAGGAAAGATTTATTCCCTAAAACTATTTTATTATAATTAAAGTTCCATTGTGATAGCATATATTCAAAGTAATAAAAAGAAAAGCAGAAGAGATTATCCGTTTAGAAGAGCTTCTTTAAGTAGATCTTTTATATTAGACCTTCTACAAGTAGAGCTTTTAATGGGAAGATGTTGGTCGTTTGGTTATCAATTAGGAAAAACCTTTTTTAAATAGTAAGATTACCAAAATAATCAAAAACTATTTTAAATGATAGGGTTATATTAGATATTTTAGTGTTAATAAAAAAACTCAAAAAGATCTACTTGGAAAAGCCTAAAATTTGAGCTTCTCCAAATAGACGTAAAACATCTTTTTTAATCGACACCAAAAAATTTGAAAAAAGCTTTTTAATTAAAAAAACTCTTTTAGCCAGTAGACAAGCTCTTCCAAACGGACACATAGAATCTATAACGTACTTAAGAGTTCTTAAAAGACAATACATTGTATATATTGCTCATTATAATTATCCTGAGCTGATTTGGTGAGGAATCCTATACGTTTTCATACGGGATCTCGATTGACAACCGTGTAAAAACATACGGCTCATCCCTATTTTTATTTTATTTTTTTAAAGTATTACATCATTACATAAATTCGGGGGATTTTTTGGGAGTTGGAAAACTCAAACCCGCAACCTCATAGTGCAGATGTGAGGGGTTTTACCACCAGACCAACCTCATCTCGTCATACGGCTCATCCTCGATAATTTTTGTTTAATCATAATTCAAAAAGATAAATTATACTAATAAATTGACACAACAATGTATGTGATTCTTAATGGTGGACCGTGGATGCCACTAATTTTTTTTAAAATTTTTTTTAACCTTAGTATAATATGTACTGGCTAGACACTGATAAATTAAATATGATTGAATATGGAATCATCTCAGACACCATATAAATTAAATATGATTGGAATCATCTCAGATTGTTAGAATAAATCTTTAAGAATTGGATGTTCTTTAACACTAAATTTACCCTTTATGATTTTACCACCTGTACAAGTTTTTATTCCTAATTTTTACTTGAAATTCAAATGACCTGTAGATCATAACATTAGTTACATATCAAATCGTTTGAGAATCAGAATCAAAGTTTATATATCTTCATACAAGCAGACATTTTTTGGGACAAAGCAATTATATGACTTGACATTCATGTGAATTGGATGCTCCTGTAATGAATATTTATGAAAGCTACCAAGGAAGAGTGTTGGCACAAGAATAAACTTTTTAAGTTCAAATTATATGCCGAAAATTTATACACATATAATGGGCATGTGAGTTGGCACCGCCATTATAAATCATGAGATGACAACGTCAAGGCAATTGACACGACCTACGAGTTCAAAACAAACACGAATCAGATAGTTCCTGTTTGGATTTTTAGTGGCAGCAGAGTTGTCAAAATCATACAGAAATCAACTTAGCTCTATAATAAACACAGAACATATATCAGATTCCAGTCTCAAAAAGATCAATGAAAAAAATTTATTGCACATTTGAAAAGATCAAGATATGAGTCTATTAACGCCTTCGTATTCGTGTTAAACAATGTTTCTTTTGATCTAGAAAACCTTCTGCATTTGAACAAGCAGTTTGGAGGAATAATTATATATATAATATGTGACAAAAATAAAGTATTTCTTCAAGTGATTGATTTATCTGTTCCAATTGAACAAAATTGCTGCTCCTGCTTTTGTATACAGAGAGGAAATTTCACCTTTGCTGCCTCCTAATTGTTAGAACAACAGGTTTTTTTGTTCATATTATCTGACAGATTCGCGACGTTTATGGTAGTGCCATGTGGGAGGCCAGTTGATGAAGCTGCTTCCTGTGCAGCCAATGCTTTCTTGCTAATAATGTGATAGATGTCAAGCAAAATTGTCTGAAACGCCTTCTCAACATTTAATGCTTCCAATGCTGAGGTCTCGAGGAACGAGAGGCCTTCTCTTTCCGCTAAGCTTTGAGCGTCTTCTGCTGACACCGCCCTCAGATGGTTCAGATCAGATTTGTTTCCGGCCATCATGATGACTATGTTTGAGTCTGCGTGGTCTCTCAGCTCGCGTAGCCACCTCTGGACATTGTCGAACGTTTGCCTTTTGGTTATGTCGTAAACCAGAAGCGCGCCAACAGCTCCTCTGTAGTATGCACTGGTGATTGCTCTGTATCGCTCCTGCCCTGCCGTGTCCCATATCTGTGCCTTCACTGTCTTCCCTTCTACCTGTATCAAAAAACAACAATTGGCAATCAATAAACAAAAATACCTGAAAATCATGCTGCCTGGAAAACAGATTTAAATCTTCAGGTTTTCACAAAACATGTATAATATGGAAACTATCCTGAAATTCATTTCCTGTGAATTCATACTACAGAGCAAAACAGAGTTCATCATTCAAGCCAATTCGAACAAAAACTATTGGATTCATCAAAATCCAGAAAAACAATCCAATTGAAAATAAAATTAACTTCTAAAATGGCACTAATTACTTTTCCTTGCATTGTTTTTCTCATTCAAAATCAAATCTCATTATCACAATAGATTCCATTTCATCTACAATCACTCAAAACCCAATTGAAAGAAAAAAATTCTACCATATAAAATATAGGCAAAATCAGCAACTTCCAAGTCTATTTATGAAATTGAACCCACGAAAAAATCAATTTAAGACACGGGATTTGATACGATAACACCCCTTGAGGGGGGCGACTCAAACTCGAAAGAAATAGTAACCATTAAGCCCCAGAAAAACAAACAAACAAAAAAACAAACCTGTAGAGTCCTTGTAGCAAATTCGACACCAATGGTGGACTTGGATTCCAAGCAGAATTCATTTCTGGTAAACCTGGAAAGAATGTTGGATTTTCCGACTCCAGAATCTCCAATCAAAACAATCTTGAATAGATAATCGTACTCGTGATCAACTTTGTAAGCCATGATAATAATCTTAATAAACCTATCAAATCCAATAACAATCAACATCATCCATCAATTAGAAACATCAAAATAAAAGTGCTTCCAATAAAATGAATGCATGTATGTTTTTTCTTTTTATTTCTTTATATTCTGTCAGGTTATTTTTTTCTTTCTTCCAGGAGAAGCAAACATGCAAGTAAGAGAAGAAAAACAAGAGAAAGAGAATGATCAACTAACCATGAAAAGAGAAGATTGAATGGGAAAAAATGTTGATTGAAGAGAGAATTGGAGAGAGAGATCAGGCAGCCCTAGAGAGAAATCAGAGTAACCGAAGGAGAGGAGAAGCATTTAAAACGGCTTTTCATGTGGGAATGTAACGAGCCAAAATCGGTGTGTTTTCAAAAAAAAAAAAAAAAAAATTTACTATTTTTATTTTTATTTTTGGTTTAAATTTTGAAAATAGAAAAAACAATTATCTTGTTTTTAGTTAGATGTAGAATTTGAAAAATTATTAGTTGGGTGGGATATTTATGGAAACTCCAACGGTGCTCATGACTTATTTTCGATTGAATTGATACCTAATGATGATAAAAAAATATTGTCGAAGAAAATAGTGATAAAAATTTTAAAAAACAAAACGAAAAAATCTCTATAGTTTTTAAATACAGTAATGTTAACACATCCCACTTAGAATTCCACTTTTTTCATTCCAACACCTATGGCACTTGAAATGTCAAATGATGAGTGGATATATGTGTAGGTGAGATAAATCATTATTAATGTGCATCCACTTATAATTTGACACCGCACATGCCATATGTGTTTCGTTGAAAAGTTAGGATTTTAGGTGGAATGTTTAGTATTATTAATTTATTATTTTAAAAAAGTTGTATGGTTATAGAATCCAAAAGTATTTAATTGGTTATTGGTTGATTATATGCACATCATCTCTCTTAAAGGTTGGTCCAGTGGTATACCTCCCCCTCCCTAAAAATCCCGAACTTATGTAATATTGTAATCAACACACGTACAATCATATTATTTAGTGCGAGCTTGATGCAGTTTCCCCCAAAATCCTTAAATTTACGTAATGTTGTAATCAACACACGTACAATTATATTATTTAGTGTGAGCGTGGTGCAATTTTTTTTGTGTCAAACTGCCCGGCATTCGATTTTTTTTTTAAAGAAAAACAATATATATATATTAGTCTTTCTTTTGTCAGTTTGAACTGATATAATATATATCAGTTCTTTGTATGTTGGTCATTAGATTTAAAAGATTTTTTGACAAATGCATGCAGCCAAGTCAAAGCATTTAAATTCAATGGCCTATATGTAAGAAACTGATATATCTTATATCAATTCAAACTGACAATAGAAAAACTATATATATATGGTCTTTCTATTATCAAGTTGTCATAATATAAAATATATCAGGACGAAGAATGTAGACCATAGATTATAGAGAAGTTTTGACAAGTTCATACACTTTGAGTCAAAATATGTAAATCTAATGATCCACATTCTTCGTCCTGATATAAAATATATCAGGATGAACTGACAATAAAAAAATTATATGTATTTATATATATATATATGCTAGATTTAGTAAATATCACATATATACTTCTTCATATAAATTTTTTAATAATCATACAACTCTCCCATATTTCGAGACCTATAATCATCCATATCACATTTGTAATGTTTAATTTTGACACATTAATTTCGACAAAATCCTAAATCGTCTCCGATATCAACCTAAAGAAAAGAAAGTCACATCATCGGTTAAGGAATGTTTTTCATTCTCGCTTTCAAAAAAAAAAAAAAAAAAAAAAAAATTGTTTTCATTCTCTATTAATTATAAAACAAAATGTATTTGTGATAATATAATAATAATAATTAATAAGTCTCGATCCGATTATTGGAAGACCGTTGATTCCTAAATTAATTTTTTATATGAATGAAAGAGTTTCAACTACTTTACAGTTTACATGTAAAGAAGGGTCGAAGAAGAATTGATCATCTGTATAGTTGCAATGGAGGTCATACATAATTTATTTATTTATTTATTTTTTAAAAATTATCTCGACTAACCCATTTAAAAACAATGTTCAAAATTCAAATTTTATATATATGGAATCTAAAGAATCAAAAGTTTCGAGAATGTTTAAAAAAAATACAAGTTTTGAGAATGTTAAGTTGTTAACTACCAATGAAAAAGTCTAAAACATCTTTTCGAACTTTGAATCTTCTTTTTGAATTCGAAACTTTGAATTTTTAAATTTTTTAAAAAAGATTTAATTTGATAAGATGAACTTCATCATATATTCATATGTGACAAGTCCAATTAAAAGTAGAGTGGTGCTATTAGTACCCCACTATCGAATTATTTATGTCAACTTTTTAAAATTTTAATTTAATTATATAAAATTAAATAACCAGATAAGGTTGGTCTAGTGGTAAATCATTCACACCTGCACCATGAGGTTACGAGTTCGAGTCCTCCCCCTCCTAAAAAAATCTCGAATTTATGGATTATGTAATACTTCAAAACAAAACAAAAATTATATAAAATTAAACTATTTTATTAATTTTTTGATTTATTTTCAAGATTACCCTTTTATATATTTTTCGAACTTAATACACCCCATATCTTTTCCAAAAACGTAAAAAATAAAAATATACTTCCTCTCTGGTCTTTATATACAGTTTTCTCACTTCCATTCGTAGAATCGCAATACTTGTTTTTTCTTCTTATTTTATGGTGAAACCATCCTCATTAAATGTGATTTTTTGTTTCTGCAGTCGATTGGATTGTTGGTGATAAATTGTGAGTATGATATTGACCATCTAATGATTTTTTTGAGTGATTGAGTTAGGGTTTTGGTGTGGTTTCGATTTGTTAGAGATTAGGTTTTCTTAGTTGTTTGGTGCGATTTCGTTGTTGTTGTTTTTTTTTTTTTTTGGTAATTAACATTAAACTAATTTCTGAAGATCTGGAATAAAACCTACAAAAGAATTGATACAAATCATAGAATGCCAAGAAGATTTTAAATAGCAAATATGGATCTGGAATTTGAAAATAAAAACAAAAGAAACATGTGAAATAATAAAATTAATACATACTAAACATGATAAATATAATATCGAGATCTGAAAAAAAAAATTTAAACAAAAATAGTAAACATTCAGCGATTTAAAATAATCTATGTCATTAGTGTTTTGAAACAAGGAAAGTGGAGTTTAATCGGTTTTACTTTGTATATGATTTTTTTTATAATAAAAATTGTATGTCTTTTAAAGTAATTTGATAAAGGAAAAAAAAAATACTAAATAATTTAAAAAGTGAGGTATAAATAATTCACTTAAATGTATTGATTTAACAATCTATCGATTTAACATTTGGACAGAAAAAACTGTAGATGTTTGTGTTAAAGAGAATTGTTTTCATGATATTCAAGTAGTAATATAACCTTAATTTTTATCACAAAGCAAATAAATTTTCAATTTTTATAGTTGACTCGTCAACTTTTTGATTTACAAAAGTAGAAGAAGGTTTTGAGCTTTGTTATGGTCCTCATGGACAACTGAAATTTTTTCTCTCATTGCACACTGATAAATATATATCAATGTTTTACATGTGGACCATTAGATTCAATTGTTTTAACTCAATCTGCATGCATTTGTCAGTTCTTATCCATAATCTATGGTCTACATATAATGCAGTGATGTATTTTATATTTTTATATCAGTACGCACTGAAGAAAAAATAACTGATATATATATATCACAAATTATATATTTAATATTTCTCATTTGAAAAGCTAGCTTTATAAGACCAAGTACCTAAATTATATATTTAATATTTCTCATTTGAAAAACTAGCTTTATAAGACCAAGTGCCCATTATTAATTTAAGTCTTCATTAGACCTTTTCTTCATCAACATTTATATATAATTATTGATACACATTGCCATCATTTTGAAGGATTCTTTTTCTAATTTTTATTCCATCTTTTTTTCCTACTTCAACCACGTACCATCAAATTGTCCATATATTATGCCATCTCATTATACTTCCTTAATTAAAGTTTTTTTTTTTTTTTTTTTTTTTGACAATCTTAATTAAAGTTTTGGGTTGCCATCAAATTGTCCATAGATTATAGTTCATAAATTAAAGGGATATTATTAATTTCCCCCATGACGTTTGCATCAACATCATTTTACCCCCTCTAGTTTCAGAATTAGCCATTTTTCCCCCCCTACCATTATCCAGCCGTTAAAAAGGATGGTTTGATTGTTAAGTTTAAGGGTAGCTTGGTGAATTGAGGAAACAAATGAGATATTTTAATAAAATAATATATTTTCCCATTTAAAAATTAAAAAAAAAAAAATCTCTCTCCTCTCACTTTTCTCCCTCACTCTCAATCTCTCTCACTCGATCAACACCCCACACCAACATTCAAAAAATAAAAATAAAAAACACCAAACCAGTCAGAATAATTGTGTTTTTTAGCATACGAGGTCCCTTTTTTCCTAAAAAAAATTGTGTTGATTTGTATTTGTGAAGTCTTGAAAAAATGAGAATTTGCTGGTGATTTGATCCACACCATAAATGTCCTTATCGCTTCCTAAATTGATATCAATGGAGAATCTTTGAGTGGAAGTTTTGAGTGGAAGTCACTCGGTGTGGACACACCCACTACAACTTGATGGGAAGAAAATCTGTATTATCTGATTGATTTTCTGCTTTTGCTCCATATTGATCACCGGATACAATCTCATTTAACAAATTTCGGCTGCACCAACGCACCACACCAACATTCAAAAAAAAAAAAAAAAAAAAAACGCCACACCAATCCACCATCTCTCTCGCACACCACCATCTCCTCTGCCCACCGCCCAGTCGAACTCGGAAACCCCTCCCACCACCAAAATCGAACCACCACGGACAAAACTCAAACTATCTCTCTCTCTCTCTTCGTGATCTAGCCTCAAACAAAACCAAAAATCATCAATAACAAACGAAATCAAAACAAAACCATCAGAATCCTCTCTCAAACAAAAACCCATCAGAATCGAGTGAGAGAGAGAGAGATGGGATTTGAGAGAGATGGTGGGGGTTTGAGAGAGATGGTGGTGTCTGGTGAGAGAGAGAACGAGATGTTGATCGAGTGAGGGAAAAGTATTAAAATCTCTAATTTCCTTTCTCAATTTACCAAACTATCCTTAAACTTAACAGTCAAACTATCCTTTTTAACGTCTTGATAACAGTAGGGGGGGGGGGGGAATGGAAAATTCTAAAACTAGAGGGGTAAAACGATGTTGATGGGGGAAATTAATAAGGGTTCAAAAATTAAATAGCACTTTTTTGGGGGAGGGTTTGTGCAAATAGCACCACATTAATAAGTCATGTTTTAATAGCACCAAAATAGGTGATGAGACCAAAATACCCTCACTTACTCTTTTCCTTTGTTTTTTTTTTTCTCGAAAATTCAAGACTTATTGTGACATTTTCGAGACTTATTGATGCGTTTCGAGACTTAATCCCAGTTTGTTGCTTCTTTTTTTTCTCGAAAATTCGAGACTTATTGTAACATTTTCGAGACTTATTGATGCGTTTCGAGACTTAATCCCAGTTTGTTCGAGACTTATTCTGTTCGACCTCCATCAATGGTGACAGTACCGACGACGGCGTCGGTTGACTCCGGAGATAGTCGGATCTGGAAGATTGGACGACGTCGAGTTCATTGGTGCCATCGGTTTCGTTAGATTCGTGACGGATCGTCGCAGATCTGACGATGAAGGTTCGAAAACTATTCGGGTTTGGCTTCGTTTCTCTCTCCATACAACTCGAAATTGAAAATGGATACTTCCGTTACAATCGGTGGCGCACGACGGACGTTTTGCCGGTGGTTTTGTCCATCAACTCGCCGGTCGACAGTGACACCTCCATTGAAGCTCCATCAATGGAGGTTTGGGGAAAAAGAAGAAGAAAGAAGATGAAGGACAGAAAAGAGAAAAGAAAAGAAGCTGAGGGGTATTTTTGTCTAAATTTCATTTTTGGTGCTATTAAAACATGAATTATTAAAGTGGTTGTAGTTACACAAATCCATTTTGAAAAAGTGCTATATACCCCTATTTCCTCAATTAATAATATCCCTAAATTAAATAACTTATTACATTAAGAAAAGAAAAAAAATTGACTTTGAGAAATTCTAAAAGGGAGGCTGCTGGCATATTGAATTATTCAAATTCCATATAATATAAAAATCCTTCTCTAGTCTCTACTCTACTTGTCTGAAAATTGTTTCTCTAACAAAAATGGAAAGCAAAATTTATCTTCTCTCATGGCTTCTCCTTCTCACATTCTCTCCGTTTATCAGTCAAATTGCTTCTCAAGACAATCGACAGGCAAATATAATTCTCCCATCGTCTTTTTTTTTTTTTCGATCTTGCCTTGAACTATATGTTTTTTTGTCATTGATCGATGTATTATATCCTCACTTTATGGTTAAATCATGTTGGAATTGAAATCAAAGAAAATATATAGACGTTATTGAAACTGTATAGCATTAACATTAATTTCGGGAACAATATTAATTGTATATTTGATATATATTGTATTTGTGGATATATATTTGCAGGCTTATATTGTTTATATGGGAAGCAAATCAAAGGGACAACTTTCCACATCGGCCCTGTACATGAGCATGCTACGACAAGTTACAGCAGCTGGCAGGTTATATACATTTAATTCTTTGATAACGATAATTCGATAGTTAATTTGTATCGGTGATCGATGAAGTTCAAGTTCACTTTACTAAATGGAAACACAAGTGTTGGTTCACATTTCGTTTATGTTAAATGGTGCTCTATCTCGACAGGTTCAGAAAACAACCTTGTCTCGGTTTATCGAAGTTAAAAGTTCAGAGTAGCTAGATATTGACCTTTTCTTTTTTCAATGTTTCATGTCATATATACTTGGTCATACACTCATGCAGGGGTGTTCATTTATTAGATTATATATATAAATATAAGAATACATTTGACAATATTTTCCAAGAAACTTTATTTTTTTAATAGTCATTTAGACAAAAACATTTGGTAATGTATTTAGAAAGAGTGTTGCTATTGGCACCCCACTACTTAACTATTTATATCCCAATTTTTTAAATTTTGATTTAATTATATAAAATTAAATGTTTTTATTAATTTTATTGATTTATTTTCAGGATTACCCTTTTGTTTATTTTTCAAGTTTAATACACCCCATATCTTTTTCAAAATAAAAATAAAAATACACTTCATCTCTAATCTTTATATACAGTTTTCTTACATCATTCGCAGGACTTGTTTTTTCTTCTTATTTCAAGGTGAAACCATCCTTTTTTTTTTTTTTTTGAAAATAAATTATATATTCATAAAAGCCAAAAAGGCAAGGGAAGCAACAAACTGAGCCAGAAAAAGACCCACAACCAGGCCAAGCAAGCCAAAAATAGACAACCACAACCAAAGAAAGACGAACCAAAACCAAAACAGGGCAAAGAACAGCCACCCAAGAAAACAGAGCACCCTAACCCCACTCCTACACTGAAACCATCCTTATTAGATGCGATTTTTTATTTATTTATTTTTTCATGTAATCGATTGGATTGCTGGTGATAGATTGTGAGTGTAATATTGACCGTCTGATGATTTTTTTGGACGATTAAATTAGGGTTATAATTATAGTAATTAATGCACAGCATATCCCCTCACACATTTTACAAGCATATATGAGCAATTTTCTTCATTGTATAATTTATTGATTTGTATAATGAGGATTAAAAAACATCAAATTCTGAAATATATCAAAATGTCTAATTTAACTATTATACAGGACATAGTTGCAGGGGTAATTATGACTTATGAGTGATGATTATTTTCTTTTTGTTTTTGTTTTTGTTTTTTTGTTTTTAAATTTTAATTGATATTTGATTTTTGTAGATCCAATAACTCTATATATATATATACACACCGAACCTTTATAGTAGCTTGAAGCTAAAATGTTGACTATTTAATTGGAAATGAATTCAGGAATGTCGGTCCGGAATCTCTACTTTATAATTACGGGAAGAGCTTCGATGGATTTGTGGTCAAGTTGACAGAAGAGGAAGCTAAGAAAATGGCTGGTGGGTGATATATATATAGTTTTCATTTCTTTTCTTTTTTTTAATTAATACGTGTACTTTCTGAAGAGAAAGTCTAAATTTAATAAAACCATATAATATTAAATCTCAATCATTATATGCATATGAGCGATGAGTTAGAACAATAATAAATGAGAACGATATATATACACACTAGAAAATCCTCACCATTGTTTGTTATTTACTTATTTTGAATAATTCAGGGATGAGCGGTGTCATTTCTGTGTTTCCGAACGAAAAGTTAAAACTGCATACAACAAGATCATGGGATTTCATGGGGTTTTCCCAGAAAGTTGAGAGAGCAACAACTGAAAGTGATGTGATAATTGGAGTGATTGACACTGGAATTTGGCCAGAGTCTGAGAGTTTCAATGACACAGGATTTGGTCCTCCACCAACCAAATGGAGAGGAACCTGCCAAGTCTCAGCCAATTTCACCTGCAACAAGTACACATTTTTTTATTTATAAAAATTACATATATTGGGAGTTTTTTCTTTCTTTAATATCGTATTTAATGAATGTTGGTTAGAGTACTAGACTGATTCATGAAAACGTTTTTAAAATTTTAAAATTATTTTTATATTTTAAAAGTATTTCGTTTTGACCCTTCGAATTTTTTTGTTTTTTGTATTTTTGACTCTGCTAGGGTAATTAAGGCTTATTTGAAATTTTGAATCATCATATTTCAATTCAAAAAATATTAACGGTTATATATATATATATATTCAGTAAAATCATAGGAGCAAAATACTACCATAGCGATCGACGCTTTGGTCCGGATGACATCCCTTCTCCCAGAGATTCAAATGGACATGGGACACACACCGCATCGACAGCAGCCGGAAACCAAGTCAGCATGACAAGTTTATTCGGCTTTGGTCAAGGAACTGCCAGGGGCGGCGTCCCATCCTCCCGCATTGCGGTGTACAAAGTTTGCTGGTCGGATACTTGCTGGGCTGCCGACATGTTGGCGGCTTTCGATGACGCCATCGCTGATGGCGTTGACATAATCTCGATCTCCATTGGAAGACGAACTCCTGATCCTTTGGACTACTTCAATGATTCTATTGCAATTGGATCGTTTCATGCAATGAGCAACGGAATCCTGACGTCAATTTCTGCTGGAAATGTGGGGCCTGGGCCTTCTACAATCTCCAATGTCGCTCCTTGGTTTCTCTCTGTGGCTGCTAGTACCATTGACAGGAATTTTTCAACAAAGGTTCAACTAGGAAACAACAATTTTTATGAGGTACGTCCAAGTCTAATACACATATGGTTACATTTTTAAAATAATTTAATTTCACAATCAACACATTATATATTAAATGAGTGAATTTGATAATACTCGTTATATCTATTTAATGGCTAAAATATCATATTCTAGGAATATATATCTACTAGCCTATTATATTTAGGGTGTACGGATATTGACACTCATAAATATGATAAGCACACCCGTATTTATAAGTATACTCATGTCTAAAATTTAAAATTAAAACATTATTAGAAACACTCATCTTAATGTCAATAATACCCTTATTTAAATGAATGTTTTTATTTTTATACAATTTATTTATAAACCCTCATAAGTTATTTACACACCCAATTTTACAAATGCACAGCTCCTACACAAATTTTTAAACATAAATTAACAGATTTTCCACCATCAAAACTGGATAAAGAACAAAAAAATTATACAAAAGAAAGAATAAGAATGGACAGAATACAAGCCGCAAGGAAATAGAGCAACATCAACTAATCGAAAATCGATTAAAGAATCACATATCAGTATCAATCATCATTGGTGCGCATATAATGGTCTTTGTCTTGTTATATACTTTACATTGTTATTCTGCTTGACTTAGAATTTTCCATGCCATTATCACGTATCAGTATCAAGAGTTCCCCAACCATCAGGGTTGAAACTTCAAAGAGGCAGACAAGTTGCACTCTTCAGACATCATGGCTTGCAACATCAAATACTTAGAGTAAATTGTTCTATAATTGATTTTAATATCAGATTTTTTAAATATTAAAATCAACGAGATTATGAAATTTTGTCAAAACAAAATATATTCTCGGAGGGGTCTCGAAGCCCCTTTGATGATGGTATAGGGCTTCTCCTTAGATGCTAGGAATGTTGGGACTAAGGGCATTAGGTCTCCAAAGGCTAGGAGCTGATTCAGCTCACCTCCGCTCGTCGGCCACCAGATGCGAAATGACTCCAGGTGATGATTAGGTCCACCTTTCCCCTTACCCTAAGTAAGGCAGATCCTACATCTGCATGCACCTTCTACAATTAGCTCAACCAAGATTTTATTACTTTATTATATCTGTTAGAAATTTTTATCAGAATTAGATTCATTAGCATATGCCCAATTAGCCTTTTTAGGCATTACGTTGATATTCAGTTCTTCTCCTTCTTAATAAAGTTTAGGGGTTAAAAAAAAGAAAGAAATAGAATTAGGGTTTTTTTTTTTTTTTTAATAAAGTGATGTAGTTGAAGATATGAGTGTAAATAGTTTTTTTTTTTTAAATTTTTATAATTAAACTAATTTGTCCTTATTGGTAAATTCATATTGGGTTATTTTTGTAATTAATTTTTTTATTAAAATATGGGTGTGCTTAATATTTTTATGGGTGTCAATATCGGCTCCCTTATATTTAATGAGCGAAGACAATAAGAAACATTCAATTTTTAGATAACGACTATGAAATATCATATTCTGGAAATCCGGATCCGATACGTGACTATATTTAAATGTTAATTGTATAAATGTTATTAACAAAGTTGATTTTGGGTTTATATATAAAATATTTGCCTTGTGTGTGCAGGGAATTTCGATAAACACAGTTGACCTAACAAATACCATGTATCCACTTATTTACGGTGGAGATGCACCAAATGTTACTGGAGGTTTCTCCAACAATTCATCGAGGTAAATGTAAATGTTCTTTTAATTGGCTGGTTTCGTAACGTTACAAAACAAAGATCTAGTAATTTGTTTTCATGATGGACCTGTTTGTAAGGTTATAGAGTTGGTTCTGTAATGTTACAGAACAAATGTCCTTAAAAAAAATTTCAAGACCATTCTGACTAGGTAATTATTAAATAACTATACTCCAAAAGTTTTTTTTTTTTTTTTTTATTAAAGTTCGGTGACTATGGAGAAAACAAGAGTTTTGCTACCATATAATTTTAGTTGTAGGATAAATTTTTTACTCGTATCAATACAGTCCACACTAGAGAACGACTCGTTAAATTAAATACGAGAAACACTTGATTAATTGCATTTATATATAAATATAGTAAGCATCAATGTGTTTTTTATAATGGAAAATTAACAAGTGGAATTATTTGCATGATGAACAAATTATGCAGATCTTGCATTGAAGGCTCGTTGGACAGGAATTTAGTGAAGGGCAAAATCGTTCTTTGTGATAGATTGCTTTCTGGAAAAGGGCCATTATATGCTGGTGCAGTTGGCACTGTCATACAAGACACCATCTCCAGAGATTTGGCTTATACCTTTCCCTTGCCCACTTCCTATGTTAACAAGGCCGATGGCAGCAATATTTTGATCTACATCAAGTCAAACAGGTACGTACGTACTTATAAGGCTTACTATGATTTATCAAGTATATATAAACTCAATTTGGATAATCGGATTCTAATTTTCAAATTTACAGTAACGCGTCTGCGACTATATTCAAGAGTACGCAAGGCAACGATACGAAAGCTCCTTATGTAGCCTCATTCTCATCAAGGGGTCCAAATCCTATCACACTTGACATTCTCAAGGTAATTAATTTCACAATTAAACACCAGATATTGCTAATTAATTACTTTGATGACTCTATCACTTAAAGTTCACTTTTAGCGCGAAGGATGGCATTGGATTAGATTATTGATCCACCTTATTTGAGTTCAACTATATGGGATTGGATTATGTTAACCTATACTGGACTAAATCACTATTAACTATATATAATAATTGAATCCAATGGAAACATTGACACCGGTGTAAAATGCAGTTTTTCTTTCATTTTACAACGATGTCAATTGGGATTTCGTACAAAAAAAAACATTTAGAATTTCTTGATAATTTTCGTCAGGACATCAAGCATGGCCTTACAGGATTTATATCTTTTGGATATGATTGCAGCCAGATATTACTGCACCAGGAGTTGACATTTTAGCTGCCTGGACTCCTCTCAACTCAGTTTCCGAAGTCAAAGGAGACAATAGATTTGTTCCATACAATATGATCTCTGGAACATCAATGTCATGCCCACATGTCACTGCTATTGCTGCCTACATCAAATCTTTTCACCCCACTTGGTCTCCAGCTGCGATCAAATCCGCAATTATGACCACAGGTAAAAGATCGATTCATATTGTTTCGAAATTCATCAGAAACTCTCTGTAAAACCCTTTACTACCATATTCCATAAGACTTTCAGCCTTTACATTTTTTTTTTTTCTTTTGCAGCTACATCTATGAGTGCAACAAAGAACCCTGAAGCCGAATTCGCATATGGTTCGGGCCATATAAACCCTCTCAAGGTTGTAAATCCTGGTTTGGTATATGATGCCGGGCCTATTGATTACATAAGATTTTTATGCGGTCAAGGATATAGCACCAAACATCTCAGGATTTTAACAAAAGACAACAGCACTTGTGATGCAACCACTAGTGTAAAAGTTTGGGATCTAAACTATCCATCCTTTGCTCTCTCTACCTCTCCTTCGGAAACCAATTTCACCCGAATCTTCAACCGGGTTGTCACGAACGTCGGAACAGCAGTTTCGACATATAAAGCTTCCGTTACAGGCGCCCCTGCAGGACTTAGAATCCGATTAAATCCTAGTGTTCTGTCTTTCACATCTCTCGGACAGACGTTGTCATTTACACTTACAGTTGAAGGATCCATAGTTGATCCCATGGTTTCTGCTTCTTTGGTTTGGGATGATGGAGTACATCAAGTTAGAAGCCCCATTGTTGTGTTTGTTGTATCATAAAATTTCAAAATTTGTAAGATGTTTAAAGTACAATAAACATGGAATACAATATAGAAATTCCTTGATTTGATCATTGATTATTGTAACGGTTAAAAGCAATATGATATCCAAAATCCAAAATCCAAAAGCAATACGATATTGTTGTGTTTGTGAACCCTTAAATTAAAGTCCAATGACTATTAATTGTGTTTGTAACTAAACAAATTTCATACCACAGTATAATACAATAGGAACGTAAAAAGTTAAATGTTGTCAATCTAATGACATGTTGATTCCACTAATTCAAACCCGCCAAACCCGTTAGACAAAATAACTTTAACCCCAATTTTAACGGATTTTAGCTGAAGCTGTTAAATGAATTATGAATATAATAAATGTGTGTAAAATTACAAGCACCGGCAGTACAATTTGCAAATCTTAAAAATAAACGGTTAATTTATAATAAATAACTATCAACATCGTCATGTTTATATTCTTATGCTCTATAAAAAAAAAATTAAGAGCATCCTTATCAAATTATTTGCCTTCCAATATTGATGACATGACCTATATATAAACAACAGAACAATTCTTGGCTGTAAGAGCCAAATATGATACCTCTTTGGAGATGCCAAGATGTATATAACATCTATAACATCATTATTCAATCGCGTACCATTTACGTCTATGAATTTCAGAGGAAGAGTGGCCTAATATGAAGAGGAATAAGAGTCTTGTTAGGAAGCCAAGGATGATTTGCATAAAATTAGATACAATAAGGGTTTAAAAGTTCAAGAGCGTTGTTTCAATATATATACATAGAACCATTGTGCAGGTTAATTTTATCATTTTTGGCTATCCTAACAGGCTCTTCTTGGTCATGCTAACTAGGCATACACTACTACTTCCACACAAATTAAACTACTCTATATATAAATAAACACTTGCATATGCTGCCTGCAATAGTATTCATACATATCTTCTATTTTTTTACAAATGTTTTCATAACTTCTTAACTCCGGTGGCATTACACTTTCCCTCCCACATTAGTGATGGAGGTTCAAGTCTCATTATGCATATTTTATAAGCAAGATTTCTCTTCAATGTTGTGCGAGTAGATATCTGAGTAGCACATTTGCTATTTGATCTCTGTAGGTTCTGGTAAACTCCTGACTCTAGCATTCGATATCAAAATTTCTTTTAATACTTAAAAAAATGGTTATATATATAATACTGTACAATCTAAAAAATTAATATTGTTTACGAACATATATAGAATCATATTATTTAGGGCGAGCTTGGTACAATTTATTTTGTGTCGGACTTATATATATATATAAAACAATATTTTATGCTATAATTAGTATTTCTTATCCAATCCATCATGATTCATTGGTTCTTCATTTAAATTTTTTAATAATCATACGACTCTCCACCCTTATTACGAGACCTCTCCTCTATTATGAGATTATAAATCCCCATCCACTTAACATTTGTAATGCTTAGGGCCCGTCCTGTAAGCCGTTTTTTGTTTTTGTTTTTCGAAAATAAAAATGAAAATGAAAACAATGTTTTTGGTTTTGTTTTTGAATTCCGAATACACGTCTGGTAGCATTTGCTGGAATCCGTATTTTGAAAATAAAAACGGAAAAAACGCGTCCGGTAGGATAACCAAAACTTTCGAAAATTGAAATATCAATTTTTAATTTTTTTTTTAATATTATAACAATTATAAATAAATGATTAAATAATTAACAAAAAAACATTTTTTAATTTAATTTAGGGTTTAAGAAATTTTAACAGTTGAAGAGGAAGAGGAAGAGGAAGAAGAAGAAGACCAGATCGGCAGAGATCGGCGGCGATCGGAGGAGGAAGAAGAAGAAGACCAGATCGACGGTGAGCTGCGGCGATCGGAGGAGGAAGAAGAAGAAGGGAGGAGGAAGAAGAAGAAGATGACGGTGGGGAGAAGAAGAAGGTGACGGCGGGGAGAAGGAGAAGAAGAAAGGAAGAAGAAGAAAGAAAGAAGAAGAAGATGGGTGGCGGGAGCCATGGATGAAGGAAGGAAGGAAGAAGATGAGTTGAGGAAGAAGAAGATAAGGTCGTGGGTGGTGGGTGAGAAAAAAGAAAAAAAATAATTTTAAATGACATGGGACCAATTTAATTAATGACATGGGACCCACTTAAATGAAAAACAAAAACAAATACATGAAAAACAACCTTTTTTTGTTTTTCAAAATTTTCACTTTTAACACTGCTTTTGTTTTTCATTTTGTTTTTGTATTTCGAAAATAAAATGAAAAACGGTTTACAGGACGCGTATTCGAAATCGTTTTTGGAAAACAAAAACGAAAACAGACTGAAAACACACTGCAGGACAGCCCCTTAATTTCTACAGAATCCTAAATGGTACTCTGCCATACCATCTTAAAGAAAAACAGTCGCATCATAGGTTAGGTAATGTTTTTTATTTTTATTTTTTTTAATTTTTAATAATTAATAGAGAATGTTTTTTTTTTTTGGATACACAATAGAGAATGTTTTTCATTCTCTATTAATTATAAAACAAAATGTAAATGTGATAATATAATAATAATTAATATAAACCTCTATATCATGTATTAATAATCTTCATTTTCAAAAAAAATAAAATAATATCAGTGTCGATCCAATTATTGGAAGAGCGTTGACTCCTAAATTAATTTTTTTTTTTATGAATGAAAGAGTTTCAACTACTTTGCAAATTGCAAGTCATGAAGGATCCATGAAGAATTGATCATGTGGGCTGCTTTTCAGTTCTGATAAGACCCGCATAAATCCTTATCCGAATATCAAAATCCTTATCCACATAAAAACATACATCAGTGGTGTTGGAGGTTCAATAGGTCTAAGGACAATCCAAGTCCTTGGACAAGGCAAATTTCTTCACTCCAGTTCATATTTCTATCGAATATTAGGAATTCTTGTCCTCCCACGAAGAATGTATTGAATATTGTCTTGTTCTTAATCAGAATCCTTATCCAAATATCTCCCTCACTCAAACACAACACCGGTCACTAACTAACAAATGAAAAATGAAGAGCCTTTGCGATAGCAGTGACCTAACGATAGCATTGGATGACAATATCAACGACTGAAAGTGAATGGCAATAGTCGAGAGTTTGGTCAAGAAGAACCGAAGAAGTGAAGAGTATTTTGGCTTTTCCGCCTAGTTGGGATCCGCCTAATTAGACCGATTTTCGACTTTTCGGCACGATAGAAGGCTGCCTAGCTAAATTCCGACGATTAATCGGCACGACAAAACTGTTGTATTTATTTTAGTATATATATAGAGTTTTTCTATTGTCAGTTCGAATTGATATGAAATATATCAGTTCCTTACATGTGGGTCATTGGATTTAAAAGATTCTTAAAAGATTATTTGACAAGTGCATGCAACCAAGTTAAAGCATTTAAATCTAATGACCCACATGCAAAGAACTTATATATTTTATATCAATTCGAACTGACAATAGAAAAACTCTATATATATAAGGAGAGTAAATAACCCAAAGTTTCAAGAATTTTATTTTTTAAAAAAACATGCAAGTTTCGGGAATGTTAACTCCCAACATTGAAAAAGTCTAAAAATGTCTAAAACATCGTTATGAACTTTGATATATTTTTTTTTAAAGTTGAAACTTTGACTTTTTAAACTTTTAAAAAAGCTTAATTTTATACGAATAAACTTCAAGTGATATTCCTCTCACATCTATGAGATAAGTACATAAAATTAAATGAATTAATTTAACGATTAAGATTTAACGCTTGAACGGAGAAAAAGTATAGACAACTGTTAGAGAATCGTTTTCATATTCAAGTAATAATATAACCTTAATTTTTATCAACAAAGCAAATAAATTTTCAATTTATAGTTTTTTTTATTTGAAATTTAATTGATTTTTTTTTTAAACTCTTGAATTTTCAATTTATAGTCATGGTTCTTATGGACAACTAGGAAGACGCTAGACAATTATTTATATATATTCCCATGACAGTGATATATATATATCACAAATTAGATATTTCTTATTTGAAAGCCTCTCTTATAAAGACCAAGTACTTATTATTGATTTTTTATCAAAAAAAAAAAAAAAAAAAAAAGTACTTATTATTGATTTAAGATTTTAAGTCATCATTAGACTTTTTCTTTATCAACATTAATAACTAGGGTTATTATGATTTTAGTCCCTCTAATTTGCGTTAATCTAGGTTTGGTCCACTAGTGTTTTGAATTATTAAGTTCAGTCCACTAGTTCTCTGACAATACATATTCTAGTCCCTACCGTCCAATTCTGTTAGAATTTCGTTGACTTCCGTTAGGTCAACAAGGGCAATATGGGAAATGTGATAAAAGATTCTAGAAGCTTTTCATAAACAAGGGTAAAAATGGTACTTAATAATGTAAATTAAATAATATATATTAAATGCATTTAAATTAATAAATTTAGTTAAATTAAATAATAAAAAATTAAAAATAAATAAATTTATTAAATAAAATATATATTTAAGAAAAACAAAATTAAAAAGAAATAAAAAATCATAATTGAAAAAACAAAGATGGATCTCCACCGTCCATCTTTGGGATGGATGGTGGAGATATCTTTTATTATTATTTATTTAATTTTAAAAACATAAATTAAAAATAAAACAAAATTTTAACTTTTCCAGAAATGTTCTTCTTCAGCTCATTCCAGAAATATTCTTCAATCAATTTCTTCAAGCCTTTATTCAACTTTTCCAGAAATATTCATCAGCTCATTTCCAGAAATATTCATCAGCACATTCCCAGAAATATTCATCAGCACATTCAAACTTCAAAGAACCCAGAATTAATCACACAATCCTCAAGAAAATCAAACCAAAAAGGGGTAAACACCAAACAACAACAATAAATGAAAAAAAACTACACAAAGCATTTACAGCCGTCCACTATCACCATCACCATCACAATTGCCATCATCACCACCATAAATTTCTTTAAAAAAAATAAAATTTGAGATCAATATCCCAGTCTAATTAAAATTTTATTATAAATTTATTATAATAATTAAATGATATGTATCTCTCTCATTTAACTGTCAAATCCAGATCTCAACCAAATTGAATTCTTTTTAAAAAGCTGTATCTCAAATTAAAAAATCCTACCTCCGCTACCCTAAACCACTACTGCCGCTTTTCAATCGCGCCGACGACCTCGTCTCTGGTGGTCGCTGCCTCGTCTCCGGTGGTCAACCACCCATCTCTGGTCACTTCGTACGCTTGCTTAGCCGTCTCCAGTGGTGTTTTCTCGCGTCACCTGGCGTTCCGGTCATCTCTTTTGCTCGACCGGCCGTTTCTAGTGTTCGCCGGTCTCGGTTCACTCTTTTTCCGGTCACCGAGAGTCTTCATTTTGTCGTCTGACGCGTGTAATCCCACCGCCGAAACCAAACGTGGAAGAAGAAGCAATAGCCAATGGTTTGGTAAAAATGTCTGCGGTTTGAGCTTCTGTAGGCACATAACGAATGTCAAGACTGCCACCAGCCACTAGATCACGAAGAAAATGAATGTCAATTTCAATGTGTTTGGTGCGCGCATGAAAGACAGGATTGTGAGCAAGTGCCTTTGCACTCATATTATCACACCAGAGAACTGGAGAACCAACCAAAGAAAGCTGCAGCTCACGAAACAGAGAATTTATCCACAAAATGTCAGTGGCAGCTGAAGCAAGAGCTCTATACTCAGCTTCTGTGCTAGAGCGAGCCACAACTCTCTGTTTCCTGGAAGACCAACTGATCAAGTTGTCACCTAAGTACACACAATAACCACCAGTAGATTTCCTGTCATCTACATCACCTGCCCAATCCGCATCCGCATAACATTCCAAACTTAGACTCTTTGTAGGCCGAAATGTGAGGCCAACATTCAGAGACCCTTTAATGTATCTTAACACACGTTTGACTGCCAACCAATGAGACTGAGCAGGAGAGGAGAGAAACTGACTAAGCTTATTGACAGCAAAAGCAATGTCAGGCCTAGAGAGGGTAAGATATTGCAGAGCACCTATTGTACTCCTATATAGGGTTGGGTCAGCAAAAGGCTCACCAGATTGAGCTGAAAGTCTGGAACCAGGAGCAATTGGTGTTGGACATGGATTGGAGTCAGTCATACCTGTTCGAACCAGCAAGTCCGAAGCATATTTGGATTGAGTGAGAGTCAAACCATTTGAGCTTGGTTGAACCTCAAAACCAAGAAAGTACTGCAGGCAACCCAGATTTTTCAAAGAAAAACACATATTGAGATCCTTAATAACCTTTGAAATGAGAGCCTTGTCACTGCCTGTGAGCAAAATATCGTCCACATATACGAGTAGCAATAAAAAGGAAGTGGCACTTCTGAAAAAGAACAAAGAAGAATCTGATTTGGAGTTTTGAAAACCCCATTTGAGCAAGGTAGCCCTGAGTTTTGCATACCAGGCTCTTGGGGCCTGTTTAAGTCCATAGAGAGACTTGTGTAGCTTGCATACATGATTGGGATGAGACTGACTTAGAAATCCTTCAGGCTGAACCATAAACACATTCTCTTGGAGATCCCCATTTAAAAACGCATTATTGATGTCAAGTTGGTGAATATCCCACCGAAAATTGACTGCCAAGCACAACACAATCCTGATTGTTGAGCTTTTGACAACAGGGCTGAAGGTTTCTGAAAAGTCCAATCCAGGAGTTTGAGTGAACCCCTTTGCCACCAACCTAGCCTTGTATCTGTCAACAGAACCATCAGCCTTGTATTTTATCCGAAAGATCCATTTGCTGCCTACTACATTCATCTCAGATGATGCAGCAACCAAACTCCAAGTATTGTTGTCTTGGAGAGCTTTAAATTCAGCTTGCATTGCCTGACACCAAGCTGGATGTTTCAAAGCCTCAGCAACTGTTGTTGGAACCACATCAAGAGCAAAGCTCGATGGAGAAGATTGATACACTTTGGGTTTGTAGATACCATTCTTCCCTCTAGTTATCATGTGATGTGTATTGTTGTTAATAGGTGCAGCAGAATTTTTATGGCAATCCTTATCAGCTGAAGGAGAAGATGGAGAATTCTGATGCTGCATCACAGTAGAACTAACTGCAGATGACCTATGAGATTGAGTTGGTGTGAGCTGCCCTTTACCCTTAGCAACTGAAGCAGATGTGCTCAAGGATGAGGAAAACAAAACCGAGTATGGAAATTCCTCTTCATTGAACACAACATCCCTGGAGATGTATACTCTTCCACTCGGATGAAGGCACTTGTAACCTTTAACATGATCATTATAACCAAGAAAAATACATTTGACAGCATGATAATTAAACTTGTAAGTGCTGTAAGGTCTTATGTGTGGAAATCAAGAACAGCCAAACACTTTAAGAGAGGAGTAATCAGGATTTCTTCTGAAAAGAGTGAAATAAGGAGACTGATTTTGTAAAACAGAAGATGGTAATCGATTTATGAGATGAGTGGCTGTATGAAATGCCTCCCACCAGAAAGAGAAAGGCAAACCAGCCTGTGCAAGGAGGGCTAGACCTATCTCAACAATGTTTCTATGTTTCCTCTCAACAATGCCATTTTGCTGTGGAGTATGAGGGCAAGATTTTCGGTGAATGATACCATTGTCAGCTAGATAACTGGAAAGAGCAACAAATTCTCCCCCATTGTCACTTTGAAGACACTTAAGAGGTGTAGAGAACTGTCTTTCCACCATTTTATGAAAGTTAATGAACACTTGTTTGACTTGAGACTTGAGAGCAATTGGAAAGATCCAACAAAATCTGGAAAAACTGTCAATAAAACTAACATAATATCTATGACCTTGAGTGGAAGGGAATGGTGAGGGACCCCAAACATCTGCACTAATTAACTCTAATGGTGCATTGTATTGTAGAGTAGAAAACGAATAAGGAAGCTGATGAGACTTACTGAGTTTACAAGCATCACAGAAAGAGTTTAATTGAGTACTAGTAACATTCACATTCAAGGACTTCAAAACCAAAGATAGTACACGATTACAATGGTGACCTAGCTTATTATGCCAAGTTGATACAAGCATGCTTGAAGTTAAAGCATATGTGTTACATTCGGGTGCCTTCCTATCATTGACACTAGGAGATATACAAGCCTTATTAAGAAGCTTATTTGCAGAAGTAGCAGAACAAAGAAAAACAGATTTTGGTTTAGTATTCCAGTCAATTTGTGAGAATGTGAGCTGGTAGAGTCCATCTTTAAGAATTCCTTTGAGTATTGTTTTCCTCGAAGCCTTGTCCTTAACAAAACACATTTGAGAGTCAAATTCCACCAACACATTGTTATCTCTTGTAAGTTGAGTGACACTTAGCAAATTCTTTGTTATCCCAGGCACAAACAAGATATTGTTAAGTGATAATTGACATGCTGGTGTGAGATTAGAAGAATACTGTAATCGACCAACATGAGAAATGAATAAGGTTTGGCCATTACCAACTGCCAACCTTTCTTTACCTCTGTATTCACTGGAGACCGAAAGATTGTTGAAGTCATTTGTGATGTGGTTAGTAGCTCCACTGTCCACATACCAGCTGGAATCTATCACTGAGGAGGGCGTAGCAATCATGGCACTAGTGCTGTTGGTCTTGATCTGATAGGAACCATCCTGACTTCCTTCAGTTTGATAGGCCATGTTGCCTTGAGGTGTAGAAAATTGCTTGTTAGTGGCACCAGTGTAGGATTGATCAAAACGATGGTAGCAGATGTTTGCTGTGTGGCCAATTTTGCCACAGACCTGGCATACAGGCCTCGAATTGTTTGATCTTCCACCTCTGCCTCTATACCTGCCTCTGGCTCTTCCATATGATTGTCCTCCTCTTTGACAATTTGTAAAATTATCCCTCTGAGTTTTGACATGTACATTAGCTGCTGTGTTTGACAAATTTACAGTAGCATTGGTAGCAAATTGCTCCAATCTTGTTTCAAAACTCATGAGTAGAAATTGAGCATCCTGAAGAGTGATGTCTCCCTTTTTTGCAGTAATAGTCACTACAACTGGATCAAATTCTTGTCCTAGTCCCTCTAACACACATCCGATTAACTCATGATCAGAAATTTGTTGACCTGCTGCTGATAAAGAGTCTGCGAATCCTTTCATTTTGACAACAAACTCATTGATAGAAAGAGGTCCTTTCTTGAGAGTTTGCAGCTGATGTTTCAGATGCATGGTTCTGGCCATTGAATGCTGTGAGTACAAACTGATGATACAATTCCAGATCTCATATGAAGTAAGACAATGAGTTACTTGTCCTAGAATTGATTCACTGAGAGTGGAGAGAATCCAGCCAACTAATAGCTGATCAATTTTCTTCCAGGTTAGAAAATCATCATTGATCTCCTTGATCTTCTTTCCAGTTTGTTCATCTGTAACTTCAACATATTTCTGTGGACTTGTAACAGGTCCAAACAGAAACTCCTCTAGATCAAACGCTCTTACGATTGGAAGAATCTGAGCTTTCCAATAGATAAAGTTGTTTTGATCTAGCTTGATTGGAAGATTGAAATTCAGATTTTTGGATATGAAATTCGAGCGAGCTTCACGCTGCTTCTTTGTGAGTGCAGGTTCTTCTTGTCTCAAGAACTCTGACATGTTTAATTGAGAGCTTGCTGAAAAACTCATGGCCTCAGATCGATGAAAGCTCTGATACCATAAAGAAATGAAGGATAAAGAAAACTACAGAGTGAAATTTCTTTAATTTCTTTTCATTGATTTTCTTCCTTACCAAACAAGAGACTCAGCCTCTCTATTTATATTGAGGCTTTGCCTCTAACAAAATAATCAGAGATCACACCGTTCGTTTGAATACAACGGACCTGATCTAATTTCCCATTCCTGCTTCTAGAAAACTATTTCTGATGAGGCAAGAGCCACATCATCAATTAGTTACAGCAGGTGAGAGTTTGTTACAAAGAATGGCGGGAATGTTTTGAACACAGCTTTTGTGTGATTCTGTGTGATGCTGTTGTACCAACAACATCAGATCAATTCTTCTTTCTTTACAGAGAGGTGGCCGCTGTAGATCATCAAACGGGGAAGAAAGGATTCGATTTTTGGGTTGAAATCGGGATCTGATTTGAAGAGAAAACAGAGAGGGCTTTGATCTTTGATGAGTGAGAGTTTTGTTTGGTGAGAGAGAGTGTCTGAAAGAAAGAAGAATTTTTTTTGTTTTTGGGTTGTAATTGGACGTTTGGGAGAGAGAATGAGTGGTGGCTGATGATGTTTTTGGTGATGGTGTGGTTGTGGCGATGGTGGTCAGGTGGCGTATCAATTTGTTTTTATTAATTTTGTTTTTGAGTTGTTTTTATTATTTAATTTAATTAAATTTATTAATTTCTGTTTTTGTTTTTTAAATATTTTATTAAATATTTTTTAATATATTCATTTAATTTGCTTTTTTGTTTTGTTTTGTTATTTAATTAAATAAGAAATTACCATACTGTCTTTAATCAGAAACCTTAATTAAGGGTATTTCGGTCATTGTACCCTCTAACAATACTAGTCTGTTTGTTTTAATGGAATTTTTATTTATTTTCTGATTGGTGTTTTGTGGCCAAGAGAACAGTAATTAATCCATAAATTCTTGACTGTGAAGTGTGAACAGTTGTTGGCTAGGCCTAACTGACTAACTCAGTATGTGTGGTCACCAGTTGAAATAGATAGCCATATTACTATATTAGCCTTTAGATTAGGACGTGGAAAACAACAGGGGTCATAATCAAGACTTTTTTGGAGTTGGAAACTAGGTAATGCATGTTTTTACATACATGCTAGCTTTGCCATGTTTTTACATACATGCTAGCTTTGCCTCTTTGTTTGAATTCTGATCCCATATTCAGACAAATTTCTTTAACAACCTGAAGGTGATAAGTGATAACCTGTTCCACGTTGGTCTTTGATAATACAGCTAATATTAGTACTCTTAGATTATATATATATATATATATATTTTTAAGATTTTCTCCTTACAATCCAATTTTTTTCTTTCCACACTCATTTTCTAAGTACACTTCATTCTAAAATCTTAAATTTTTTAAAATTCTAAATACACTCCATTTGATCCAAAATTATCTTTTTTGTCTTTTGATATATATTTTTTTTAACAATTCATCATAAAAACCTAAATTTTAAAAACAAAAAAAATCATTTAGGAGGGTGTATTGGATTAGGATTTTAATAGACAATTTTTGGGTGCAAGGATTTTATGGATTTGCAAGATTATAAGGATTATTAGGATTATTAGGATTGTTAGGATTATACTTTTAGGATTATTAGAATTATATGGACTACACTTTTAGGATTCTGAAAAAGTCTTTAGACTTTATTTATAGACTATTAAGATTATCTAGATTTTATTTCTAGACTTTTTGGACTCTTAAAAATATAGACTTTCAAGAGTCAATTGTAGTATTTAATTTTCTCTCCAAGTTTCAGTGTTCTTTAATCTTGTTAAGGGTATTCATTGAACAACTAAAATTGAATGAGAAACACGTATAAGCTATGAAGAGAAGTAATAAAATTTTGAAATACCACCAACCATCACATAACCTTCAGCTGATTCATACGGTGCAGAAAATGTCACTATATAAAATAAATATAATAATCAACAATCCATCCCCCACTACCTCACCAGAAATGACATGAAATAGGGAAATAAAATAACTTGAACACTGAAGTATTTCCGTTTGGCTTGTTGGACTTCATTAATTCATATGTTATCAAACTCTAATATTCACTGCTCTTTAATCTTTTTTTTTTCTCTAGTAGTGTGTACAGTGTACGTCCACCTTTCATGTTAGTGATAGATGATTCAAGTCCGGTGAGATGAGTTGATATACAAACTATGTATGCATTGGTAAAATTTGGGGGGTCGGGGCATGACTAGAATTTTTTTAATATACATGTAAATAACAAAAAAATTGATATATAAGAGTTAATTATACATATTTAAAAGAAAAAAAAAACTCCAAACGGTCAACTAGTGCTTGCTCTTAACAGGTTTCGGCATACCTTTCCATTATCGGATTTCAAAAAAAAAAAAAAAAAAAAAAACATGTATCTAAATTTTATAGAAGCATGGTTTTATGCGAGACTCATATCTTTTTAACTCGCTCAGGCAATAAATCAATAGAAATGGTAACCATCTTTTTTTGTCTTTAAACTCAATCTACACAAATGGTGATATTATCAGTAATGGACCAGTTTTTTTTTTTATTTTTTATTTATTTTTTTTTTTTTTTATCAAGTGTGTATATATATATATAAATCAACTCCCTCTTTATCTTTACTTTTTGCTAAATCCATCTTTTATAGATGTGGATAAAGCATTTGATCAATTTTTACTAATAGTCCTAAAGATTTTACATACCGGTGGTGGTGTTGGGATCGTGGAAATCTAGCATAAAACTATCTTTGATTCATAGAGACATTTTATCAGTCATTTGGTATTCGACTTTCAAGTGTATTTTTATGTTGTCTTTTGCATATTTGGCCGCCACATTTGGGGAAGTAAAAGTCTAGTGGTATTGGATTGAGACTTTTTAACAAGTTAGATAAGTCCGGTGGTATTCGATCAAGACTTTTAAGATTTTTTTTAAAAGTCCATATTGTGTTGTGGTATTGGATCTAGACTTTTAAGACTTTTTTTAAAAGTTCATATTGTCTTGTGGTATTGGATCTAGACTTTCAAGAGGCAGCAAATTGTTTGCTGGTATTGGATTGAGATTAAGATTTTTAGGATTTCATGACAAAATGGATTTTCTAGACTTTTTAGTGATATTTATAAATAGCTTTAACCCAAAATTGTTTTGTCCTTTCTCTCAATACTTTCAAGACTTTTTATTTTATTTCAGATATTTGGTGGGTGTATTGGTATATAATAAATGTAGTGGCCAAACATGCAAAAGACAACATAAAAATACACTTGAAAGTCGAATACCAAATGACTGATAAAATGTCTCTATGAATCAAAGATAGTTTTATGCTAGATTTCCACGATCCCAACACCACAACCGGTATGTAAAATCTTTATCACTATTAGTAAAAATTGATCAAATGTTTTATCCACATCTATAAAAGATGGATTTAGCAAAAAGTAAAGATAAAGAGGGAGTTGATTTATATATATATACACTTGATAAAAAAAAAAAAAAAAGCTAGTCCATTACTGATAATATCACCCTTTGTGTAGATTGAGCTAGACCTGACGCGGTTCCGGTTCGGTTCCGGTTCCGGTTCCTCGGATGGGTGGAACCGGAACCGCCGGTTCCAGTGGAACCGGCGGTTCTGAACCTGATATTTTTTTTTTTTTTTTTTTTTTTTAAGTCTAAAACTTTAAAAACTTTATTTATATATATTTATCAATTGGATTTTTCTAATGGTGTTGTGTTTGTATAAAATATATTCCATTCATTTTTATTTTTTAATTCAACTCCCTGCAGGAAAATTCTAGCAATTTGGCTTCTAATGGTCAATTTGATTGACTAGCGTTAATTATATTGAACATTTTGTTAATTATGTGCATGATTGACTACTAGGTAAATGATGTGATGAATATTGAGGTGCCACGAGAAGCTGGGCCTTGGGGAGGAATTACTGGTAAGCAATTTGATGATGGAGTTTTCTCTTCAAATGGGCAAGTGAACATTTTTGTAGCAGATGGAGTTGTTCGTGGAATAGGGTTTTTATATAATACCAAGGAACCTCATAAATAAACTAGTTTAGAAAATTGGATTTTTCTTAGCCCATTTTTTAAAGTCTAATACTTGTGAAGTTTTCGTGGAATAAATATTTATCAATTTATTTTTCCTTAAAACTTAAAACAAATATTTGATATGGAGAGCAAACAATAGAAATATTATACATTTTTTAACAAATAGTTTTAAATTAAAGGAAAAAAATTGATAAATATTTAATAAAAGTGCATAATATAAATTTTTATTCTTTATCCCACATCCCACATTGGAAAACCAGATAAGTGAATGAGATGCCTAACCTATATAAAAAGGAGGAGAAGAGAATGGAAAACATAATTACTTGGACAAGGGTTATGGGCCATGGCTCAATACTCTACAATGTCCTTTCTAACATTTTATTTTTTTATAAATAAAATGTAATATTTTGTAATATTAAAAAAAAAAAAAAAAAAAAAAGGAACCGGCCGGTTCGGAACCGGAACCAGAACCGGAATCCGGTTCGAACATCCGGTTCCGAACCGGCCGGTTCCGAAAAAACTGGAACCGGAACCGGGTTAGACCGGTTCCGGTTTCGGTTCTTGAACCGGAACCGAAAAACCGGTTCCGGTTCCGGTTTTGGTTTTTTCGGTTCCGGTTCCGGCCGGTTCCTCCGGTTCGAACCGGAACCGAGTCGGGTCTAGATTGAGCTCAAAGACAAAAAAAGATGGTCACCATTTCTATTGATTTATTGCCTGAGCGAGTTAAAAAGATATGAGTCTCACATAAAATCATGCTTCTATAAAATTTAGATACATGGTTTTTTTTTTTTTTTTTGAAATCCAATAACGGAAGGGTATGCCGAAACTTGTCAAGAGCAAACACTAGTTGACCGTTTGGAGTTTTTTTTTTCTTTTAAATATGTATAATTAAATCTTATATATCAATTTTTTTGTTATTTACATTTATATTAAAAAAAATTATTGTCATGCCTCGACCCCCCAAATTTTACCAATGCATACATAGTCTGTATATCAACTCATCTCACCGGACTTGAATCATTTATTACTAACATGAAAGGTGGACGTACACTGTACACACCACTAGAGGAAAATAAAAAATAAAAAATTAAAGAGCAATGAATATTAGAGTTTGATAACATATGAATTAATGAAGTCCAACAAGCCAAACGGAAATACTTCAGTGTTCAAGTTATTTTATTTCCCTATTTCATGTCATTTCTGGTGAGGTAGTGGGGGATGGATTGTTGATTATTATATTTATTTCATATAGTGACATTTTCTGCACCGTATGAATCAGCTGAAGGTTATGTGATGGTTGGTGGTATTTCAAAATTTTATTACTTCTCTTCATAGCTTATACGTGTTTCTCATTCAATTTTAGTTGTTCAATGAATACCCTTAACAAGATTATAGAACACTGGAACTTGGAGAGAAAATTGAATACTACAATTGACTCTTGAAAGTTTATATTTTTAAGAGTCCAAAAAGTCTAGAAATAAAATCTAGATAATCTTAATAGTCTATAAATAAAGTCTACAGACTCTTTCAGAATCCTAAAAGTCTAGTCCATATAATCCTAATAATCCTAAAAGTATAATCCTAACAATCCAAATAATCCTAATAATCTTGCAAATCCATAAAATCCTTGCACCTATAAATTGTCTATTAAAATCCTAATCCAATACACCTCCCTTATTATATACCAATACACCCACCAAATATCTAAAAAAAATAAAATGTCTGGAAAGTATTGAGAGAGAGGACAATACAATTTTGGGTTAAAGCTATTTATAAATATCACTAAAAAGTCTAGAAAATCTATTTTTTCATGAAATCCTAAAAATCTTAATCTTAATCTCAATCCAATACAAGCAGACAATTTGCTGCATTTTGAAAGTCTAGATCCAATACCACAAGACAATATGAACTTTTTAAAAAAATCTTAAAAGTCTAGATCCAATACCACAATACAATATGGACTTTTAAAAAAATCTTAAAAGTCTTGATCGAATACCACAAGACTTATCTAACTTATTAAAAAGTCTCAATTTTTTTTTCATTGAATACCATAAATGGTGTCTTGTATCCAACCCACACAAGTCCATCTCTCTCTCTCTCTCTCTCTCTCTCTCTCTCTCTCTCTCTCTCTCCACCCCGAATCTTCAACTAAATTTTATATATATTAAGAGAGAACAATTAAGATTAAAAAAAAATCTGTAATTTTTTTTCTTATTATTTGTTTATGCAAAAAGTCAACAAAAATCAACACTTAAAAAAATTGTTTGTTTTTTTTTTTTTTTGTAAATCATTTTCATTACTGCATAATCAAATAAAACTTTAAAGATATTGAAGTAATGTTGGATTCTAGCAAAAAAAAAAAAAAATTTGTTGAAAAGAAGAGTCAGTACAAGAAAAAGTGATCATACTATTTTTATACCTATGTTTAGGTCCCCAATTCCTACTTCTTGTGCTTGTTCCTTGGGTAAAACCGGGTATTTAATATGTTAAAATAAGTGTTTCAGGTATTTTTGGAGTTCAAGGGCATTAATGCAATTTTGAAGAAATTAGGGATGAAAGTGCCAAAGGGGAGGAGAGTTTGATGATTATGTGATTTTGTAAGAGAGCAGGGGCCTTTTCGTAATTTACCACGCAAACCAACAAAGCCACGCCACGTCATTAATGATGCTGTGCGTTTTGGATGAATTGGTTTGGGCTTCTGATTGAGCTTTAAGCCCATTTCTAAAGGAAGACCACAAAAGACAAACGGCCCAAATGTTGGGTGGAAAAAATCTGGTGTGGTGAGCTCACCACACCCTAAACCCAAATGCACCCAAAAGGACTGCTAAATACACCCCGTGATTCATCTTCATCTTCAACCTCTCGCCAAACCAGACATCATCTTCAACCTCAAACCAAACCCGACCTCGAGCAGCTGTTTTTCATGCCGTCGGCCACCGTTCAGACCTCGTCTTCATCCCGCCATTGACGCGAGGCGTCGCTGCCAAGCCAGATTCCTTTCGCAGCGATTTCGTCATCTCACCAAACCGTGATTTTCCAGCTATGAAATCTGATCCAGAGGTTGCCGCGGTTGATCCATCGTCTCTGCAAACCGCGACACCAAGGCGACAGAGAATTCCGCGGTTGATCTGCCGTTTCGACGGACCGCGTCAGTCAGGCGACAGTAATTTCCGCGGTTGAAGTGCCGCTGCAGTGTCGCTGCCCAGGTAGACCGCACCATTTCATTTGAATTTGTCGGGCGAATTACACTAAGCACCCCTGAGGGTAGTAAATGTAATTTTCCATTGAGGGCTTTTTCGTAATTTGCCAATTTCGGGCCCTAATTCTGGAAGCACTATTTATACCTATTTTCAGCCCCTTTTCAAGGAGAACCACCACCCATCACATTTCTAACCCTAGATCCAAAAATCACCTCACCTAGTTCCTTTCACCTTCCATAATCTTCTCTCATCCAAAAATCACCCAAGTTCCCATCTTTTTACATTTTCCCACCATCTCTTCACATATTTCCTTTCACACACCCATTTCCATCCATTTTTTTGAAGCTTATTCAAGGAAGGAGAGGAAAGAACTCAAAGAACAAAGGAGAAGCTTACATGGACTTTATGGGTTTTCTCTACACTTTTCCCTTCTTTGTTTATTTTTCATTAATGTGTAACTAATTTTAACTAGGGGATTAATGTAACCACATTGGACTACTCTATGTAATTAATTAGTCTATTCTCTAATTCAATTCGATTTTAGTCTTAAATATTGAATTAATTGCTCTAATTTCTCTTCTCATGTTTTGTTGTGACCACAATCCACAAGGGATGTGGGTTTGAGAATTTGGTTTATTAAAGGTGTTGAGAGTAGGTGTGGGTGACCATCCCATCTAATTCTCTCACAAGCTTAGTAATTGGGAGAGTTTGGTTTATGCATGACCATGCTAGACCAACTTGGCTAGAGTTTTAAGGATAAATGAAGGGATTGACCATTGCCTATTACATGACCATGTGTAGGTAATGGAAAAGCCTAGAGCTTAATGGATTTATCTTAAAACAACCCTAAAATTGGATTGAAGTGCTTAATGAGACTAAGTGAGGACATTGAGTGGTCTAAGGAAGGTTACATTGATTCCCTAGTGCTTTCTCCCATATATCCATACGTTGTGTGTTCATTGTTGTGTTTAGCTTAGTTTTTAGTTACAAGATTACATTTTTATTTCTCAAGTTTGCATCTTTAGTGTCAAGTTTGCATTTTTATTCATCAAGGTTGCATGTTTACTTTAAAAGTTTACATTTTTAAGTGTTTTCAAGAACCCAAACCATTTTCCAAAACCAAAAGCATTATGCCATTTAAATTTCACGCACTTAGATTAGATTTTTCCTAGGCTAATTAGTTTTAACTTGTTGAATCACCGATCCCAGTGAACGAACTTTGATTTAAATTGAAAGTGAACGATTCTTACTACATCAAAAAGTGTATTTTCCGAGTGCTAAATATGGTCGGAAAATGTCAAAAAGTCGTCGAAAATGTATATTTCTGACGGGAAAAGGTCGTCGGTCTCCATCGGAAATGATATCGTGGGAAATAATCCTTTTTTGATGAGCCGTCGAAAATACAACATTTTTTAGGGCTATGAGTGGTTGGAGATAAAGGAACTATGCCGTCGCAAAAAAAATTTGGAAACCAAGTTAGGGGATCATTTACAATGGTATTTGTTGTCAAACATAATTTAATTCCGAGGGAGATGGCGGTCAGAAATAATGTATATATTACCAAGGAGCATTGCGGTCAGAAATAATGTTTTCTCAACGAAACGTGTGGTTGGGAATAATATATTTCCAAGGGACGAAATGGTCAGCAATAATGTATTTCTGATGAATGTAGTGGTCGGAATTAATATATTTTTGAGGAGTGAAGCTGTCGGAAATAATATATTTCCAAGGACCTTAGCAGTTGGAAAAAATGTATTTCCAATGAGCCCCACAGTCAGAAATAATATATTTCCAAGTACCATAATAGTCGAAAATAATATATTTCCAAGAATCATATCAGTTGGAAATACATTATTTCCGATGAGCCCCACGGTCGAAAAAAATATATTTCCAAGTACCATTGCAGTCGAAAATAATGTATTTCTAAGGACAATATTAGTCGAAAATAATGTATTTCCAAGAACCGCAACAGTAAAAAATAATGTATTTTCAATGACCACATAAGTCGGAAATAATGTATTATCGAGAAACACTACGGTTGAAATATAGTATTTATGAGCAACGCCATGATCAAAAATACCATATTATTGTGGGAAGCCATGGTTGAAAATAATGTTTTATCATGGGAGATTGCAATTGAAAATGAGGAATTATTGAGGAAAGTTGTGGTAGGAAATAATTTATTATCGACTAATAATAGCTTCAAAAAAAAAAAAACATTATCAAAAATAATGTATTATCGATGGAGACTGTAATAAAAAAATAATTAATTATTGATAAATGTTATTATAAAAAGTAAAAAATAATGTAATTATTATTGTTTTAACATGTATTCAAAAATTATAACACGAGAAATAATAATATCTAAATTTAAAAATTTCAACAAAAAAGATAACATTCACAAATTTATCTGAATAGCAAATTTAAAGAAAACACAAATATAGAGTTAACATATGAAATGTAATCTCCAAATTATAAGTACCCAACTTTCAACAAAAATACGCATGGCAACAAATAAAATAAAATTATCACTGAAATGTTTAATGGTAGAAATCATTTGATGTAGGAATGCCCAAATATGTTTTGGGTATTCAGTATATGTTACCCAAGGGCCTTAGATGGATTGCTTGAATAAAACACCTAAATTACGGATGGCCTCAATGGCTATGATCTTGAAAAAGTAATCATATAAATATTATTTCATTTATTAATTATCATAATACATGAAAAATTACTACAAAAGAAAAATGAGCTAATTTATATGACCTGTTATCATGAACTTCAATTGTTATTCCATGTCCCTTTATACCTTTACCATTTCCTCTACCTTTTCTCTTAACATCTTCAGAACCTATCATTATGAAAATATACATAGAAAGTTGTCAATTCATATTTATATATATATATACACTAATATATAATCAAAATAAATAAATAAATTCAAAATGTTGTTATAAATATATTACCTTCAGAGTTGGGCTGACCATCAAGATGTAACTCTTGAGTTTCAATTATTTGGTCGGTTAGGGATGGTATCACAGGTTCATGTTGCTCAATAAAAGTACTAGCCGTACGTCTGTTTCTCTTTGCCATTAATAAATAAATAAATAAATAAATAAATCTCATAATTGTTTCAAAAAGTATTTTTTAGATACCCAAGAAAAACGACTTTTTTTTAGGGTATGAGTTATTATATCTTGTACACAAGGACAAAACTAAGCCTATTTCAACAACTTTTTTCAGTCAATCTCATCATTCTTATTATCAATAAACATGTTAACCATTTAAATTGTACAGAATCGATCAAACAAATTATATAAAATCTAATCAACTAATTTGTTCACACTTTATATGAAATTTTTAATATTTCTTAATTCATCAAGAAAGAGACATCGATTATGAGTTTGATTTTAGCCCATCAATAACCACTCAACCCTTTTCAAAGCAATTTTTTTAAATAATAATTAAAAAAAAACCGAAACAGAGAAGAAAAATTAATCATTCCTTTTTGAAGAGATATACAAAATAAAAAGAAGAAAAAACTAATGGAAAATGATTATTTCATAGTACACAAAACTGAGGTTATATCAATTGCAATTACAAATCATAAACCTTGAATCACAATTCACAAAATCACAATTAATAAAACACCAATAATCAAATTTTATATTGTTCACATATTTCGATTATAATATAAATTTAATTCATAAAAAAGACAAAAAATTACCTTCGGAAAGAGAGTAAAACTTGGTGGATGATCAACTTCAAACTAAATTTCTCTGGCCAATGTTTCCTGCATCATGAACAAATTCCATTGAACTTAATTTCATGAATAATATCTCTAATGTATCATGTATTCAGTATTCCTTGAATAAAAAATAAACTCACCTTGATAAAATACTTTTTTAAACCCTAAAAGAAATTAGGACTCTTAAATACGATGCTTATAAGAGAAATAAAGAGGTATAGTTAAATGGAAATAATTAAATTTTTTCCTAAAACAATAATAGATTTTTGGAGCCAAAACGTGAAAAAGAAAAAGGAAAAAAAAAAAAAAAAAGTCCCGCTAAAAAGTTAGAGAGGCAAGACAAAATCCCACTTAAAGAAAAATAAAAAATTGGAATGATTAAATGATAATGTGGGATCCTTCTTTCTCTCATTGAAAAGAAACGTGGGATCAGAAATCTTTTTTAGTTAAAAAATATTTATTATTAGATATTAAGAAAATAATTAATTTTTTTCCCAAAACAATAAAAAGGCATAACAAAATCCCGCAAACAGAAAAGGGATCACAATTTTTTTTTTTTTTTTTTTTAGTTTAAAAAAAATTAAAAGTTATTTTATAATGAGATATAAAGTAGGTAAAATAAGTTCAAATATATTTGAATCCTAATTCTACTGACACTTCATATAAAAGCAAATATCAAACTAATTGTGCCATAAACTCTTTAATTGAACTCAAAAACGTGCAAACACAAAATCCAACTTTTATTTATTTATTTATTTTTTTAATTTATGTAAATTTATCATATAAGAATTTTATAAAATGAGTGTAAGTGCAAACTAATTCTCTTAATCCTTAAACATGAGCTAATATTTATATACTAAATACACTTTGAATGATACAATCCTATTATATTTAATATAAAGTATATATATATGGGTCAGGCTATCGAATGCCGGTGTACCCGTACACTGTGTAGGAAATATTGTGATCGTAATTTGAAAAAGTGTGATCCAACCTTCGATCGCAATATTTTTTACACAGTGTACCGGTACACCGTTGTTATATAGATTATCCATATATATATACACACAGTCTCGTTCTGGTCAGTGCGCACTGATGTAAGTATATCAGTATCAATGCATGTGGACCACTGATTATGGAGAAACTTTGATAAGTGCATACACTTTGAGTCAAAGTATGTAAATTTATGGTCCACATCTAATGACCGATGAAGTTAGATCAGTGCACATTGACTTCAACATTTCTCTCTCTATATATATAAGGTAATTTTATAGTGTACCGTTGCACGAAGCAAAAGTAATGTAACGGTATGTGATTACATACATTTAATGTTATTGGTAATGAATTTCAAGTGATCACACAATTAAGTTTAGTGTGATCGCATGTGAGGCCATGTGATCACATGTTAATTGAAGTGATTGTATGAAAAGAGATATGATCACAATAGTGACAATCAAATTTTATTTTATTTTATTTTATTTATTTATTTATTTATTTTTTATTTTTTTTAAAGTTGCACCTTGCATTGCACTGATATATTTACATCAAAGTAGTTGAATCCAACAATTGATATGCATTGCACTAAAGTATTTACATCAGTACGCACTGAGAGGTGAACACCACCATATATATAAAACAACTTTTTTTTTTTTTTTTTTTTTTTTTGAAACATCAAATTTTATTGAAAATGGAAAAGCTACCAGTGAAATACAAGGGAAACGCCATCAATGGACCCCAAACAAAAACAAGCAAGGGCATACAAAACCCAACCAAGAAACAACAGAGACAAAAGCACGATTGCAACACCCACACCAGACCCACTGAATACATAAACCATTATGAAGACAGAGCACACAACCATGAACACATTGCAGACCAACTACATCACTGCATCATGAAAACCACATCCCCCACTACCCACCGATGTTCCAGCGAACCAATATTCAGGCACTACCCCATTGAACCACATCCCATGAACACATTGCAGACCAACTACATCATTGCATCATGAAAACCACATCCCCCACTACCCACCGATGTTCCAGTGAACCAATATTTAGGCACTACCCCATTGAACCACATCCCCCACCATGCTCGAACCTTTCTTCGCTAATTCATCCGTGTAGGAATTTGATGCTCTAGAACAGAATTGAACAGATATATTCCCATGCCTCCTCAATAGTTCCCTGATATCATAAACCATATTGACATGTGCCAAGCTACCAAAATCATCAGAATTAATCCAATTCACCACAACAAGTGAATCACTAACAATATCGATTGACTGTCCCTGACAAGTAGAATTCTCAGCATATAGAGAACATGCCTTCAAAATGGCCATCAATTCTGCAGTTATAACATCTTGGATACCAACACACAACGAAAAAAGACATAAAACCTCCCCACCATTGTTTCTCAAAACTCCACCAATACCAGCCATACCTATCTGCCCAAACACGGAGCTATCAATGTTAAATTTAAAGAACCCCAAACTAGGTGGAATCCAAGCTTCCGACACATACTTCTTTGCTTTCACTGGATCCTTACAGAACTCGCATAAATTTTGAATAAGAATTGTAATAGGATCCGGAGAGCCATTCCTATGATGCTTGAACTACCATGCCACGCGAAATTGTATCGAATCCAAAGCCAAAGACATGACAGGCTCCACGTCTTCAAAAACCTTACGATTTCGAAATTCCCATATCGTCCACATAGTGGCAAAAAATAAAGTAGTCCATGCACGTCTACATTCGCGCATAGGACATAGAAACACCCAACCATTAGCCCACTCCTCCACTGACTTAGGAACGTATCCTTGGAGCCCCCACCATCCTAAGCCTTTAGCCCATAGATTCCATGACCATCTACAATGAATAAACAGATGCTGATCCACCGATTCTTCATTCTCATTGCATAAAGCACATAGCAAACCGGTATTTGGACAAAAACCAAACACTACAAAAAAAGTGACATATAGTGACAAAAATTATTTGTCACTCAATGTAAAGAAATTGTCACAATTTTAAGATTGTGACAAAAAAAGTGTCACTAACAATTCGTCACTTTTGCCCCTGTCACTAAAAGTATTTGTGACAGTTTTTTGGTACTTGTCACAAATCATAACTTTTAGTGACATATTATCATTTGACCTTAATTAGTGACAAAATAAAAATTGTGTCACTAAATTTATATATAGTGACAATTAACTGTCTGGAGATTTTGTCACTATACATCTTCTTAGTGACAATTTATTGTTTTAAAATTGTGTCATCATTCACAAACTTAGTGACAATTAATCATGTCAAAATTGTGTCACTATACATAACTTTATCGATAATTAATTGTTTAAATATTGTATCACTATACATAACTTTATCAATATTTAATTGTGTCACTATACATAAGCTTATCGATATTTAATTGTGTCACTATACATAAGCTTATCGATATTTAATTGTGTCACTATACATAAACTTATCGATAATTAATAATTTAAATATTGTCACTATACACAAACCTAGTGACAGTTAACCATATAAAAATTATGTTTGTTTTATACAAATTTAGTGACAACTAACAAGAAGATAACAAGCTACAAATTCAATCAAAGTTAATATAATGGTCCATTCAATTATTATTAACTACAAGAAAACTTAATACAAAAAGTACAATAAGGAATTGATAATCAGAACACAAGAAAGAAAAGAAAAAGAAAAAAGAAAAAAGAAAGTGAAAAAAATATATATTACAAAATTGTTAGTGTACATACACCAATTTGCTACAAATTTTGAGATAAATGCATCAATTATATCCAGATAACCATGATGAAGATTTTGTTGTCTAATTCAATATTGTGATAATTAACTGTTTGAAGATTTTGTTACTATACATCTTCTTAGTAACAATTTATTGTTTTAAAATTGTGTTATCATTCACATACTTAGTGACAATTAATCATGTCAAAATTGTGTCACCATACATAACCTTATCGATAATTAATTATTTAAATATTGTGTCACTATATGTAACCTTATCGATATTTAATTGTGTCACTATACATAACCTTATCGATAATTAATTATTTAAATATTGTTTCACTATACATACATAACCTTATCAATATTTAATTGTGTCACTATACATAACCTTATCGATAATTAATTATTTAAATATTATGTCACTATACATAACCTTATCGATATTTAATTGTGTCACTAAACATAACCTTATCGATAATTAATTATTTAAATATTGTCACTATACACAAACCTAGTGACAGTTAACCATATGAAAATTATGTATGTTTGTTTTACACAAATTTAGTGACAATTAACAAGAAGATAACAAGTTACAAATTCAATCAAAATTAATATAATGTTCCATTAAATTATTATTAAGTACAATAAAACTTAAATGCAAAAAATACAATAAGGAATTGATAATTAGAACACAAGAAAGAAAAGAAAAAGAAAAAAGAAAGTGGAAAAAAAATATATTACAAAATTGTTAGTGTACGTACACCAATTTGCTACAAATTTTAAGATAAATGCATTACATCAATTATATCCGGATAACCATGATGAAGATTCTTCAAGCCTCAATACTAGAACACTTTTATAAATGAAAAGATAGGAATAAACTTTTCACCTATATACAAACTGCAATAGATGAAAGTATATTATTAACACCTCAATAAGATATAATTTTGTTTTTTCAATGCTGCACTAAACAATTGGTTGTTCCATAAGAATCATTTAATCAAACAGTTAGTATGCACATCAACTGATAAATAATGTATTGTGAAAATCCAAGAACAAACAACTATAAATCATGAAATAATAATTAAGGGTTCCTGAAAAAAATTAAAAACAAATTAAAGTTAAGAATCATTCCTAAACACACATATATAATTATATATAACATACCTTGTTAAAAGAAACTTTCAATATATGAAACTCGAATTTGAGGTTCTGACCCTGAAAAACAAGTATAAGAAAACAAACCCTAAAAAAAAATTAACTCAAGAGAAGCTTACCTTTTCTATCAAGACAAAATTTTCTCTACAGTCTTGGTGGCTTCTAAAAATGAAACACAGTTTCAAATCTAAAAAGTGTTTTTAAGAAAAAGAGAAACTAAAGAGAAAAAAATTAAAATTAAGAAACATCCCTAAACATATATATATATAATTCTACATAAAAAATATATATATATCTTATTCAAAGAAACTTTTATTATATGAAACTCGAATTTAAAATTCTGACCCTGAAAAACAAGTAAAAGATAACAAAACCCTAAAAAAAAAAAAAAAAAAAAATCAAGAGAAGCTTACCTTTTTCTATCAAGACATAATTTTCTCTATGTATGAATCACAATTTCAAACCTAAAAGTGTGTTTAAGGAAAAGAGAAAATAAAGAGAAAATCTAGATATGGCAGTGACAAAGGGAGAACCAAGAGACATGTGAAGATGGAATAAGGAAAAAAAAATAACAACACCACGATTGTGGCGATTTTATTTTCTTCCAAATAAAATAAAATCTATTGATTCTAATGCCTTTTAAAAACCTAATGATTTATAAAATAAAATCTTTCCTTTTTTATAGGGTAATTTTGTGACCTAATTATATTATTTGTCACAAATTATCAAGTCATTTTTAACTAATTGTGACAATTATTTTTTAAAAGTTTAAATTGAATAAAACATAATGACAAATAATATAATTTGTCACAAAATAATACCTACTGTGATACATTTGAAATTTGTCACACAAAAATGTGCCACTATAGATCACTTCTTTTGTAGTGAAACCTACTAAGCACTTGTTTAACCATAACTCTACCTTTTATCAGTTGCCAGGCAAAAACCTCCATTTTCGGAGGACAAATACCTTTGCCAACAAAACTTGTTAAGACCATAAAGATCTTCCACCCTATCTTCCCACATTCTACAAAATGATTTTACTGTGAACATCCCATTAGAAGCTGGTCACCATGCCAATGAATAAGAGATAAAAGACCGAATCGTAATAGTATTTAAGAAAGCTAAGAAACAGCCATATTGATTATGTTCCCACCCCAATACCGGCCTTCTAAGAGTAACATTCCACACCCAAAAAGAGCCCTCCCAACCACCAAAGTCTTGAATTGTGCCATCCTTTACAGCCGCAAATGCAAAAATTCTAGGAAAAGATTCTTTCAAAGTATTTGATTCACCACAGATAATCTCCCAAAACTTAATGCTAGTCCCATCTCCAATAACTAATCGTAGATTCTCCTTCATAATTACCCCCGATCTAGAGCCTAGTTTGAAGATGCTAGCCACTGCTCTGACAAAATGGGATGCGGTCTTGCTTTCCGACCCTTTCCACACAATATTATTGTCACTCAATCCATAACCTGCAATAATCACCTTCCTCCACAATGAATTCCTTTCAACACCAAATCACTAAGCCCACTTAGCCAATAGTGCCTTATTTTTAACCATCACCCTCCCAATTCCCAAACCACCATTTGCTTTACTAAGACACACCGACTCCCACTTAATCGCATGTACCTTCCTCTTTTCCACCCCATTACCCCAAAGAAAACTTCTTTGTAATTGTTCTATACGGCGAGCAATCCCAACCGGAATTTTGAAAATAGACATAAAATACGTAGGTATAGTTGACAATACCGACTTGATTAGGACAAGCCTACCACTTTTGGACAAAAACCTCCGCTTCCATGGATTCAACTTTCTGATGCGGGATTTTCTGTGCGGAATTCTAAATAACTACCGATATAAATTGGATTGCTACCGGTAGCTATTAAATTACAATCAGTTGCAATTATGAATTTTGTATGGAAAATCCCACACATAAAATTTTCATATATATATATATATAAATTACAATCAGTTGCAATTATGAATTTTGTATGGAAAATCCCACACATAAAATTTTCATATATATATATATATATCCTAGGAATGCTAAATCCTTAAAGAAAATGGAATTCTAATCTTTATTTTGTGAACAGCATAGATTCATTGAAAGGGCAACAAGGCCAAGAGGACAACAAAACAACATAAAGACCAAACCGAAAAACAGAGCAGACCCTGCCTGAGGAACAGAGCAGCTCTCTAGTCGTCATTGGACATAAAGTAGTTACATTGAAGAATGTTTATATATATTTATCCTAGTCCTAATTTAGTAGTTACATTAAATAATGTTTATATATATTTTTCCTTGTCCTATTAAAATTAGGACTAGTAATGCTTATATATATATTCTTTTTCCTGTAACGTATAAAAAAAACAAAAAAACAAAAAAACAAAAAAGAAATATACTATAGCAATGGGTTCATGATTAATCTTTTCTCTACTTGAAAAAGACTTGTCTTGGTCATTGAATCATCTTCAAACAGGTTTTTATTCTTTAATCTATACTTTTTATTTAATTTTTCTTTTATATTATTTATTATTATTGTTTATTTTCTATTAACAGATTTGCATGTGCTTGTTTTTAATAGGGGGATTGATTACATAATATGCTATTAACAGATTCTAAATCTATTCTTTTTATTTAATTTCCTTTTAATTTTTTAATTTTTTAGAAGTAATACATAACTTCGGGTTTTTTTAGAAAGATGAAGACTTCCACAACTTCATGGTGTAGGTGTAAGGAGTATACTTTAATTTTCCTTTTACACTAGTTAATTCCCTTTTTATTTTTGTGTGATTGATTGCATGTTAAGCTATTTGGATACTAATATTGTCAGTTATGTTAATTTCCTTTTACACGGTTTAGTAAAATTGTTTGTTATGTTAGTGTATTGATTGTGGAAAAATTATAGTCTAATTATCGAATTTATATTGAAAAAAAAAACACAATAAAAATCACAAGTGGCCATCATCATAGTCAAAAAATTAAAAAAAAAAAAAAAAAAAAAAAAACTATGTTCTGTTGGTGTTTTTGTCTGTTGTTGTGGTGGTTTTTCTATGTGCTTTTTGTTGTTTTGTTGGTCGTGCCCTGTTTTGTCATAATTAAAATTTTATATTATTAAAATTTCTATTGGAAGGAAAAATAAGTAGTAGCTATATTATTTCTTAGATCCAATAATTATGGTTGAATTTGTGCAATATTTCTAAGGGCATGTAACATGTGGTTAGCAATTGTATAATATTTTCGATGATCAACTGTTATGGGTGGAAAATATTATTCTTTTCTGAGGGCTAGGTATATGTGGTCAAAAACGGTATTGGCGTTTCCAAGGATCAACTATTGTGGTTGGAAAAGATTCATCTTTTCCGACAACTTGATATATGTCGTCATAAATAGTATTGGTGTTTCCGAGGATCAACTGTTGTGGTCAGAAAATATTCATCTTTTTCGAGGACTAGATACATGTGGTCATAAATAGTATTGGCGTTTCCGAGGATCAACTGTTGTGGTCAAAAAATATTCATCTTTTTTGAGGACTAGATATATATGGTCAAAACTAGTATTGACATTTTCGAGGATCAAAAATCGTGGTCGGAAAAGATTCACTTTTCCGATGGCTAGATACTTCTTGTCAAAAATAGTATTGGCATTTCCGAGGATCAAATATTGTGGTAAAAAAAGATTCACTTTTCCGATGCTAAATAACTGTGGTCAAAAATAGTAAGCTTGGCGCCATTTTCACATTATTTTTGATGACTTTAGACACTATTTCCAAGGGTATTTGTTTCGTCATAACAAATACACATTATTGTTACACTTTTCCGATGACCTGATTTTTTTCGTTGGAAAAACAACAATAACCGACCATAATTTCACTCCGTCAGAAATAGTTGGTCAGAAAAGACACTTTTTCTTGTAGTGAGTCTAGCAAAATTGTTTTGTAGTGTATTTAAAAATTTTTTTTTTTTGGTCCCTTTTAGTAATTTCAATTAGGATAAAATTGTCATATAAAAAAATAACTAAAATAGAGTGTGGAAAGATATTTAGTGGATTGTCAATGGCATCACCTTTTTTTTTTTTTTTTTTTTTTTTTTTTTTTTGTATTTGTGGATGTCCGGGTCAGCTTGCGCGCACTTCGACTAATTCCAAGAGGCCCTGAAGTTAACAGTCGGGTAAACCTCCAATGGCCCTAAGAGAAACGTGATTGTTAGGGATCGAACCCAGGACATCCGAGTTTACGGCTTGCCTCAGTGACCAACGACACCACCCCTTAGGGTTTAGATTATATATCATAAATAAACAATAATGTTAATTTATCCAAATTTAATGTCCAAATTTAGTATCCAAATTTGGTGCACAAATGATATGGATCCTTGATTTCTCTATATTAAAATTAGATGATTGAAATCATTGAGTTTTAATGATACTACATCATTTGAATTCTAATTTGGACATAATAATTACTCTATCATAAATTAAAGGGTCAGACTAAATGAACTTAAATTTGTGACTTAAATTTTAAGTCAGAAATTTAAGTTGTTTTAGTCTAATTAAAAAAAAAAAAAATTACTGGGAGAGCTTTACCCCTTAGTGGGCTGACCTAGCTCAAAACCGGATTAGTCGGGGTCAGTTGGCCTCTGGATACGGGCATGTTAAAAAAAAAAAAAATTACTTATTAAGAAAAAGAATTGACTTTGACAAATTCCAAGAGGGAGGCTGTGCTGGCATTAATTATTCAAATTCCATCTAATATAAAAAACCCTTCTCTACTACTTGTCTGAAAATTGTCTCTAACAAAAATGGAAAGCAAAATTTATCTTCTCTCATGGCTTCTCCTTCTCACATTCTCTCTGTTTATCAGCCAAATTGCTTCTCAAGACAATCGACAGGCAAATATAATTATTCTCTCTTCATCTGATTTTTTTTCTTTTTCGGTCTTGCCTTGAACTTTACATTTTTCGTCCTTGATAGATGTATTATATCCTCATTTTATGGTTAAATCATGCCGGAATTCATTTTTACTATCTAATGAATATATATTTACTATCTAAATACGTTATTAAAATTGTATGGTAGCATAAAAATTAATTGTAACGAACTTGATTTATTGTATTTTATATATATATATATATATCACATTATTTGCAGGCTTATATTGTTTATATGGGGAGCAAACCAAAGGGACAACTTTCAACATCGGCCCTGCACATGAGCATGCTACGTCAAGTTGCTGGCAGGTAATTACATACACATACACATATACATTTTTTCTTTGATAAGGATAATCAATTTCTATTGGTGATTAGGTTCGAGTCTCACTTTACTAATTAATGAAAACATAAGTATGTGTAACTTGACCTTTCATTTATGTTAAGGGACTAGCTATTTAGGTCGCATAAATAGTACTCTATGTCAGCAGATTCCGAAAAACTCTGACCCGGTTTGGTTTTATCAAAGTTAGTAGTACGTTCAGAGTAGATAGATATTGACCTTTTCTTTTTCGATGGTTCATATCATATATACCTAGTCATACGTTGACTCCAAAACAATAGATATATAAATTTCATGTAGCTAAGTATTTATTTATCAATTATTAGATTATAAAAATTATATATAATAATACATTTGACAATATTTTCTAAGAAAACCTTTTTTTAATAGTCATTTAGACAAAACATTTTTTTTTTTTTAATCTTAGACAAAACAATTTGGTAATGTTAGAAATTATAATAATTATAAAATAAAAAAAATGCTTTTAAGATCAACTTGGAGAGTAAAAAAAATAATTTTGAAATACAAATTGTGATTTTTATTTTTATCTTGTATACCATCTATTTTCTTATTTTATTTTTTGAAAAGGCAACTTTATTGAAGAAAGGCCGAAGCCAAGAACAGAACAGCAAAGAAACACAACTGTACCATCTATATATATATATATGAATTACAGAATACATAATGTTTTTAATTATAGTAATTAGCGCACATTCTCCCGCCCATTTTACAAGTATTTGAGAGCAATTTTCTTCACTTGTATAATTTGTATTGTGAGCAATTTTGATTTTGAAATACATCAAAATGTTGACTATTTAATTGTAAATGAATTCAGGAACATCGGTCCGGAATCTCTACTTTATAATTACAGGAAGAGCTTCGATGGATTTGTAGTCAAGTTGACAGAGGAGGAAGCTAAAAAAATGGCCGGTGGGTGAACTATATATATATATTAATATGTGTACCATTATATGCATCTAACGAGTTAATTAGAATAACAATAAGCGAGTGGGAACGAAATCCAAACGTAAGTACTTGAAAATCCTCACTATATATTGTTCGTTATTTTATATAATTCAGGGATGAGCGGCGTAGTTTCGGTATTTCCGAACAGAAAGTTACAACTGCATACAACAAGATCATGGGATTTCATGGGGTTTTCCCAGAAAGTTGAGAGAGCAACAACTGAAAGTGATGTGATAATTGGAGTGATTGATTCTGGAATTTGGCCAGAGTCTGAGAGCTTCAATGACACAGGATTTGGTCCTCCACCAACCAAATGGAGAGGCACTTGCCAAGTCTCAGCCAATTTCACCTGCAACAAGTATACATCTTAACAACAATTTTTTAATATTATTTATAGGGCTTAGCTACTATATAGGAATTCTATATGGATGCCGGATAAGGATACTTTACCGGTTTTGTATTTTTTATAGGGTAATTAATTGGGATAACTTGTGTGATAGCGAAATTTATATAAGGTGTTAACCGCCTTTTTTTGGCAGGGGTCCAAGGAAGAATTTTCCATCCTTGCCAAGTAGAGGGATGCCGCGAGAAGCATCTAGCTACCTCTGAAAGGAACCAAGATCAACACACCTATCTATTTATCGTGGTCTAGATAGCCTAGTAGAAGGATGCCGCACCCGCAGGACCACGCGGGACCCCGCTGGACCCCGCAGATCCCGCAGTACCCCGCGGATCCCGCTGGACCCCGCAGGACCCCGCAGGACCCCGCTGGACCCCGTAGATCCCGTTGGATCCCGCAGATCCCGCAGTACCCCGCGGACCCCGCGGACCCCGCTGGACCCCGCTGGACCCCGTGGTACCCCGTAGTACCCCGTACCCTGTGACTAGTCCTCCAAACTCCTCCCGACCACCTAGCATACAAGACATCAATAGAGGAGGTCGTAAATACCAAGGAAGAGCTAGACCACACCAAGAGTTTAAGTAAACAAGGAAATTGCCTTGTTTCCCGCCATTCAAGAGTCCTATATTAAAGAGGAGTCAACTCTTTCAATTCTAAAAGGAATCACTTGATTCTGGGGAATCAATCCCACGATCTTCTCGCCTATCAACATGGAAATGCCCCGTAAATTGCTAGGTTATTGGATTGAATTTAGGGGAGTGAGCAACAAGAAATAAGACCTATATATATGACATGATTTTCGACAGTGAAGGGGGCTTCTTTTGCTAGCATCTTCTTTTTGGCTTCTTTTCGGAGAGGTGGCTGGGGGCTTCTTCCCTAACAATGCTACCTTTTATTCTTCTTTTCTATTGATTAAAGAAAAGGGCCGATGCCCACATATTATTGTAAGCTCTCTGAAGCACTTATGTTGTATTATTCTCCTACTTGTGTAAGCTCCCCGGAGCACGCCTTATTGATAAATATATAAATGATCTCTCTCCACCGGATACTACCTAGGGGTTTTTTAGCATATGATCATGCGTGATGCTTTTTCCCCCTAGGCCAGTCCACCTTCTATCAAAAAGACTTGTCGTTCTCTCCCTCGTATCTATTTTATTACACATGTATGTAAGTTTATCATTGAAGAGCTCATATCCCATATCCTACTCGCTTGCTTGCTATCCGGGTCGGAGAATCACAATGGAGATCTAGAAAAGAGTACGGGATGCGGGACTCGGGATACGGGGTATGAGGGACGGGATACGGGGTGCCGAGTACCGAACGCGGGGTATCGGGGTCCATAAAGAGGGATCACAGCCCTTACTCCGACATGAGAACCCCCCAAGCGCCATCTTCTCCATGAGCTTGAAGCCCCGACAGTCGGGATGATTTTTTCTCCTACCTACTGCACCTCACTCCAGAATTTTTTACTCATACAAACCATGGTACCTAGAGGTACCTACCCCGCTGCAGCCTACCGGGTAGCAGTCTGAGGGTGTTAATTGGAATTCCTCATCCAGAGCGAATTTTCGGTTAACATAAGGCTTATTTGAATCATCATATGTTAATCCAACAGATATTAATTGTTCAATAAGTTACTGAATTATGGTTTATATATATTCAGTAAAATCATAGGAGCAAAATACTACCGGAGCGACAGAAGCTTCGGTCTGGACGACATCCCTTCTCCGAGAGATTCAAATGGACACGGGACACACACTGCATCAACAGCAGCTGGAAACCTAGTCAGCATGACAAGTTTATACGGCTTTGGCCAGGGAACCGCCAGGGGAGGCGTCCCATCCTCCCGTATTGCCGTGTACAAAGTTTGTTGGTCGGATTCTTGCTCGGAAGCAGACATTCTGGCTGCTTTCGACGATGCCATTGCCGATGGTGTTGACATAATCTCGGTCTCCATAGGAGGTAATCGTCCGTTGGACTACTTCAACGATTCTATTGCCATCGGATCGTTTCATGCTATGAGAAATGGAATCCTGACGTCAAGTTCTGCTGGAAATGATTGACCTAAGCTTTCTACAATCTCCAATTTCGCTCCTTGGTTTCTCTCTGTGGCTGCTAGCACCATTGACAGGAATTTTTCAACAAAGGTTCAACTAGGAAACAACATATTTTATGAGGTAAGACCAAGTTTAATACACATATATTTACATTTTTAAAAGAATTTAATTTCACAATCAACATATTATATATTAAATGAGTGAATATGATAGGAAACGTTCGAAAGATCTAATGGCTAAAATATCATATTCTAATCTGTTAAATGTGATTCAGTGGTACGTGTAAGAGTTCTCATTCATCCCGACAGTATTCGGTATATTTAATGGGTGAAAGACAATAAAAAACTTTTAATTTTAAGATTCATCTAATGACTCAAATATCATATTCTGGAAACCCGGATCCGATAAATGACTATATTTAAATGTTAATTATATAAATTGTATTAGTCAAAAAAAAAAAAAAAATTTATATAAATTGTATTTAAAAAGTAGATTTTTGGGGTTATATATATGTGTATATATAATATTTTCCTTGTGTGCAGGGAATTTCAATAAACACAGTTGACCTAACAAATACCATGTATCCACTTATTGACGGTGGAGATGCACCAAATGTTACCGGAGGTTTCTCCAATACTTCATCCAGGTAAACTATAAATGTTCTTTTTACCAGCTGATTACAGAGTTAGTTTACAGAACAAAGGTCTTGTATTTTAACTTTTTTTCCAAGACGATTCTCTTTGTAACGTTACAAATAAAAGTCCTGAAATTTTTTTTTTTCAGTATCGTTTGACTAGAGAATTATTAAATAACCATATAATCCAAAAGATTGTTTAGTACTAAGGTTAGTTGACTATGAGAAAACAAGAGTTTTGCTACTATAAAAGTTTAGTAGGGTAAATTTTTTACCCGCATCACAATGGTCCGCATTAGAGAATGATTCATTGAATATTAAATACAGTATTGTATTTATATGAAAATACGATATTAAGCATTCGATGTGGGTTTGATAATGGTAAATTAACAATTGTAATAATTTACTGATGATGAACAAACTATATATGCAGGTTTTGCAATGAAGACTCATTGGACAAGAATTTAGTGAAGGGCAAAATCGTACTTTGCGATTTATTGGATACTGGAGAAGGGCCATTCTATGCTGGTGCAGCTGGTGCTGTCATACAAGGCACCACCTCTAGAGATTATGCTAATAGCTTTCCCTTGCCCACTTCTTATGTTAACAACGCCGATGGCAGCAATATCTTGACCTACATCAAGTCAAACAGGTACGTACGTATGTAAGTACTTATAAGGCTTAATAAGATTTATCAAGTGTATATAAACCCAATTTGGATAATTGGATTCTAATTTTCAAATTTATAGTAACGCGTCTGCGACTATATTCAAGAGTATGCAAGGTAACGACACGAAAGCTCCTTATGTAGTCTCATTCTCATCAAGGGGTCCAAATCCTATCACACTTGACGTTCTCAAGGTACGTAATTAATTTCACAATTAAACAGATGATATTGCTAATTAATTACTTTGATGACTCTATCACTTAAAGTCCACTTTTAGCACGAAGGATATCATTGGATTAGATTATTGATCCAACTTATTTGAGTTCGACTATATGGGATTGGATTATGTTAATAATAATCGATTTTTAATAGTCTGTCAAACATATATTGGACTAAATCACTATTAACTATATATAATAATTGAATCCAATGAGAACATTGACACCGGTGTAAAATGCAGTTTTTCTTTCATTTAACACCGATGTGAATTGGGATCTCCTAAAAAAAAAAAAAAGAATTTCTTGATAATTTTCGTCAGGACATCAAGCATGGCCATACGGGATTTATATCTTTTGGATATGATTGCAGCCAGATATTACTGCACCGGGAGTTAACATTTTAGCTGCTTGGACTCCTCTCAACTCAGTTGCCGAAGTCAAAGGTGACAATAGATTTGTTCCATACAATATGATCTCTGGAACATCAATGTCATGCCCACTTGTCTCTGCTATTGCTGCCTATACCAAATCTTTTCACCCCATTTGGTCTCCCGCTGCGATCAAATCCGCAATTATGACAACAGGTAAAAGATCAATTCAGATGGTTTCGAAATTCATCAGAAACTTTTCGTAAAACCCTATACTACTATATTCCACGAGAATTTCAACCTGACAATATCTGAATTTTATGTTTTTTTTTTTTTTTTTTCTTTTGCAGCTACATCTATGAGTACAACAAAGAATCCTGAAACCGAATTCGGATACGGTTCAGGCCATATAAACCCTTTAAAGGTTGTAAATCCTGGTTTGGTATATGATGCTGGACCTACTGACTACATAAGATTTTTATGTGGCCAAAAATATATATAGTACTACACTTCTCAGGCTTGTAACAGGAGACAACAGCACTTGTGATGCAACCACTAGTGCAAAAGTTTGGGATCTAAATTATCCTTCCTTTGCTCTCTCAACCTTCCCCTCGGAAACCAATTTCACCCGAATCTTCAACCGAGTTGTCACGAACATCGGAACACCAGTTTCGACGTATAGAGCTTCTTTGACAGGCGCCGCTGCAGGACTTAGAATCCGATTAAATTCTAGTGTTCTGTCTTTCACATCTCTCGGATAGACGTTGTCATTTACACTAACATTGAAGGAACCATAGTTGATCCTATAGTTTCTACTTCTTTGGTTTGGGATGATGGAGTGCATCAAGTTAGAAGCCCCATTGTCGTGTTTGTTGTATCATAAAATTTTCCAAGGTTAATTTGTTTGAAGTACAAAATTATTTAATTTGCACTTCAAACATGGAATATACAATATTGTAATTCTTTGATTTTTTTAAAGCTATTGTAATTCTTTGATTTGATCATTAATTATTGTAACCGTTAGATTTTGTATTTTGTTCAATCACCTATATATTTTAATACTATCCAATTGATAAAATAATATGTGTGGTAACCAAAAATAACTCTTAGGCCCAAACACTAAAGCCCACAAACAACCGAGTTGTGTTCTGGTAGGATCCATTTAATACTGGTCGACTGTATTTTGTTGGTGGGATGGTAAGGTTTGAGGTCACTAGTGGTGCACCTCTGAGAGAAAAAACGAACACTCAAATGAAGGAAAGGAGAAGCTTTCTCAAACTCTTTATTTCTCTCTAATTTTCTTACACCACACCACACATTACAACACAATCTAAATCCCTTTATATAGGGAAATCAGATGAGATACAAACAAACCAAAATAAATGCAAAGCAATAAAAATGTCTGGTTTCAGCTAGGAGATGGAAGATGGCAGTTGGAAGCTGGTTGATTGAGAAACTTTCGGTGGACAGTGGCTATTGTCAACAATGGCTGCTTCTAGAATTTCGGTGGCTGACTGGAGGTGAAGTTGGCTGTCTGAGCAAGTTTAATTTCCAACATCCCCCCTTAAACTTGACTCTCCATGTTTCATCATACCAAGCATTGTCTTTAATCTTGAAAACACGTCATGTTTGAGCGGCTTGGTGAAGATATCAGCAGCTTGATCAAATGTTCTGCAAGAGACTAGTTCCACTTCTTTTTTCTTCACATGCTCTCTGATGAAATGATACCGCGTATCAATATGTTTGCTCCTTTCATGGAATACTGGATTCTTTGCTAGCGCAATCGTTGACCGATTGTCGATGTAAACCTCTGTGGGATTAACTTGTGGAAATCCCAAGTACTGCAACACGTTCCTGATCCAGATACCATGACAAACAGCTGAGCAGGCAGCAACATACTCAGCTTCACATGATGACAATGTCACAATGGCTTGCTTTTTGGATGACCATGTGAACGCTGTATCTCCCATAAAAAACGTAAAACCTGTTGTGCTTTTACGTTCATCCAGATCTCTTCCCCAATCACTATCTGAATAGCCAATCAACCTGCAATCTTCACATTTGGTATATAAAATACCATCATTACTAGTACCTTTTATGTACCGAAGGATTCTCTTTGCTGCATTCAGGTGAGATTGGTCAGGAGTCTCCATGTATCTGCTGACTAGTCCAACTCCATAGAGTATATCTGGCCTAGTACATGTCAAGTATCTCAAGCTTCCAACCAAGCTCTTGAAATAGGTTGGATCAACATCTCCTCTTTCATTCTTTCTTAACTCTAATCCTGTTTCCACTGGAGTAGTGACAGGATTGCATTTTTCCATACCAAATCTTTTCAGAATTTCTTTTGCATAAATACTCTGGGAGATGAAAATACCTTTTTCGCTTTGCACAACTTCAATACCGAGAAAATGAGCCATTTGACCAATGTCAGTCATCTCAAATTCTGTCACCATTCTCCTCTTGAAATCTTCAAACATGGCTGGGTTGTTCCCGGTGAATATCAAGTCATCAACGTATAGTCATGCGTATAACAAGCTTCCATCAGTCTCCTTCTTCATATACAGTGCATGCTCATACGGACATTTCTCAAATCTGTTTCTTTGGAAGTAATCATCAATCCTTCTGTTCCATGCACGAGGTGCTTGCTTCAAACCATAGATGGCTTTCTTCAGTCTGCATACTTTATCTTCTTTGCCTTTCTTCACATATCCAGGTGGTTGTTCCACATAGATTTCTTCTTCAAAAAAGCCATTCAGGAATGCTGACTTTAAGTCAAGTTGGTAAATTTTCCAACTTTTCTGGGCTGCCAATGATATTAGCAATCTGATAGTCTCTAGTCTGGCAACCGGGGCAAAGACTTCTCCGTAATCAACTCCTTCCTTCTGTTTATAACATTTTGCTACAAGTCTTGCCTTATATCTCTGGACTTCTCCTTTCGCATTTCTCTTGGTCTTGTAGACCCATTTCACTCCGATGGTTTTTCGGCCTTTTGGAAGATTAGTCAACTCCCATGTCTTGTTCTTTTCAATAGATCGAATCTCTTCATCCATTGCGCTTCTCCATTTTTCTTCTTGGTTAGCCTCTTCAAAGCTAACTGGATCACTTGTCATCAGCAGACAATACAGAGTAATATCTTCTTCCACTTGTTCTGTATTTTCATACAGATCTTCTAAGCTACGTGTTCCTCTAGGCCTCATATCTGGAAAATCACTTTCAATTGATAATGGAGCATCATACCTTTGTGGTGAAAAAGGAACCACGTTGAGGAGTCTGCTGATCTCTGGGTATTTGTGGCTCTGTAGCCACTTCTCTCGTCTCTTCTTCATGTATCAACTCTGCACTTCTGGAAGCTTTGGTTTGATCCCAATTCCAGGATTCATTTTCTTCAAAAATGACATCCCTGCTGAAGATCACTTTCTTGGTGACGGGGTTGTATAGCCGGTAACCCATAGTTCTGTCACCGTATCCAACAAGGATACACTTCTCTCCTTTATCTTCAAGCTTGGTTCTTCTTGCTTTAGGGACCTTGATGTAGGCAATGGAGCCAAAAACTCTAAGGTGGCTCACACTTGGCTTGTGAGTGCTCCATGCTTCTTGCGGTGTCTTTGTATCAAGACTCTTCGTGGGACATCTGTTTTGTAGATATACTGCACACAAGACTGCTTCGGCCCAAAAACTTTTAGGCATGCTTTTATCCTTTAACATGCTTCTGACCATGTTAAGGATTGTTCGATTCTTCCTTTCAGCTACACCGTTTAACTGAGGAGTATAAGCTGGTGTAAACTGATGTCTGATTCCTTGTTGCTTAAGGAATTCCTGGAAAGCACCTGCAGTGTATTCTCCACCTTGATTTGATCTCAGTGTTTTGATATAATAGCCACTCTGCTTCTCCACAAGAGTTTTGAACTCTTTGAAATAACCAAATACTTCAGACTTCTTTTTTAGGAAATACACCCAAGTCTTCCTGCTGTAGTCGTCAATGAAAGTAAGGAAGTATTGGTTCTGCCCATTTGATATTGGCGTCAATGGACCACACACATCTGTGTGAACGAGCTCAAGCGGCATGGTTGCTTTCCAATTTGCCTCCTTTCCGAAGCTATTTCTGTGTTGTTTACTAAGAACACAGCTTTCACACATCTCATTCGGGTGATGGATGTTTGGCAATCCTTTCACCATCTTCTTACTTCCCAGTTGCTTTAAACTTTCAAAATTGAGATGTCCATACCTGAGATGCCACAACCAGTCTTTGTCATTGATGATAGCTGTCAAACACTTTGGCGTATCATGATGAATTTCGAGAGGAAACATCCTATTCTTCGTCATCTGGACCAGAGTAACCAGCTTTCCTCGAGCATCTGTAATGGTGAGTTGCATATTTTGAAGGCTGATATGATAGCCTTTCTCCAAGAGTTGTCCGAGACTTAGGATGTTTGTCTTCATGTCTGGAACATAATAAACATTGGAGATGAAAGCATGATCTCCATTCTTCTGCTTGATCATGACATCTCCTCTTCCTTGGACAGAGATTTTAGAGAGGTCGCCAAATGAGATTTCTCCTTGAACTTTCTCATCAAGTTCAGTGAACAAGTCTTTCCTGCCAGTCATATGATTGCTGGCTCCAGAATCAAGAAACCAAACGTTTTGATTCTGATAGGTTGAGTTGTGTGCCATCAACATCAACGATTCTCCTTCAACTTGCTCTTTCTCTGCAAAGTTAGAATTTTCATTTACCTCATATGCGTTACTTCTGCACTCGTTGCTATAGTGGCCATATTTGTGGCAGTTATAGCATTGAACACTTCTTTTGTCAACATTCGGACGATTGTTGTAACCGCCTCTTCTTCCTCGTCCTCTTCCTCTTGGGACATAGTTCTGTTGTCCACGTCCTCCTCTATTTGCATCTCTTCCTCCTCTGCCTCTACCTTTGGTTTCGGCATTTCCAACACCTCTTCCACGAGATCCTCTACCTCGTTCTCTTCCTTGTTGTGAGGTCCCCCCTTGCTCGTATCTTTTATCATTGAGGGAGAGCTTTGACTGAAGAGCTTGCTCCAACACTTTATCATCACTTCTTCTATTTACTTTCTGCTCATGGGATTGCAATGATCCCACTAGTTCTTCAACAGATATCGTCTCCAGATCTTTTGTTTCTTCCAGGGCCACAACTATAAAATTAAACTTTGGATCTAATGATCGCAAAATTTTCTCTGAAATTCTCATGTCTACGAGAGTTTCTCCATTTCTTCTTAGCTGATTCGCAACGACCATAACTCGTGCATAGAACTCAGCAATGGATTCATTAGATTTCATTCGGAGAGATTCGAATTCACCTCGTAGAGTTTGAAGACGGATCCTTTTCACTTTGTCAGCACCTTTGTAGGTCTTCTGAAGGGTGTCCCAGACTTCTTTCGATGACTTGCAGGATGCTATGATCTCAAACGTGGCTTCATCTAGTCCTTGGTAGATTATGGACTTTGCTTTACAATCCCTCTTTCGATCTGCTTTGAGAGTTGTTGTCTGAGCTTCTGTCAAGGTTCATTCAGCTTCTTTGGATGCGGGTTCTATGTATCCATCTTCCACAATATCCATAACGTCTTGAGAACCTAGTAGGGCTCTCATTTGTATGCACCAATTGTCATAGTTGTCTTTGGTGAGTTTCGGGATGACAACTTGAGCGTTTCCGTTGGCCATCGAGCTTGAAGTGCTTAGAACACAAATCTAGAGTCTGAATTTGAAAAAAAAAAGTGCACGGTTGCATTCGGAATGGTCCAAAACCTTGGAAACCAGTCCGAGTTTGTCACAAAACGAGTTCGGAAGCGTCCGAAATGAGCGGTCAAACTTTTGGCAAAAATCATCCAAAGATAACGGAATATTCCTTTGGCTGACGGAATATTCCTGCCGTTATGACGGCGTTAGTGACGTCAGCGTATGAACAGTGTCGGGTCATGGGACCGGGTCGTGGACCGGATCTTGGGTCGGACTTCGGGTCGGACCTGCAGAACGGGTGAAGAAGATGACTGGCGCGTGTCACTCACGCGCCGGAAGGGTTGCTGCGCGTGGCCGGCGCGTGGATTCACTCTCCAAATTCAGGTGGCGCGTGAGGATTATCTGGAGCTCCGATTTGGGTGAAATTTTCACCATTGCACTCCTTACGACGAGTAAAACACACTGGTGGGCTCAAATATCTGTTTTGAGCACTTTGATTTCTGGGCCAATTTGGCTTTGGCCTCTGTTTCTTGAATTTCTGATTCTCCTGGGCTCTGATACCACTGTTGGTGGGATGGAAATGTTTGAGGTCACTAGTGGTGCACCTCTGAGAGAAAAAACGAACACTCAAATGAAAGAAAGGAGAAGCTTTCTCAAACTCTTTATTTCTCTCTAATTTTCTTACACCACACCACACATTACAACACAATCTAAATCCCTTTATATAGGGAAATCAGATGAGATACAAACAAACCAAAATAAATGCAAAGCAATAAAAATGTCTGGTTTCAGCTGGGAGATGGAAGATGGCAGTTGGAAGCTGGTTGATTGAGAAACTTTCGGTGGACAGTGGCTATTGTCAACAATGGCTGCTTCTAGAATTTCGGTGGCTGACTGGAGGTGAAGTTGGCTGTCTGAGCAAGTTTAATTTCCAACATATTTGAGCTCCATTCGACTGAGTCTTAGTGAACCGATAACACTTATCAGTTAACTCTATCAAGTGAGTTTGAACTAGTCAAATATCATGTAATCCCAAGAAATCTGATCGAGATTTCTGGGATATCGTTTAGCCAACCTCCTTGATTAGTTTCCAGATGAGACCTATAAATAAGACCTCTCACACATGAGGAATCCTCTCTGATTTTTCCTTCAACCTCAAATGCTCTTGCGTGCCAAAATTCCGCAAAAATACAAACTCCGGTCACCAAAATACGCTCATTCAGTCACTTTGCGATATTCCTTACATTCACGCTCAGCCCTAGCACATCTAAGGCTAAAAAAGGATCACCACCACCCCTTTTTTCTTTTATTTCTTTTCGTATTTTCTATTTTTTTTTCATCTTTTATGCAAGTTTTAGAAGCAGTCGACATGTTAGAACCAAGTTGCTTGGGCCTAAGTTGAATCTGACCCGGCCCACATCATCAATTGTAGATCGACCATTTATAATACGTAAAAAAAAAAAAGAGTACCATTTCAGCTGAACAAAAACGGATTCTATATATCAACTTCATCATGCTTTTTTTACGCGCTCCAATGAACCACAGTTCTCCACCTTACTTCCCCACACGAGGCGAATCAGTCACGTGCCAAGCTTCTACCGAATCGGCCGAGGCATGTGACGTGCTCATTCATTCACCAGTCTCTTGTTTGTTTTTTTCATTCCTATAAAATGTCGCCGTATTAATTTTGATATCGAATGAATTGGACCATATTAATGGCGGGCAAGTCACGAGTCGACTTGGTCCCGTTACCAAGTCAACATTGCTCCACTAACATAAAGACGACGACAGCGACGACGTTGTGATAGCTTGGCGGTTGAATTGTTGCCGGAAGTGGAAGCGTTTTATGAAGGTGATCAATGAGTTTTGATTTATAAAGTGAAAATCTTTTAAGTAGAGCTATAATAATCACAATTCTCAACAGCTTTTTGAAACACATACTATATGTAAATTTTCAAGGAAACGATTTTGCGAGAAAATGACCAGAATAAAATGGTGTTTGTTCGAAAAAATGAACTGGTTTTCGCAGATGAGATGGAGAAGGCACTGTCGGTTGTCCAATAAGTTTCTGACACGTGGGTAAATGTTCTTCCATTGGATTAGTTTGGAAATATACGAACTAGGGATGGTAATATTAAACCCGAACCCATGGGACCCGTCCGAACCCAACCCATTTAAAGAGGGTTTGGGATGGGATAATTGAACCCGTGGACAGGTTTGGGTTTGAAAATTCAACCCGTCACAGGTTCAGGTAAGGATTTGGAAAAAAATCAATACCTGAACCCGCGAACCCGTTTAGCTATGAAATCCTCTTCAAAATATTAGGTTTTTAAAATCCTCTTCGAAATCCATATATCATTATTAATAGCTTTTGGTCTCAGATCTCTTGTTAATTTGTGTTTGGATGAGTTGTGTTCAAGATATATTCTTATAAAAAAAAAATAAAATAAAAAAAATAAATTGGGTTTTATTTTTGAGATGCACATTATATCAGGTTTGGTTCATCATTTTCTAATGGCTGTCCACAATGGGTTGTTGAAGTTTCATTCATTTCTGATTTTATTTTCTCTGTCCATTTTGTGATTCTTGCACATTATTATTTAGTTAAGCTTAAATTAGTTGTAGTTGGAATGGTGTAACTTGTAACCTTGTTAATTGTCATATATTTTCTATTTTATAGATATTGTCATAAAATGTTTACAACACCATCGACAGGAACACCCGCGAGTGCCACACCCATCTACAAATCTTCTAAAGTTCGTGGGTTCGTGGGTGGGTCTGGATGTTGCTTAAATCTGCGGGTGAAATCCGAACCCAAACCCGCTATATTTCATGGGTGGGTTTGGATGTCATTTTCTTTCGTGGGTTTAGGTTTGGTTTTTCCCAAATCCGCCCGAACTCGATCCATTGCCATTCCTAATATGAACCTTAACCATTGATCAAGTTAATTTGGTGGGGTTAGAGTTTGGAGCCAGCTCTAGGATTTAGCTATTGTATTCTAAATATATTTAGTTACTGTATAGGATCCATATATATTAAGATATAACGACGGCTTGAACTTTTTTTTTGACAATCAAAAGGAAGAACTATATTGGCCAAAACTGGCAGAGCAGAACAACAGAACACAGCATGCCCACAAGAACAAGGACCTGCGACAGAAGAGACACACCCTCCCCTGTCGCAGACCCTTGAAAAAGGCAGCCCCCCAAACACAATAGCACAACAAAAGTAGTATAGTATAATTATATATTTTAGGGGGGGATTACACTTTAGTCCTTATGTTTTGGCGAAACATCACTTTTTTACTCGACATATGGGTATTAAAGTCTTTGGTTCTCAATTTTTCGAAAATACATCAAAATGGTCCTTTGACCAAAAAGTTGAAGGTCAAACTTAACGGAATTACCGAAAAGCATATTTTGCCCCTCATTTTAAAAAACTTAAATGAAATAACTTTTTTTCCTAGCATTCTTTACACATATTTACAAATTTACCATAATGAAAAAAGAGTTATATGTTCTTAATTCTTATAAACAATTTAGTATTACCAAACTATCCATACATTATTATTATTATTTTTAATAAAAATCAGAAAATATGATAATTACTGCCATTTAATATTTTTGATATTCTGGTTTTCCCTATAATATTTTATTCAAAAATATAAAATAATGATTAAAAAAATTATTGTTGAAAAGCTTTTTTATACGATTGAAAAGCATTCATGTGTACTGTTTTACATTTTTTTTCATAGATAAATTCTTTAAATTAAAAAAAAAAAAAAAATCTGTAATTTTTTTCATTTAGTTATTGCTCCATTACCCCCATTTTTTTTTTTTTTTTTTCCATTTTGTTAATTTTCCATTACCCATTTTTATTATATTCAATTACTTCCCTCCCAACAACCTCTCAAATTCTAACTCATTTAGGATAGTTCTCCAATCAATCATCAACCAGAAGTGAGAACCTCAGGAAAAAGAAAAAAAAAACTCATAAAAATAAATAAATAAATAAAAAAGTCTCCTAAATTAATGAGTCTATAATAATTGATTAAGAAAGCATGTTTCTTTCAACAACCAAAAAAAAAAACATGTTTCTTGATAAACAATAATGGGTTCAATAATCTTTTAAGAAATTGGTAGTCTGGAAAACATAGATTATATCTATGACATTAGGGAAAAGATGAGCTTCTTGGAAAGATTTTAGTGATTTTCAACCCTAGATCAACAAACTCAATGGCGGATTAATTCGTTAGCAAAAAGAGCTTCGAACAAGGAAAGGGATATTTTGGAATGGAGATTCTGATTTCTTTTTTCTTTGTCTTGCTCTAGGAAGCGTCTCTCCCTGTGTTCAGTAGTCAGTTGTTGCCATGCGTTGTCGCCTTTTTGCTGGCTTTGGCTGTTGTGGATCTTCTTTGGTTTTTGCCCTGTTCGTGAGGGCTCTGTTTTTGTTTGTTTGTTTGTTCGAGCCTAGGAAGCACGGATACTTCATTTGGTGGAGGTAACTCGTATCGAACTCGTATCCAGTTTCGATACTTCTCGGATACTCTAGGATATGTATCTGATACACCAAATGACGTATCCATTGACTTTTTCACAAGTTTGACCAGAGGATACTTAGAGGATACTTAAGGAATACTTGGAGGATATTTGGAGGATACGTTTGGGGCAATATTATAATTATTTTAGTATAAAACGGGGTCAAATTATAATTTCAAAATATTATGGGTCAAAATGAAACTGTAAAGAAATTTTTGCTTTGATTCCATTGACATGGAGAATAATGGGATACTTGAGATTGCAAACCTTTCACTTGATGAACCAGAGTTAGATGCCGAATTATTTAGATCCTTTAACAATGTGAATGATGATAATGAAGTTAATTAGGAATTTAGTATCTATTTTATGAGTTTATTTTATGTATTATTTGGATTTTGTAATATACTATAACTTATGTGACATATGTTTTATTTGGATTTTCAATTTTGTAATATGTTACAACTTAATTTGGATATTGTAATATGTTACATTGTTATGTGACATGTTTTATTTGGATGATTGGATATGAATATGTTTTGATTTTTGAATGAATTATCAAATATCCTTTTATATATTCTTATTTTAAAAAAATATAAATATATATTATTTTAATTTTTTTTGAAACTGCAAATATATTAAGCCAAAAGGCAAAGAGGAACAGCAAAATACAGCAGAAGGCCTCCCCGAGGGAGGGCCACAACAGCAACAACCGCCAAAGAAAACAGAGAGAAAAAACAGAGAAGAGACACCCCTAAAACAACAGCAAAAACATCCGAAAAAACAAACCAGAATTAAGAAAAGAAAGTCCCCCACTCCAACCTCTCGCCACAGTTGCTAGAGCCCCGTTTCGCAAGACCATCCGCAAAGGAATTCGAACCTCTATGCATAAAAATCACAGAGACACCTTTGTTATGCTGAAGGAAGCTGCGAATATCATACACCATATCAACAAAGACTATGTTGCCGAAGTTGTCTCCATTAATCCAAGAGACGATAACTTTAGAATCACTAACAATAGTCACTTTGCGACTAGCTAAAGAAGGAAAAGAAGCCAGAAGCAAACAGGCCCTGTGAAGAGCAAATAACTCAGCAGAATTTGAGTCCAAACAGCCCACATAAGACGAGAATAAACCAAGCACTTTCCCCCTCGAGTCTCTGAGAACACCCCCTATCCCCGCCTCACCTGGACTACCTTTAGCCGAGCCATCGATATTAAAAATCAGATCTTCACCGGAAGGAGGAGTCCACACATTACTGCTATTACCTTTTAGTTTAGCTCTATCAATACACCTCTCAGAAATATCAAGCCAAATAGAGGTTAAATCGTCCTTTGAACCTTTTCTATGATGTTTAAACCACCACGCCACACGGAATTTGACAAGATCTAAACTCTTAACAAGGCTTGCTTCTTTTCCTTGGAAGACAACCAAATTTCTGGTTTCCCATATTGACCAAACAACCGCATAAAGGAGGGTGTTCCAAGCACGATTTTTCGACACAGACGGACTCAAAGCAGCCCACCCTGCAAACCAGTCCTTCAAAAGCCTATTTGCACAAGTATGAACCCCCCACCAATTCATACAACCTGTCCATAGATTCCACGACCACCTGCACTGAAGGAAGAGGTGATCAATAGATTCCAAGTCAGCCTTACACAACGGGCACTCCAAGGAAGGAAGATTGGGACAGCGAAAACTATTAAGAACATCTCTCACAAGAATCCTCCCTTTTGACAGCAGCCAGAAAAAAACCTCAACTTTCGGGGGACTAATACCAAGCCAAAGGAGATTAGGATTTGGCTCCACAAACCTGATTTCGCCCTCAAGACGTATCGTGCCGTATCCGTATCCTAGTTTTTAGAGATTTGTTGTATCCCCGTATCGTGCCGTATCCGTATCCGTATCCATATCCGTGCTTCCTTGGTTCGGGCCCTTGTTTTTGCTTTTTGACAATTCAAAGTCAAACTGAGAATAAAACACATACTATCAATTTAACATAATAAAGAAATACTTGTTTTTTCCTCCACCGAAATATCAGCTAAGAGATTGACTTAAACATGCATTTATTTATATTCCTAAGTCATGTGAGTGGGCCAAAACAACTCTACCTAATAATTGAAGTATTAATCAAGAAAAAACTATCATTCACATACATACAGCAGAATACAGATAGATAGAAAATTCAAGTGATGTTGGCCAGGCAACTGATGATATCTTCATGATAAGGTTACAAGCCTTTTACAAGACTACTGGCTAGTCAATAATCACTATCCAAATACCATTTCAAAATTAGTCCACGGATCAGACAAGGCATTTATTCCAACTTTTTTTCCTACATCAGCCACCAGCAATTGTCCATATATTATGCCATCTCATTATACTTCATTAATTAAATTTTTGGGTTGCTATTTGCATTGATCATGCATGATGCATACAAAACATTTCGAATTGATGAAGATTACAATTTCTAGCTATTATCCTTTATAATTAATAATTTTATTTCTCTCCATCCATTTTAATATCTTCAAAATTAACACCTTCTTGTTTGTTTAAATTATTACAAATTTAGGAGTTCAAGAAGAGGGATACGACACAACTCTAACTTATTAATTTATCCTCTCTTTTTTTTAACTGCAAAACAAAGCCGAAACAACCAAAAACGAGCTACAACATAAACAAGCAGTAACTTGATGTTGGTGCGACCGTGCAAGATACTTATTATTGAGCCAACATCAATTTATCTTCTTCAAAAATAACTTCTATTTGATTTTTTGAAAAACAAAACTAACTTATTAGGGAGTGTCTAGACTTTTAAAGACTTTTCTCTAGTTGCATAGGAATACTATTGTATATTGGGTATATAAAATAAAATAATAGTGTGTTTAGCTTGTAAAATAATTATGGAAAGTTTAGATTATGAGTAATGCTAAGTTGCCTAAATGATATGGCATGTGATTTGTCAAAATCACATTATTTAATTACCACACAATTTCACTGGGATGTTGACAACTATTTGGACAAATATTTTTGGATAGCCTAATATAATTAGTACTCTTAGATTATATTTCATAAATTAAATAACTTATTACAGTAATTAAGAAAAAGAATTGACTTTGAGAAATTCTAAATGGGAGGCTGCTGGTGTGAGTGATATTAAGCCTAAAGATGTTCAAATCAGAGCAAAGAAAGGAAAGCTTTGGGTCAAGTAAGTTTGCTACTATACTAGCTTTTCCAGTAAAGTCAACATCCAAACAAGAAGACTTTGATTACTGATCTGATCAGACGGTGGATGAATGAAGTCTACATTAAGAATCAAGTTCCTGAGATCAGAGGATATTTTCCAAGCAATTTGTTTAGGTGGGAAATTCTGTTTTGATTGTGACAGAATTCAACCTTATCCAATACCTTATCTTCAAGTGACCACATGATAATTCAAAATCAATAGAATGAGAATGAGAATTCAATACAAAATCAATGAATTGTTCAAATTCCATCTAATATAAAAACCCTTCTCTACTAGTACCACTACTTGTCTGAAAATTTTCTCTCTAACAAAAATGGAAAGCAAAATTTCTCTTCTCTCACGGCTTCTGCTTCTCACATTCTCTCTGTTTATCAGCCAAATTACTTCTCAAGACAATCGACAGGCAAATATAATTATTCTCTCTTCGTCTGATGTTTTTTTTTTTTTTTTTTCGGTCTTGCCCTGAACTTTACGGTTTTTGTCCTTGATCGGTGTATTATATCCTCATTTCATGGTTAAATTATGACAAAATTTGTTTTTACTATTGAATTGAAATCCAATGACGTTATTGAAATTTTATGGTAGCATAAACAATATTAATTGTGACGAACTTCATTTACTGTATTTTTTATCACCGCCCAATGTACGTGGCTTAATGTTGATATTGTATTGTTGATATATATTTGAAGGCTTATATTGTTTATATGGGAAGCAAACCAAAGGGACAACTTTCAACATCGGCCCTGCACATGAGCATGCTACGACAAGTTGCTGGCAGGTAATCATATATACATTTTTCTTTGAAAACGATAATCAATCCGTATTGGTGATTAGGTTCCAAACGCAAGTATGTGTATGTGAGTTGACCTTTCATTTATGTTATAGGACTAGCTATTCCAGTCGCCTATAAATAGTGCTCTATCTCAGCAGATTCTGGAAAAACTCTAACCCGGTCTTGGTTTTATCGAAGTTAATAGTTCATCGTTTCATATCATATATACTCAGTCATTTGTATACTCCAAAACAATAGATAAATCTCAAGCAGGTGTTCATATATCAATTATTAGATTATAAAAATTAAATATAAGAACACATTTGACAATATTTTCTAAGAAAACCTTCTTTTAATAGTCATATCTACAAAACAATTTTTTTTTTTTTTTAATAATCTTAGACAAAACAATTTAGTAATGTATTAGAAATTATAATAATTAAAATAAATGTCTATAACAATTTAGTAATTTTGAAATACAAATTTGGTGATTTTTATTTTTATCTTTTATACCATCTATATGTCTATGAATTACAGAATACGTAGTGATTATAGTAATTAACGCACATTGCCTTGCCCATTTTACAAGCCTTTGTGAGCAATTTTCTTCACTGTATAATTTGTATCGTGAGCAATTTTGATTTTGAAATACATCAAAATGTTGACTATTTAATTGGAAATGAATTCAGGAACTTCGATCCGGAATCTTTACTTTATCATTACGGGAAGAGCTTCGATGGATTTGTAGTCAAGTTGACAGAGGAGGAAGCTAAAAAAATGGCTGGTGGGTGAACTATAAATGTTTTATGCGTACCTTTGTTCGGGGTCATTTAATATTAAATCTCAATCATTATATGCATCTAACGAGTTAATTAGAACAACAATAATTGAGTGGGAACGAAATCCAAATGTAAGTACTTGAAAATCCTCACTATTGTTCGTTATTTTGTGTAATTCAGGGATGAGCGGCGTAGTTTCGGTATTTCCGAACAGAAAGTTAAAACTGCATACAACAAGATCATGGGATTTCATGGGGTTTTCCCAGAAAGTTGAGAGATCAACAACTGAAAGTGATGTGATAATTGGAGTGATTGATTCTGGAATTTGGCCAGAGTCTGAGAGCTTCAACGACACAGGATTTGGTCCTCCACCAACCAAATGGAGAGGCACTTGCCAAGTCTCAGCCAATTTCTCCTGCAACAAGTATTCATCTTAACAACAATTTTTTAATATTATTTATAGGATTTAGCTACTATATAGGAATTGTATATGGATGTCGGATCAGGATACTTTACCGGTTTTGTATTTTTATAGGGTAATTAATTGGGATAACTTGTGTGGTAGCGAAATTTATATAAGGCGTATTTGAATCATCATATGTTAATCCAACAAATATTAATTGTTCAATAAGTTACTGAATTATGGTTTATATGTATTCAGTAAAATCATAGGAGCAAAGTACTACCGGAGCGACGGAATCTTCGGTCCGGATGACATCCCTTCTCCGAGAGATTCAGACGGACACGGGACACACACTGCATCGACAGCAGCCGGAAACCTAGTCAGCATGACAAGTTTATATGGCTTTGGCCAGGGAACCGCCAGGGGAGGCGTCCCATCCTCCCGAATTGCGGTGTACAAAGTTTGCTGGTCGGATTCTTGCTCGGATGCAGACATTCTGGCGGCTTTCGACGATGCCATCGCCGATGGCGTTGACATAATCTCAATCTCCTTAGGACGTAATCGTCCGTTGGACTACTTCGTCGATTCTAATGCCATCGGATCGTTTCATGCAATGAGAAATGGGATCCTGACGTCATTTTCTGCTGGAAATAGTGGACCTATGCCTTCTACAATCTCCAATATCGCTCCTTGGTTTCTCTCTGTGGCTGCTAGCACCATGGACAGGAAATTTTCAACAAAGGTTCAACTAGGAAACAACAATTTTTATGAGGTACGACCAAGTCTAATACACATATGGTTACATTTTTAAAATAATTTAATTTCACAATCAACACATTATATATTAAATGAGTGAATATGATAAGACACGTTCAATCGTTATATGCTACTTTGCCCTGTGAAGCTTAATCTATAAGCTGTTTGATAAAAGTTCTCTGAAGAACTTAGAGAGAACAAGAAATAAAGAAGAACTCCATTGAAGAAGAATTTCAGAGAGAAGAAGAATATTATTGATAGTCTGTTAATTGAATTATATCAATTACTGAGAGCACACACCTTTTACATGATACGAAAATATCTAAAACTTCTAACAACAGAATTTCCAACTAACTGCTGACTAGGATATCTGTATCCTCTGTTTTTGTATAATGATGTGGTACTGCTGATTATGTTGCAAGTTTATCAGCTGCAAGCTTATCAGCATAAGCTATTTGCTTATCATTCCCCCGCAAACTGAACTGGGGAGAGTCTACCAGATGAAGTTTGGAACATAGAAGACGAAAACGATCACGAGAAAATCCCTTCGTGAATATGTCAGCGGTTTGATGTTCTGTGGGAACATACCGAGTGTTTATTTCCCCTGACAACACCTTCTCCCTAATGAAATGTGTATCAATGTCAATATGCTTGGTGCGTTGATGGAATACAGGATTCTGAGAAAGGGAGTTAGCTCCAATATTGTCACACCAAACAATTGGACAGTGAGTGATAGGAATTCGAAGCTCTGTTAAGAGAGACCAGAGCCACAACACATCAGTTGTCACCTGAGCCAAGGAACGGTACTCTGCCTCAGTACTAGAACGTGCAACAACTCGCTGTTTACGAGAGCTCCAGGAGACAAGATTTCCGCCAAGGAAGACACAATTGCCACTAGTAGATCGACGATCATCCACGCAGCTGGCCCAATCCGCATTAGCAAAAGCTTCAAGAGCAAGAGCTGAAGATGGACGAAAATGCAGACCAAGATGCTGAGTGCCCTTCAAATAACGAAGCACCTGCTTGCAAGCCTGCCAATGAACCAACGTAGGTGCCACTAAGAATTGGCTCAATTTGTTGACGATGAAGAAGATATCAGGCCTCGTGTTGGTGAGGTACTGAAGAGCTCCGATAGTGCTGCGATAAAGTGTAGGGTCATGAAACGGAACACTATCAGACAGAGAGAGTTTGGTGCCAGCTGAGAGAGGTGTGTCACAAGGATTGGCAGCTGACATGTTGGTTCGTTGGAGAAGATCACCAATGTTTTTCGCCTGCGTAAGATACAGACTAGAAGGATTCCGAAAAGCCTCAAAGCCTAGAAAATAACTCACTTGACCAAGAGTCTTCAAGGCAAAAGATTGATGAAGCGTGGAAATCAACTCCTGAATAAGATTTGGACTGTCACCAGTAATTAAAATGTCATCAACATACACAAGAATAAACAGCCTTGTTGAACCACTGAATTTGAAGAACAAAGAAGTGTCAAAAATCGAATTGGTGAATCCCCAAGACAATAGAGAACCACGCAGCTTATGGAACCAACTCCTAGGAGCTTGCTTAAGTCCATACAAGGACTTATGCAGCCGACAAACATGAGATGGGTGTTTCTGATCAACAAATCCCTCCGGTTGGGCCATAAATACCACCTCCGACAAGTCACCGTTAAGAAAAGCGTTGTTAATATCAAGTTGCTCTATCAACCAACCACGTGAGACAGCAATTGAGAAGATAATACGAATGGTAGAAGCCTTAACAACTGGGCTGAAGGTGTCCACAAAGTCCAAACCAGGTGTTTGATGGAAACCCTTCGCAACCAACCTCGCTTTGTGTTTCAAAAGGCTGCCATCTTGACAAAATTTTGTTCGAAACACCCATTTGCATCCAACAACATTCATGTGAGACTGAAAAGGAACCAGTGACCATGTTTTGTTGGACTGTAAGGCTGCAAACTCTTCATTCATCGCCTGAACCCATTTCGGATGCTGAAGAGCTTGCTTAGCTGTTGTAGGATCAGATTCTGCTAAGCAGCAACTTGTTTGAAAAATCTTAGGCTTAAAAATTCCATTCCTTGACCGAGTAATCATAGGATGAGTAGAGGTAGTGGGTAATGAAGGAGCTCATAGTATAGGTGGGACAGAGGTTGAAACACATCCATCAGTAGGAGAAGAGCTGACAGTAGGTGTGTTATGAGAGGAAACTGATCGTGGAGACAAGGCACTGGAAGAGGGCACCAGCTGAGGAGAAACTATGACAGGACTTGGAGGTAACCAAGTAGCAGAATTACCTCTTTGAGCAGTAGAGTTTCTGATATGCTGTAAAGTGCGTTGCATTGAAGCCAAAGGAATACTTTGAGAGGAAGAAGACTCAAGATGAGTAGGGTGAGCTGGAAACAAGGTAGAATAGGGAAACTCTAGCTCATTAAACTCTACATGCCTAGAAACATACAACTTTCCAGAGGGATGTAAACACAAGTATCCCTTGTGGAGAGGACTATAGCCAACAAAAAGACATTTTGTGGTGTGGAAGTCAAATTTATGTTTGGAGTAGTTCCTTAAGAAAGGAAAACAGCTGCAGCCAAAAACTTTAAAGAAATTGTAATTTGGCCTCTTTTTGAACAATTTTTCAAATGGTGAGACAAACTTAAAGATGGCAAGTGGCATATTATTAATAAGAAAGGTAGCAACACTAAAAGCTTCATACCAAAATTTTAGTGGCATGTTGGCATGTGCTAGGAGAGTCAATCCCGTCTCCACAATATGCCTATGCTTTCTTTCCGCAGCCCCGTTTTGTTGATGGGTATGTGGACAAGAAAAACGAACTTGAATGCCATGAGAGGACAGATGAGCAGCACAGGCTACATACTCGCCTCCCATATCACTGTGGAAGCTCTTGATTTTTCTTCCAAACTGCAACTCAGCTTGCCATTGAAACTTGATGAATGTACCAAGAGCTTCGGATTTCATCCGTAAGGGAAATATCCAAGAGAAACGAGTAAAAGCATCAATGAATGAAATGTAATACCGAAAACCATCCATAGAAAGCATGGGAGCTGGCCCCCAAATGTCTGAATATATCAGTTCAAGAGGTGCTGAAGCTGTTATTTCAACTCTAGTAAATGGAAGTCTATGAAGTTTCCCAAGTTTACATGAGTCACAAAAACTTGGAGCATGAAAACTGCTACGAAAATGAGTTTTGTTCAACATTTTTTGCAGAATTAAAGGAACCGGATGACCCAATTTTGCATGCCAAACATTGGCACTCACAGCAGCCAATGCAAGCATATTGACTGGCTGTGACTTGGATTCTAACATCTTTCCAAGGCTTGGTTTATTACTACCAGAAAAACAGCTGGAAAAAGCACTTGTTCCTTCCACATTTCCAAGATTGAAGTCACCATGATGAACTCCATGTGATCCAACCAGCTTGAGAGAGTACAGTCCATCTCTAAGCACTCCTCGAAGCAAAGGTTTCTTCGTTTTGAGATCCTTCACAACACAATGATTACCATAAAATTCAGCAAAGGCCTTGTTGTCAATTGTGAATTTAGAGATACTAAGTAGGTTCTTAGTAATTTGAGGAACATGTAAAATGTCTTTGAGATGCAGTTTGGTGTGTGGTGTCGTGTGGGATTGAACAAGAGTATCACCAATATGTAAGATAGATAACTGTTGTCCATTACCAACAACTAATCTCTCGTTACCTCTGTAATTGGAGCGTAGAGAAATGTTGCTCAAATCCGAGGTAATATGATTGGTGGCACCGCTGTCCAAGTACCAAGAAGGATCGTTGACAGATTCTGGTGTTGCAAGAAGTGCTGAAGTCTGATGATAATTTGCTTGAGGATCGCCAGAAAATGTGCTCACACTGCCCTGAGACACTGAACCTTGATTCAGATGATAATTGAAGCTTGGTGAGTAGCCATTGTAACTCTGTAGAGAGCCATTAAAATTTTGCTAATAAGGACTAGAATTCTGCTGCTGATACTGGTATTGATTAAAAAGAGCATGAGCATTGTGAGGATTATGAGTGTTTTGAGTGTTGTTAAGCTGCTGAGACCCCTGGAAACCTTGATCAAACCTTTGATAACACTTGAGAGCTCCATGGCCAGGTTTGTTACAAACTTGGCAGTGAATGCGTCCTCGTCCACCAGAACGACCATTTCTTCCTCTGCCACGGTAGCTACTTCCTCTGTTATCTCTTTGACCTCTCATTTCCTGTGAGTAATTAGAAGCATAATGTGCTGAGGCTTGTCCAACTTCAACTTGAGCTGGAGAGTCAAGGTGTTCCAGACGCTGTTAATGCATCATCAGCAAGAAATGTGTATCTTCAAGTGATATAAACCGTTGTTGTGCAGAGATGACAGCAACTATAGCGTCAAAATCATGACCAACACCGTTAATCAAAGTAAGCCCAAGATCACGATCTGTTATCTCCTCTCCTGCTGCCATTAATTTGATTTTCAGAACAAAATCACTCACTGAATCTGATCCTTTCTTAACATTCTGAAGTTGATTTTTTAGTTGAGCAATCTTAGCAACTGATTGCTGTGAATATATCCTTTCTAATCGATTCCACATTTCAAACGAAGTCTGACATCCAATTACTTGACCTATAACATTTTCACTTATGGTAGAGTAAATCCAACTCATAAGTAGTTTATCAATGCGTTTCCAAACCGAAAATTCTCTGCTATGTTTCTTTTCTACAACTTTTTCACCAAGACTGTTTATAACTTCTATATTGACAAACATATTGACAGGTTGATTCATACCATAGATGTATTCCTCTAGATCTAGAGCTTGGATTGATGACATTACTTAGGCTTTCCAGTAGATATAGTTCGATTTTCCAAGCTTGATTGGCAGATTATAGTTCAAGCTTTTTGTAAGAGACGAGAACTCCATTGGTTCTGCAATAGCTTGAGAGATCAGGCTTTGTTGACAGATCGGAGATTGAGGATTTTGATGAGTTGTGCTTGCTGCTTCATGTAGGTTCTGATGATGTCCAGAACCTGGAGATTGATGTTCTTGTGAAGGATTAGCCATGACGTTAGTCGATAGGCTCTGATACCATGTGAAGCTTAATCTATAAGCTGTTTGATAAAAGTTCTCTGAAGAACTTAGAGAGAACAAGAAATAAAGAAGAACTCCATTGAAGAAGAATTTCAGAGAGAAGAAGAATAGAGAGCACACACCTTTTACATGATACGAAAATATCTAAAACTTCTAACAACAGAATTTCCAACTAACTGCTGACTAGGATATCTGTATCCTCTGTTTTTGTATAATGACGTGGTACTGCTGATTATGTTGCAAGCTTATCAGCTGCAAGCTTATCAGCATAAGCTATATGCTTATCATGCCCGAATTTTGTGCTCAAATCTAGTGCATAAATGATGTAGCATCACTTTAATCCATTCGGGCACCAGATTTTGACACTAAAATTGGGCAAAGTAGCATTACTCATCTATTTAACGGCTAAAATATCATATTCTAGGAATATGGATCTCCTAGCCTATTATATTTAATGAGTGAAGACAATAAGAAATTTCAATTTTTAGATCCATGTACCGACTCTGAAATATCATATTCTGGACATCCGGATCTGGTACCTGACTATATTTAAATGTTAATTGTATAAATGTTATTAACAAAGTAGATTTTGGGTTTATATATTAAATATTTGCCTTGTGTGTGCAGGGAATTTCGATAAACACAGTTGACCTAACAAATACAAAGTACCCACTTATTTACGGTGGAGATGCACCAAATGTTACTGCAGGTTTCTCCAACACTACATCGAGGTAAATGTAAATGTTCTTTTTATCGGCTGGTTTCATAATGTTACAAAACAAGAATCCTGTAATTTGTTTTCATGGCGGATCTATTTGTAAGGTTACAAAGCTGATTCTGTAATGTTACAAAACAAATGTCCTTAATTTTTTTTTTCAGGACCATTCTGACTAGGTAATTATTAAATAACTGTACTCTAAAAGAATTTTTTTATTAAAGTTCGGTGACTATATATGGAGAAAACAAGAGTTTTGCTACCATATAATTTTAGTTGTAGGGTAAATTTTTTACTAGTATCAGTACAGTCCACACTAGAGAACGACTCGTTAAATTATATACAAGAAACGCAAGGTTAATTGTATTTATATATAGATATAGTAAGCGTCAATGTGATTTTTATAATGGAAAATTAACAAGTGGAATTATTTGCATGATGAACAAATTATGCAGATTTTGCTTTGAAGGCTCGTTGGACAGGAATTTAGTGAAGGGCAAAATCGTTCTTTGTGATGCATTGGTTTCTAGAAGAGGGCCATTACATGCTGGTGCAGTTGGCACTGTCATACAAGACACCATCAGAAGAGATTATGCTGATAACTTTCCCTTGCCCACTTCCTATGTTAACAGGGCCGATGGCAGCAATATTTTGATCTACATCAAGACAAACAGGTACGTACGCACTTATAAGGCTTAATAAGATTTATCAAGTATATATAAACTCAATTCGGATAATCAGATTCTAATTTTCAAATTTACAGTAACGCGTCCGCGACTATATTCAAGAGTACGCAAGGCAACGACACGAAAGCTCCGTATGTAATCTCATTCTCATCAAGGGGTCCAAATCCTATCACACTTGACATTCTCAAGGTAATTAAATTCACAATTATACCAGATATTGCTAATTAATTACTTTGTTGACTCTATCACTTAAAAGTCCACTTTTAGCGCGAAGGATTGCATTGGATTAGATTATTGATCGAACTTATTTGAGTTCGACTAGATGTGATTGGATTATGTTAATAATGGGGCAGGATCTATGACCCCATTTTTTTACACAATTTTTGACACAACTTCTTGGCCATAGGATCTTACTTCTTTTAATGGATATGGATTTTTTTTTTCTTTCCTTATTTATTACAAACATTGTCTCTCTCCTAATTAATACTTTATCTCTCCAACATATTATTATTTTATGGAAATTGCTTGGGTACTGACTGGTCAGTACCCAAGGTACTGACCCCTCCAATGGGATGTTGCCACGTGGCTTTTTTCTTTTAATTTTTTACTTTTATCTATTTGCATTTATCACAAATTGACTATATGACAAAACCCTATTAGTTGGTCAGTACCTTGGGTACTGACTAGTCAGTACCCAAGCATTGTCCTTATTTTATTAAATTCTCTCACCTTAATTAATTTTATGTCTTTAATTTATTTTTCTTTTCTTTTCTTTTTTCCTTTACACGTTTTCTTTTTCTTTTTCTTTTGTTTACTTATGAAACCATAACATATCACTCTCACTTTTAAGTCTTTAAAATCCCTTTATTTATTTTTTATTTTTTATTTTTACTATTCTTATTTCTCAATTTACTTCATCTAAAATCAAATATTTTATACATATAATCACTCTCCTCTTAGAAATTACTTTGGTATGATTACTGTATATAGATTTAACTATCATAAAATCTATTTATAAAAATAGATATCATCAAATCTATTCGAAAAGAAGAAAAATAAACTAAATCAATTTTTTTCCAAAGAAAAAAATTAAAAAGAAATCTAACATGTCAAATCTTATATATAAACAATTCCAAAAGAACCAAAATATTTGTTCTTTCAATCTTTCTTTTATCATAATTAACTAGAAAACAAGAAGATATAAGATAACAAAAATAATTAAATAAATATAAAAATTCGAAGAATAGAAAAAATACCTTAGATAAACCATGAGCATCTGTTGATAAGTCTTCAAATTCCAAAATTTTAACATTTTTGAATATGATAAAAATCAATTGAAGCTAATCCAATGAAAGAAAAAGAAATAAAGACAGGAAAATGAAAAATTTTAAAGATTGAAGAGTGAAAGTCTAATGATATTATGATTTCAGGTAAAATAAAATAATAATAAAAAACGTGTAAACAAAAAAGGAAAAGAAAAAAAAAATTAAAGACAAAAAATTAAATAAGGTGAGAGAATTAAATAAAATAATAATATTTTGGAGAGGTAAGCTATTAATTAGGTGAGAGATACAATATCTGTAATAAATAAGGAAAGAAAAAAAAAAGAATAAATCCTATCCATTAAAAGAAGCAAGATCTAATGGCCAAGAAGTTGTGTCAAAAATTGTGTAAAAAAAATGGGGTCATGGATCCTGCCCCCTTAATAATAATCGATTTTTAATTGTCTATCAAACATAAATTGTACTAAATCACTATTAACTATCTATAATAATGGGAAATTATTATTCACCCCCTGTAGTTTGTCGTATTCTCCAGTCTCCCCCCTCTAGTTTCAAAATTCTTCAATTTCCCCCCTCCCATGCCTATTTTTATATGGTGAGATTGGTTGTATTTGTGCATGGGAGGGGGGAAATTGGAGAATTTTGAAACTAGAGAAGGGAGACTAGAGAATACAGCAAACTATAGGGGGGAGAATAATAATTTCCCTATAATAATTGAATCTAATGGAAACAATTGACATCGTTGTAAAATGGAAGATTTTCTTCCATTTTACAACGATGTCAATTGGGATCTCGTACAAAAAAAAAAAAAAAACATTTAGAACTTCTTTATAATTTTTGTCAGAACATCAAGCATGGCCTTACGGGATTTATATCTTTTGGATATGATTGCAGCCAGATATTACTGCACCAGGAGTTGACATTTTAGCTGCTTGGACTCCTCTCAACCCAGTTTCCGGAGTCAAAGGTGACAATAGATTTGTTCCATACAATATGATCTCTGGAACATCAATGTCATGCCCACATGTCTCTGCTATTGCTGCCTACATCAAATCTTTTCACCCCAGTTGGTCTCCAGCCGCGATCAAATCCGCAATCATGACCACAGGTAAAAGATTGATTCAAATAGTTTTGAAATTCATTCGAAACCCTCCGTAAAACCCTATATTACTATATTCAGTAAGGGGCTATTTGTTTTTTTCACAATAAAACTTATTGCCTCTTATATCTTAAATTAAGATAAATCAATTTGTTTGTTTTTCCAACTTATATCTTATTTTAAGTAGGTAGGATCTATAACCCCATTTTTTTACACATTTTTGACACACTTTTATGTCCATTGGATACTTATTATTTGGATGGACAAGATCGAATGTTTGTTATTCCTTTTCTCTCTCCTCATTCAATATTTTTAATTTCTCTCCCATATTTATTCTTTTCTCTCTCCTAAATTTTATTATTTTATTCAAATCCTTTTTTCTTCTTCTTTTCTTTTCACATTATTTTTCCTCTTTTCCTCTCTTTTATTTTTTTTTTCTTTGGTCATTTATTTTCAAGTTTTTTTTTTTTTTTTTTTTATCTGTAATTGTCATTTAACTTTTCATTTATATATTCTTTTTTTTTCCACTTTTCTAATTTCTTATTTCATTAGCTCCCTCCAACTATATGATTTTGCAAAGTTGAACAATAGCATTATTTTGACTTATATCGGTCATGTTAATGTATTTGCAAAAATTGAACAATAGCATCATAAATTTTATTTTCTTTTTCGTTTTTGAAATAGTTTTACAAACAATTAGATGCAGCAATTTTGGCATGAGTTTATGAAGGGATAATTTAATAGCCCTATGATTTAGGATACAAATCAATTCAAACAGGTACAAATAAGTAATTATATAAAAACCTACAAATAGGGATGGGCGTTTCCCCATGGGACCCCATCCCCCATGGGCCCCCATGGGGTTTTGGGGGTAAAATTTGCCCCCAAATGGATTTTGGGGGTGGGGGTGGGGGTGGGGGTGGGGGCAAAGTTTGCCCCCAAACATATTTTGGGGAAGGTGGTGGGGGTATCTCCCCTCAAACCCAAAACCCCATTGGGCCCCCAAAATAATATATATATATATATATATTATTTTTATTTTTATTTTTATTTATATATAAAAAATTTAACAATAAAAAAAAATTATAAATTATTAAAATTAAATGTTATGGTTGTTTATTTATAAGTTGTAATTAACACCCAAAATAATATATATATGTATTATGTAATTATTTTGTATTGTATTTTGGATTTTATATTGTATTTTTATTATATTTTTATTACTTTTCGGATTGAAAATTTGAAATTGAAAATTGAAAAGGAAATGAAATAGGAGAAATGGGTTTTGGGGGTGGGGGAACCTCCCCCCAAAACGTTACCCCCACTGGTCCCCCCAAATGGATTTTGGGGGAGATGGTGGGGGGAGGTTTGAGGAATGGGGGTGGGGGTAAGGGTACCCTCCCCCGCCCCATTGGGCCCCCATGCCCATCCCTACCTACAAACAAATAAAATTGGTAAAATAAAAACTAGAAACAGATAAAAAAAAAATAGAAAAAACTAATTAACAAAATTTTAGCATACTGCAAACTACTATAAGTCTTTTCAATTCCATTTTTTTTTTTTTTTTTTTTTTTTGTCATGATGATAAAGATGTAAAATTAATTTCAATTCCAAGGAAATAAGAAGGGAGAAGAAATAAAGAAGTTCACGATGGTGAAGTGAATAAGTAAAAGAGAAAAAAAAAAACATTAAGGAGGAAAGATTAAAAATAAATAAGGAAAGAGAATTATTAAAGTTGAGGAGAGAGGAGAGAGGAAATAGGAAATGATATAAAAGAAATATTAATGGAAGAGAGAGAAAAGATGATTAGTGTGTTGATCTTATCCATCCAAATAACTAGAATCTAATGGACATAAAAGTGTGTCAAAAATGTGTAAAAAAAAATGGGATCATAGATCCTGTCCCTATTTTAAGATATATATGTTTTAGAAAAAGTAAAAATTTTTGACTTACTTCTTATTTAAAAAGTGTTATAGTAGAGTTTTTTTTAGTAAATTTCCACAAATGATTAGACATTAGAAAGAGAGAAGAGAAAAAAAAAAAAAAAAAACCACCTTAGACTTTCGGCCTAACAATGTCCGAATTTTTTGTTTTTTTTTTTCTTTCTTTCTGTTGCAGCTACATCTATGAGTGCAACAAAGAACCCTGAAGCCGAATTCGCATATGGTTCAGGCCATATAAACCCTCTAAAGGTTGTAAATCCTGGTTTGGTATATGATGCTGGACCTACTGACTACATAAGATTTTTATGTGGCCAAAAATATAGCACTACACTTCTCAGGCTTGTAACAGGAGACAACAGCACTTGTGATGCAACAACTAGTGCAAGTGTTTGGGATCTAAACTATCCATCCTTTGCTCTCTCTACCTCTCCTTCGAAAACCAATTTCACCCGAATCTTCAACCGGGTTGTCACGAACGTTGGAACACCAATTTCGACGTATAGAGCTTCCGTGACAAGCGCCCCTGCAGGACTTAGAATCCAATTAAATCCTAGTGTTCTGTCTTTCACATCTCTCGGACAAACGTTGTCATTTACAGTTACTGTTGAAGGAACCATAGTTGATCCCATGGTTTCTGCTTCTTTGGTTTGGGATGATGGAGTACATCAAGTTAGAAGCCCCATTGTTGTGTTTGTTGTATCATAAAATTCCAAAATTTGTAAGATGTTTAAAGTACAATAAACATGGAATACAATATAGAAATTCCTTGATTTGATCATTGATTATTGTAACGGTTAAAAGCAATATGATATCCAATGACTATTAAAATCCAAAATCCAAAAGCAATATGATATTGTTGTGTTCGTTGTTAAAATCCAAAATCAACAGCAATATGAACCCTTAAATTAAAATTCAATGACAAATTTCATATCATAGTATAATACAATAGGAAAGTTAAATGTTGTCAATCTAATGACATGTTGATTCAACCAATTCAAACCCGCCAAACCCGTTAGACAAAATAACTTTAACCAATTTTAACGGATTTTTGCTGAAGCTGTTAAATGAATTATGAATATAATAAATGTGTAAAATTACAAGCACCGGCAGTACAATTTGCAAATCTTAAAAATAAACGGTTAATTTATAATAAATAACTATCAACATCTTAATGTTTATATTCTTATGCTCTATAAAAATAAAAAATAAAAAAATTAAGAGCATCCTTATCATTGCTGTAGAAGGTTAGTTACCAAAAATTAACAACAGAAAAAATCTTGGCTATAAGAGCCAAATATGATGCCTCTTAATTTGGAGATGCCAAGATGTATATGAATCCTATAAAAAGTAACACAACTATCATGGGAAAAGAAAATTAAAGTCATAAATGAGGTAGAATGTAAATATAGCTAGCAAATCCGACCTAGATTACAGACATTTACGTCTATAAATCGACCGTGTTGAAGACAATAACATCATTATTCAATCACAAATATGAATTTCAGAGGAAGAGTGGCCTAATATGAAGAGGAATAAGAGTCTTGTTAGGAAGCCAAGGATGATTTGCCTAAAATTAGATACAATAAGGGTTTAAAAGTTCAAGAGCGTTAATTTTTACTTTTTTAGGCAATCATTTTTAGCTATCCTAACAGGCTCTTCTTGGTCATGCTAGCTAGGCATAAACTACTACTTCCACACAAATTAAACTACTCTATATATAAATAAACACTTGCATATGCTGCCTGCAATAGTATTCATACATATCTTCTATTTTTTTACAAATTTTTTCTATAAGCTAACTTACATCACCTCTTAACTCTGGTGGTATTACACCTTCCCTCCCACATTAGTGATGGGGGTTCGAGTTTTACTATGCGTAATTTATAAGCAAGTTTTCTCTTCAATGTTGTGCGAGTAGATATCTCGGTAGCACATTTGCTATTTGATCTCTGTAGGTTCGGTGTGTAATATTGTACAATCTAAAAAATTAATATTGTTTACGAACATACAATCATATTATTTAGGGCAAGCTTGGTACAATTTATTTTGTGTCGGACTTATATATATATATATATAAAACAATATTATATGCTATAATTAGTAATTCTTATCCAATCCATCATGATTCTTCATTTAAATTTTTTAATAATCATACAACTCTCCACCCTTATTACGAGACCTCTCCTCTATTATGAGATTATAAATCCCGATCCACGTAACATTTGTATTCTTAATTTTTAACAGATTAATTTCTACAGAATCCTAAATGGTACTCTCCCATACCATCTTAAAGAAAAACAGTCGCATCACATTAGCGAACAAACCTTCACTATATGCACAGAAGCGTTGCCGGATAGAACACAAACAAACACAATAACAAAGAAAAGATAGATGAAGAGAATTAATCTAAATCCAAGCACACACAACACAAGAATTTACGTGGAAACCCAAATCAGGAAAAAAAACCACGGCTGTCTGGACGACAAGAGAAAGTTCCAATATGTAGTAAATTATTACAACCACACACTCAGGATCTCTCTCTAAATAATACCTCAAACCCAATTACACACAATGCTCACTTTGAGATCTCTCTAGTATTTGCTATTTTGCTCCACCACAATAACCTAGTTATTATGGTCTATTTATATGTATTACAGGGAGTTTAAACTAACAAGGAAATCTATCTCCTAGTCATACAAGATTTACTTGTTCCACATAAATACTATTTCCTATTTATGACCAAGTCTTTACTTCAAGAAGAAATCCCTTTCCTATTAGAACTCTAGAAGCAACGTATTTCCTCTTCCATGAATATTTCCTGATTCAACGCGTGCTTGTGATTAACTACGACTCAAGTTGCAGTTGGCCACCTGCTTCCTAAACCGTGTTGAACTTGACCACTCAGAAGACCGTGATCCACGCGCCAAACATTGTTGAACCGGCTTTCGAACCGGCTTTCGGACCGCTATGAAAGCCACAACGCCTTCCACAGCATGAAGCACTGGAATTGGAACCGCTGTTGATGCGTTGCTGAAAATGGCAGCGGTGTCAAACCACTGCGGACCGCTGCCACTACCGCTGCCTAAGTGGTAGCAAACCGCTGCGAACAGCTGCCTGACCGCTACCACTACCGCTGCCAAAGTGGCAGCTGCGCAGCAAGGGTTTGAGCTATCCGTCGCTTCTCTTGTTCGTCATGTCTTTTCCAAGCCTCCCTCAAACATAACCTCATACTCCCAAACGCTCTCACGTCTCCAGGAAGTCACCGCATTGGTAAATCGTGTTTGGTAACCATTGGTAATTCGAGCCATATCCAACAATCCTCCCATATGGCGAGAATTCCCAAAACTTGTCCTCAGCTACGATCCTCATCACCAACAATCAAATATACCCACCACTAGGTATAACCATTTAGGAAACAACCATCCCAAGATTTCACCGGCACATGTCGAAATTTACCTTGCTAAAAATTGTGGTGCAACTCCTCACGTTAGGTTCCTAGGGAGTTCGCTCAGCTATCGACATCCTTGTCCACCACACATCTTGCATCACTTCCTAACCAATGCCCGTGCGCAATTGTGGACCTGCTATAAGCTACATCCTATTTCACGGCAACTAGCGATCATGCCATGAGGATGTTTATGCCCCTTTAGAGGGCATCGCTGTAGTCGTCATACTCAAGAGAGGAAATTGCCGGATCACCCTCTTTGGAGCCCTTAGCCACACTTGTCTTCTTATTTTTACAATCATTCCTAATGTGTCCAGACTGTTAACATCCCCAACAAGTGACTTTCCCTTTGGAGTTCCCCTTTTTCCTGTCAACCAAAAGAGCAAAGTTATCAGAAGATTTACCTTCACTTTTTAGCCTTCGTTCCTCAGAGATAAGTTTGTTCGCTACATCTCCAAAACATATGGTTGAACTCCCATGCATCAAGATTGGCTTCATGTGCGCATAGGACGGTGGAAGGGACCAGATGAGTCTAAGACCTTTGTCTTCTTCATCAATCTTTACTTCAATCGACTCTAATTCTGAAACAATTCCATTGAGCACTCCCAGATGATCAGAAATTTTTGTACCTTCAGTCATCTGCAGCATGTGAAACTGCTCCTTCAGGTAGAACTGGTTGCAGACACTATTCGCTTGATACAATTCTTCAAGCCTCTCCCAAAGTTCTTTCGCTGAATATGTTCCATGAATATTTGCAAGAATATTCTTGGCTAGGCACAATCGTATCGCACTCGCAGCTCTCTCATCCAAATCCTCCCAATCATCATTGCTCATCTTTTGTTTACCAGAACTAGTACTAGCCATTTTCATTTCTTTACTAGAATCTCTAGAGCCTTCAGGGTTCGCAAGGGTTGACTTGCCCTTCAACGCCTTGTGTAAACCGTTTTGGATTAATATATCTTTGACTTGAACTTGCCACAAGCCAAAGTTCATCTTTCCGTCGAAATCCTCAATATCGAATCTCATCATCTTTGCCATAAAGTTTGTTAAGACCACTATCAAGCAACCGGGGCTCTGATACCAATTGTTAGTGAACAAACCTTCACTATACGCGCGGAAGCGTTGCCAAATAGAACACAAACAAACACAATAACAAAGAAAAGATAGATGAAGAGAATTAATCTAAATCCAAGCACACACAACACAAGAATTTACGTGGAAACCCAAATCAGGAAAAAAACCACGGCTGTCAGGACGACAAGAGAAAGTTCCAATATGTAATAAATTGTTACAACCACACACTCAGGATCTCTCTCTAAATAATACCCCAAACCCAATTACACCCAATGCTCACTTTGAGATCTCTCTAGTATTTGCTATTTTGCTCCACCACAATAACCTAGTTATTATAGTCTATTTATATGTATTACAGGGAGTTTAAACTAACAAGGAAATTTATCTCCTAGTCATACAAGATTTACTTGTTCCACATAAATACTATTTCCTATTTATGACCAAGTCTTTACTTCAAGAAGAAATCATTTTCCCATTAGAACTCTAGAAGCAACATATTTCCTCTTCCATGAATATTTCCTGATTTAACGCGTGCTTGTGATTAACTACGACTCAAGTTGCAGTTGGCCACCTGCTTCCTAAACCGTGTTGAACTTGACCACTCAGAAGACTGTGATCCATGCGCCAAACCTTGTCAAACCGGCTGTCGGACAGCTGTGAAAGCCACAGCGCTTTCCACAGCGTGAAGCACTAGAATTGGAACCGTTGTTGATGCGCTGCTGAAAATGGCAGCGGTGTCAAACCGCTGCGGACCGCTGCCACTACCGCTGCTTAAGTGGTAGCAAACCGCTGCGAACAGTTGTCGAACAGCTGCCGGACCGCTGCCAAAGTGGCAGCTGCGCGGCAGCGGTTTGAGCTGTCCGTCGCTTCTCTTGTTCGTCATGTATTTTCCAAGCCTCCCTCAAACATAACCTCATACTCCCAAACGCTCTCACGTCTCCAGGAAGTCTCCGCATTGGTAAATCATGTTTGTAACTATTGGTAATTCGAGCCATATCCAACACATCATAGGTTAGGGAATGTTTTTTTTTTTTTTTAAATAATTAATAGAGAATGTTTTTCATTCTCTATTAATTATAAAACAAAATGTATATGTGATAATATAATAATAATTAATATAAACCTCTATATCATGTATTAATAATCTTCATTTTCAAAAAAAAAGTTAATATTAGTCTCGATCCAATTATTGGAAGAGCGTTGACTCCTAAATTAATTTTTTTTAGGAATGAAAGAGTTTCAACTACTTTGCAAATTGCAAGTAAAGAATGATCCATGAAGAATTGATCATCTGTATAGTTGCAATGGAGATCATACATCAATTTTTATCAAGGTTCTGGTAGTCGCTAGGCGCTAGTCTGGCAGAGACCCGGCACCTAGCAACTAGGCCGACTAGTTGGGAGGAACAAAATTTTTAAAAATCCTCATTTTATAGAAGAAAATCGGAAACTCAATAATAGTTTGGCTACTTTTCAGTTCTGATAAGACCCGCATAAATCCTTATCCAAATATCAAAATCCTTATCCATATAAAAACATACATCAGTGGTGTTGGAGGTTCAATAGGTCTAAGGACAATCCAAGTCCTTTTTTTTTTGAAACCAATAGATCTTTATAAAAGGCACAAACGGCCACCAAAAACAACGCAAAACCCCTGCAAGGGCGCCAGAAAAACAGGGGAAAACCCCGAGGCCACAAAACGCAACCGGCAAAAGAAACAAAGAGACGGAACAGCAGAAACTACCCAAAATCCCATAACAACACTTCCTCCTGAGCCCCAGACCCCATCTTGGCTAAGGAATCAGCCACGAAATTTCTGATTCTAGGGAGAAACACCACCCTAACTCTGAACAGCAAAACCAAAAGACTCCGAATCTCATTAATAATAGACGCAACCGTAGGCTCAGCATCCCCATCCCCGTTCACCCAAGAAACCGAATCTTTAGAATCACTGAAAATAAAGATAGACTTCCTTCTTAACCCCACCGAACGAAAGCACAAATGACAAGCTTTGAGGATAGCGGTGGCTTCTGCAACCAAAGCGTTAGCAAAGCCAATACTACTAGAGAACAAGCCCAAGACCTTCCCGGAATCACCTCTCAAAATACCCCCAATACCAGCTGAACCGGGATTCCCTCTCGAGGAACCATCCACAACAATCCAAGTCCTTGGACAAGGCAAATTTCTTCACTCCGGTTTATATTTCTGTCGAATAGTAGGAATTCTTGACCTCCCACGAAGAATGTATTGAATATTGTCTTGTTCTTAATCAGAATTCTTATCCAAATATCTCACTCACTCAAACACAACACTGGTTACTAACTAACAAATGAAAAATGAAGAGCCTTTGCGATGGCAGTGACCTGACGATAGCATTGGATGACAATATCAACTATTGAAAGTGAATGGCAATAGTCGAGAGTTTGGTCGAGAAGAACCGAAGAAGTGAAGAGTATTTTGGCTTTTCCGCCTAGACAGGATCCGCCTAATTAGACCGATTTTCAACTTTTTGGCACGAAAGAAGGCTGCCTAGCTAAATTCTGATGAATAATCGATGATTAATCGGCGCGACAAAACTGTTGTATTTATTTTAGTTTATATATAGAGAGTTTTTTTATTGTCAGTTTGAATTGATATGAAATATATCAGTTCCTTACATGTGGGTCATTGGATTTAAAAGATTCTTAAAAGATTATTTGACAAGTGCATGCAAGTTAAAGCATTTAAATCCAATGACCTACATGCAATGAACTTATATATTTTATATCAGTTCGAACTGACAATAGAAAAACTTTATATATATATAGGGAGAGTAAATAACCCAAAGTTTTGAGAATTTTTTTTTTTTTTTTAAACATGCAAGTTTCGGGAATGTTAACTCCCAACATTGAAAAAGTCTAAAAATGTCTAAAACATCGTTATGAACTTTGATATATTTTTTTTAAAGTTGAAACTTTGAATTTTTAAACCTTCAAAAAGGCTTAATTTGATACGAATGAACTTCAAGTGATATTCCTCTCACATCTATAAGATAAATACATACAATTAAATGCATTAATTTAACGATTAAGATTTAACGTTTGAACGGAGAAAAAGTATAGACGATTGTTAGAGAATCGTTTTCATATTCAAGTAATAATATAACCTTAATTTCTATCAACAAAGCAAATAAATTTTCAATTTATAGTTTTTTTTATTTGAAATTTAATTGATTTTAAAAAAAAAAAACTCTTGAATTTTCAATTTATAGTCATGGTTCTTATGGACAACTAGGAAGACGCTAAACAATTATTTATATATATTCCCATGACAGTGATATATATATAAATATCACAAATTAGATATTGTTAAAATATATGTGGCTTTTACCACATGTGTAATACACACAAATATCTCCTTTAATATCTCCCAAAATATCATACAATATCTCCCCATAATATCACACAAATATCTTCCCCTAAATCCATCAAAATCCACTGCCTCTCTCTCTCTTTCACCTAATATCTCCCACTTGCCTATCTCTCTTTATTGCCTATATAATATATATATACGTGCTCTCTCTCTCATGTAAATGTTGGTTCAACTGATAATTCAATATATACTCAAATATGTTCTCTCTATTATCTCGTCTATCTCTCAACTCTCTCATCTCTGATATCTGATCTCTCTCACTTTCATCTCTCATTCTTTTATTTATTATTTATTAATTAATTTACAACACGTTATCAGCACGATTGCATGTAAATAAAAAGGATCCATGATGGGTGATTTAATTACATCTCAATATTCTAGATCTATATATATTTCGTATAAAAGATGGTTTTGCCGTCAACGGAACATATATATATATAGTCCTGAATTTATTCTCTTTAAATCCCAATCTTATAATTCTGGATTTATTTTTTATGTACATGGCAGGTGAGCTCAGCCTCCTGGAATTGTTTTTTACATAACATATATACCGTTCTGGATTTGTGTTTATAAGACATATATACCGTTCTGGAACTGTTTATTTACGGAACATAACAGGTGAGCTCAGCCTCCTGGAATTGTTTATTTACAGGACATATATACCGTCCTGGAACTGTTCATTTTTCGCAATATATGAGATTGGCAAGACCGACGAACCAAAACTTAAAGTTTCTAGAATTATGATATTTAAGTCGGCATGGTTTTGAAAACCGATGAGAAACTGGAGTTTTGGATTCAGTGTTATATTCATGAATGCCATACGGCACGGTATTGAAAACCAATGAGAACCTGAAATTCTGGATCCAATGTTATATTCATGAATGATATACTTCATTATTTGGAACCTGAGGTTTCAAATCCACTCAGAATCTAAAGTTTTATAATTATATATGAACTTACAGTTCATGGTCGAATTGGAAGTTCGAAAAATCATTATGATCCATGATTTTATTTTATCTCATATATATAAAGTGATATATTTACATATCATTCATTTGAGAAAAATGATTTACACATCTAACAGGATGTTGTGAGTATCGTAAAAGGGATTTAAGATCCTAAACAAATAATGAAATTGGAATTAATATTTTATCCATTTCATACACATCCAACAAGATGATGTAAGTATCATAAAAAATGATTTAAGATCCTAATGTTTAATGAAATTGGAAATAATATCTTATCTATTTCATACATGCTTGATACTCATGAAGAGTAATATTCAGAGAAGGATCTACACATCCAACAGGATGTTGTGAATATCATAAAAATAATTTAAGATCCCAACGTATAAATAAATTGGCAATAATATTTTTATCCATTTCATACACATCCAACAAGATGATGTGAGTATCACATAAAAGGATTTAAGATCCTAACGTATAATGAAATTGGATGTAATATTTTATCCATTTCATTCAAGTTTGATGCTCCTGGAGAGCAAAATTCAGAGTTGTTGAAAAAAAAAAAGGGAGAATTCTGAGATCAGTAGTCTACTTGACAGTAGATGCACTTGATGAACATGTGAATGTGATGGGTGTTGGATAATCAGATCATCTGATCTAGTATCACCAAACCCCGATCTGAGTTTGCTTCTGGGTTGATGGGTTTTCAACCCAGACCCATCGCCTCCTCGGGTCAATGCCACCTCGTCGGTGAGCTTCGTCAGTTTTCGCACCTGCCTAGTGCATTTTACGATGATGATAAATGATCGTCGATCATGACTCACGATTTGGTCTAGATCGATCACAGAGCTCGTTTTTACTCTAGGCCACTTTTGGAGAATTCAATATTTTTCATGGACTGTTTTGTAATTATTTTGGGCCATTTTATAATTTTGATAAAATTTTGGATCAATTTATAATTACCAAAACTTATTGGTCCAGTTTGTAATTTTCAAAGAGTTTTAAGGCTGATTTATAATTAATAAAAATTTTGAGGGGACTGGGGTAAAACCGTGTTTTTAACGGCTTAAATAAGTGTTTCAAGATTCCTTCCAGCAGAGGGACTTATGTGCAAAAATATAGGAATTCTGGGGCAAAAGTGTAATTTTAGGAAGTTGGTTCTGCGCCCTTAGTGGTTTTGTATTTATGGGCCACAGAAAAGGGACCAGAAGATCCCATTTTTGTCACGAATTCTACACCCCTTATTCTGCGTCCTTGGCCACAGAACAGGGTGCATTTTCTCTTGTAATAGGAACAATATTTGTAATTCTGCTCCCTTGGCCACAGAATAGGGAGCATAACAGGGCGCATAATTTGCCCGATGCTATCAACTTCAGTTGCAAATTTCAGATCCTTGAGCCCCCAAATTTTGGCCAACCAGAGATCTTGTCTCTGACCATTGCCTTGGCTGAGAGAGAGGAGGTAATGATGAGAAAATCTTGGTAGACCCTCTTCATTTAAGAAGCATGGAGTTGGTTGTCATTGGGAGGAGGAGGAGAGGAAGACTTTGAAAGACCCATTCCTTTCTTTCCAGTAGAAGACACACGACCACACACACATCTCTCTGCAGAAAACCTTCTCTTTTCTCTCTGTTTTGGTGGTTCTTCATCAACCTTGGAGCTTGGAGGAGTGATTCTTGGAGAAAGAAGCCATTGGAGATCAAGCATTGCAAGAAGGAGATCATCATCTTAGTTTATCTCTTAAACTCTAACTTTTTTCTTCTTGTAATTGTTATGGTCTGTGTTTATTGGAGATTTTGTATGGTTTTTATGTGTAATATGAGCTAAATACTCTTGTGCTAGAACAATGATGAAACCAAACCCTTAATCTATTGTTAATGATTCCTTAGTTTCTCTACAAGTGTTTGTGTAGTTATATGAATGTTTTGTATGCTTAATGTTTTTGTCTTGATTGGCCATCTTGTTGAATGATCACTAGATAAACAAAACATTCACTATATATGACTAGAAAGTGAGAGATACACTAGGCTAGCATATAGGGTTCATGTATGTGTTCCACTATTCTTAATGAGTTCATCCATATTATGTATGTTTGGATACAATCTCTAAGACATCGAGAGAGATTAGAGATTGATTTAAGGGAATACGAACCTATAATCTATACTTGCACAAATGAGGGATTAAGTGAGTCAAGAGTAAAGTGAAGGGTTAGGTGGATTCATGTTCTAGCACACTTTTCTCATATCATCACATTCACTTTAGTTGTGGTTAGTGTTTTATTTGCTTTAAAATCAATCTTTTTATTGTTAGAAGTAGAAAAACTCTCTTTTTAAATTGTCCAAATAGTATATAAGCCGATAAAAACCGGTAATCAATCCTTAGTCCTCGTGGGAACGATCCCTACTCGGTCATTATAGTACACTCCGACCTCGTACACTTGCAAGAGTCTTACCGTGTGAGTTTGGACCAATCAATTTTTGGCGCCGCTGCCGGGGACTAAACGGAAAATTGATATTGGAGTTAGTTGGTTTTTACTAGTTTGGACTTGTTACTTTCGTTTCCTTTTGTGTGTGTTTTCAGGCAAGTTGCTCTTGTATGCACCAACGTACAAGGAGTAACAGTCCACAGGACCTACAGTTCGATCCGGATATTGAAGGTACCGCAATGAGGAATCGTCGGAATCGAAGAAAAGCTAGGGTGAGAGCTATGGGAGATCAAAATTCCATCCCAAATCCGGCTTCGGTTCCAAATCCCGTTCTAAATCCAAACCCGGTTGGTGACATTGCCAATATGGCGGATGAGAGGATGTTACAAGACTACTTTATGCCAATGGTGGACATCAATCTATCCTCCCTCCAAAGACCTACAGCAAATGCAAACAATTTTGAGATCAAGCCGGGGTTGATTTCAATGATAGCCGCCACAGTGCAGTTTGCAGGCCAAGCTCATGAAGATCCAAATGTCCACCTTCAGAGATTCAATGACATTTGTGACACATTTCGATACAATGGAGTTTCAGAGAACTTTATCAAGTTGAAGTTATTTCTGTTCTCATTGATAGGCGATGCTAGGGGGTGGCTTCAAAGACTACCTCCAAACTCCATAATCACCTTTGAGCAACTAGCCCAAGAGTTTCTCAACAAGTACTTTCCACCTGGGAGAGCGGCTCGCCTCAGAAATGAGATTACAAACTTTGCCCAATATGAGAGTGAGAGCCTTTATGATGCATGGGAAAGGTTCAAGGATCTTGTGAGGAAATGCCCTCACCATAGACTAGCAAAGTGGCAACTTGTAGAGTCATTCTATACCGGCATTAGTAACGCCACAAGAACATTGATAGATGCGGCAGCCGTTGGTTCTCTCATGAAGAAGTCGGAGGAGGCATCTTGGACCATTTTAGAAGAGCTTTCTTCCACAAATAGTCATTAGGGGAATGATAGGCAAATAAAGAAAGCCCCGGGGATGATTGAAGTGAGTGATATTACCGCATTGAAAGCCCAAGTTGAAGCCTTGACCAAGCATGTGAGTAGAATGGGAGCTTCATCAAGTCAAGCTAATGTTTCATGTTGTGAGTTGTGTTTTGGACCTCATGGAACCCTAGAGTGTGATCTTGCAAATTCCACATACATTGACCAAGTGGCATTTGTGAACTACAACAGAAATTATCCTAACCAAAACCCTCAAAACAACCCGTTCTCAAACACATATAACCCGGCATGGAGACAAAACCCCGCACTCTCTTGGAAAGATAACACCAATACCCTCCAACCACCTCAACCCCTCAACCAAAGATGACCTCCCGGCTTCCAAGCTCAACAACAGCCTCAAGCCTATAACCGCCAAAATCCGGGCTTTCAAAACCAATTTGTCAATAACCAAGCTGAAAAAAAACCATCTCTTGAGGAAATGTTCTCTACGTACATGGGGAAAATGGACACCCGTATGGAAGTCCAAGATGCAACCCTAAAGAAGCTTGATAACAAAATAGACCAACTTGCTCAACATTCCCAAGCCGCCATACAAAACCTTGAAGTACAAGTGGTTCAACTAGCAAGAGGTGCCCAAGCAAGACAACAAGGGACCTTACCTAGTAACACAATCATAAACCCAAAGGAACAATGTAAAGCCATCACTTTGAGGAGCGGAAAAGAGGTTGAGTTACCTAAAGGTTTTGGAGTGAGAGAAGGAGTTGTAGTTGAGGAGGAAGTTGACCTTGAAGTTGAAGTTGATGAGAAAGTTGATGAGGAAGAGAGAGTTGAGAAGAAGAAGGTTGAGGAAGAAGTTGTTGGGGAACATGAGCAAGCTAGTGCACAACCCCTTCCATCAAGTAATATACCACCACCTCCACAAGTCAAAGCCTTTGTTCCACTAATTTCATATCCACAAAGATTGAAGAAGTACAATGAGGCTCAAAGTTTTGCCAAGTTCTTATAAGTGTTTAAGAAACTACACATCAACATTCCATTTGTGGAGGCCCTAGCTCAAATGCCCACCTATGTGAAGTTCTTAAAGGAGCTTCTATCAAACAAAAGGAAGCTAAAGTAGTTTGAAACAGTGGCTCTAACGGAAAAGTGTAGTGCAATCTTGCAGAACAAGCTTCCTCCCAAGCTAAAAGATCCGGGCAAGTTTACTATCCCTTGCACCATTAGTACTTCGAATTTCAGTAGAGCATTTATTGATTCTGGAGCTAGCATCAACTTGATGCCGTTCTCGGTATTTGGGAAGCTTGGTGTGGGAGAGGTGAAACCCATAAATGTTACCCTCCAACTTGCGGATATATCCATCAAGTATCCAAGAGGAGTGATGGAGGGTGTGCTAGTGAAGGTGGAGAATCTATATTTTCCGATTGACTTTGTAATCCTTGAAATGGAGGAAGATGTGGAGATTCCACTCCTTTTGGGGAGGCCATTTTTGAAGACAGCAGGGGCACTAATTGATTTGAGGGAAGACAAAATGACTTTGAGAGTTGGTGATAATCAAGTAGTCTTCCACATGTCCAAGGCCATGAAGAAACCGGTGGATATTGAGAATTGCATGAGATTGGAGGTAATTGAGCCTCTAGTGGAAGATTTCTTCAAAAAGACAATTCCAAAAGACCCCTTACAAGTGTGCGTTAGAGAGAGTGCAACCAAAGATGATGAAGATAGTGAAGTGGCCGAGCATGCTTTGTACTTGGACACCTTTACATTGACGAACTTTGGAAAAAGATGGCACTTTGAAGAGTTAGGTGTGGGAAAACCAAGACTTCCACCATCCGTGGAGAAGCCTCCCGTTCTAGAGTTGAAGCAATTGCCTTCAAATTTGCGATATGCATTTCTTGGAGAGGCATCATCCCTCCCGGTCATAATTTCATCATCCTTGTCCAAGCTTGAGGAAGAGAAGTTAGTGAGAGTCTTGAGAAAGCACATAAGGGCTATTGGATGGACCATTTCCGACATCAAAGGTCTAAGCCAATCAATATGTATGCATAAGATACTTATGGAGGATGATTTCAAGCCATCAATTGAGCATCAAAGAAGACTAAACCCGAACATGAAGGAAGTAGTGAGAGCGGAGATTCTGAAGTTGCTTGATGCGGGTATTATTTACCCAATTTCGGATAGCTCATGGGTGAGCCCAGTGCAATGTGTACCAAAGAAAGGCGAGATAACAGTGGTCCCAAATGAGAACAATGAGCTCATTCCAACAAGAACGGTGACCGGTTGGAGAGTATGTATAGACTATAGAAAGCTCAATGCCGCCACAAGGAAGGATCACTTTCCATTGCCATTCATTGACCAAATGTTGGAGCGCCTAGCCAGTCATAACTACTACTGCTTCCTAGATGGATATTCGGGTTATAATCAGACTGCTATAGATCCGGAGGACCAAGAGAAGACTACTTTCACATGTCCCTATGAGACTTTTGCTTATAGGAGGATGCCTTTTGGTTTGTGTAATGCTCCGGTGACCTTTCAACGGTGTATGATGGCCATTTTCTCCGATATGGTTGAGAAGTTCATTGAGGTGTTTATGGACGACTTCTCAGTTTTTGGGTCCTTATTTGACTAGTGCCTTCACAATTTGGGTTTGGTTCTTCAAAGATGTGAAGACACAAACTTGGTTTTGAATTGGGAAAATGCCATTTTATGGTAAAGGAAGGCATTGTGCTAGGCCATAAGATTTCAGAAAAGGGGATTGATGTTGATAAGGCCAAGATTGAAGTAATTGAGAAGCTTCCTCCACCACTTTTGGTTAGGGGAATTAGAAGCTTTTTGGGGCATGCGGGTTTCTACCGAAGGTTCATCAAAGATATTTCCAAGATCACGAAGCCACTTTGTTCCTTGCTCATGAAAGATGTGCCTTTTGTGTTTGATGATGAGTGTTTGAGAGCTTTTGAATTGTTGAAGAAGGAGTTAACCTCGGCTCCGATCATCTCCACTCCGGATTGGAATTTGCCATTTGAACTTATGTGTGACGCTAGTGACTATGTGGTGGGTACCGTATTGGGTCAACGGAAAGAAAAGCGTCTACATGTCATCTATTATGCTAGTCAGACTTTGAATGAAGCTCAGATCAATTATGCCATTACAAAGAAAAAGTTGCTAGCCATAGTATTTGCATTTGATAAGTTCAGGTCGTATCTAGTGGGATCCAAGGTGATAGTCTACACGGATCATTTGGCAATCAAGTACTTGATGGCCGAGAAAGATGCCAAGCCAAGATTGATAAGATGGATTCTATTACTTCAAGAATTTGATTTAGAGATCAAGGATAAAAAGGAAACCGAGAACTTAGTTGCCGACCACCTCTCAAGATTAGAAAGAGATGGAGTAGCGGTTGATGTGCCCATAAATGAAAACTTTCCGGATGAGCAGTTGTTTATGGTTGAGAGGAGTCAAGTTCCTTGGTTTGCCGACTTTGTAAACTTCTTGCTGAGCAATGTGGTGCCAATGGAGTTGAATCATCATCAAAGAAGGAAGTTCTTTTCAGAGTTGAAGCATTACTTTTGGGATGAACCACTGTTATTCAGAGTTTGTAGTGATGGGATCATTCGGCGGTGTGTGCCCGATGACGAAATGGAAGAGATTTTAAGCCATTGCCACTCCAAGTAGTGTGGAGGTCATTTCAGTGCATCAAGGACAGCAAGAAAAGTCCTCCAGTCAGGTTTTTGGTGGCCAACCCTATTCAAGGATTCTCGAAGCTATGTAGAGGCATGTGACCGGTGTCAAAGAATCGGAAACATAACAAAAAGGGATGAAATGCCAATGCACATAATGCTTGAAGTCGAGGTCTTTGAGGTTTAGGGAGTGGATTTCATGGGTCCTTTTCCAATGTCCTATGGAAATAGGTACATTCTAGTGGCGGTAGATTATGTGTCCAAATGGGTGGAAGCTATACCCACTCGAACATGTGGAGCTAATGAAGTCACCAAGTTTTTGAAGAGGAATATTTTCACAAGGTTTGGGACACCGAGAGCCATTGTAAGTGATGGGGGATCCCATTTTTGTAATAGAAGATTTGAGGCATTGTTGAAGAAGTATGGGGTAAAGCACAAGATAACCACCCCTTACCATCCTCAAGCTAATGGCCAAGTTGAGATTTCGAACAGAGAGCTTAAGGGAATTCTTGAGAAAACAGTGGGGATCAAGAGAAAAGATTAGGCCCTTAAGTTGAAGATGCTCTATGGGCGTATCGCACCGCATATAAAACTCCTATAGGCATGTCTCCATTCCGGCTTGTCTATGGGAAAGCATGCCATCTCCTTTTTGAGTTGGAGCATAAGGCTTGGTGGGCGATAAAAGCTTTGAATTTCGAAATGAAGGAAGCCGGTGCGAAAAGGTTGTTGCAACTAAGTGAATTGGAAGAGATAAGGTTTGAGGCTTATGAGAACTCCAGAATTTACAAGGAAAAGACAAAGAGGTGGCATGATAAGAGGTTGGCCTACAAGGAACTAAAGGTTGGCAATAGGGTTCTGTTGTTCAACTCAAGGTTGAGACTTTTCCCTAGAAAGCTCAAAAGCAGATGGACCGGGCCGTTTACAGTGAAGAAAGTCTTTCCGCACGGAGCCATAGAGATTGAGAACCATGCTAAAGAAAGCTTCAAGGTGAACAGGCAGCGGTTGAAGATTTACTGGGTGTAAGAAACGGAGGACAGTAGGGAAGTGATCCTCCTCCACCAACCGAGCCATTGAAGGGAAGTGTTACTTTGTACATAGTTTTCTACTATTTTGCATGTTTAAGCATTTTAGCTTTGTTTTGTGTTTTCATGTCTTAGGTAGGATTTGTTTGCTTCCAAGTTGTTTGTTTTTGTTTGGCCAAGCAGGTTTTGATGGTTTAGGTGTTTGAGTGAAATTGGTTGAAATGGTGAAGAAAAGTGGAGAAATCAGGTTCCAGGGGATTTATGCGGTCCATGGCCGCATTTTTCAGGAGTGCAAAACAGTTTTGGATCCTCTGGACCATTTCTGCGCCCTTATTATGATGCCCCTAAACGCAAAATGGGGCACAGAACCCCCTAATGAAACGGTGCGTTTTGATAAAAAGGTTATTTTGCGCACTTATTATGCGGGAAAGGGCGCATAACAGGGCGCAAAAAGGGTGCATTTCTGCACAAAAACGAGGGCTGCTGTCATAATAGGTAGTGCCCTAATTTTCTCCCAAATTGGTTTCTTCTCTTCTCCTAGGTGCCCTCCTCTCCCATTCACGCGAAATCAAGGTAATTCCTCTCCCTCTCTTCATTTTTCTTGCTCGAATTTGCTATATCTTCTTCATTTCTTCTTAATCTTCGAGCACAAACCTTAAATTCTTGAAGTTAGGGCATAGATTTCGGTTTTCTTGAGTGGGTTTGCATTTTGTTGATAGATTGGCATGCTTTAGGTGTGGGTTTTGTGATTGGTGGTGGTTTGCATGTTGGTTCTTGGATTAATTGTGTTTCCTCTTGATTTTTGGTTGATTAAGAGTGATTTTTGAGCCAATTTGTGGTTGGTTTGTTGATTGGTTGCTTGGAAGCAAATTTTACGCTAATTTTGGTAATTTTCATCTTTTATTTTCGGATTATGTAAGGTTTATTTAGTTTTTAAGATAATTTTTGCGTATTGTAGTTAATTTTATCCTTGTTTATAGTATTTTTGCTTATCGTAGTTGATGTAGTAAATAATTATCGGATTTTGTATTTGCTTATTTGCTTATAGTAGTTGATATTTGCTTATTGTAATATTATGCTTATTTCTTGATTAAATATCTTCTTCATTTTTCTTGCTCTAGTCTAAGGGTGGTGATTTTTGTGTGGCTTGGTGCATGGAATTGTGTATATATGTTTGTTTTGCAGGTGCCAGCAGGTTTGTGCAAGCATGCCTCGTGCCAATAAGAAGCAATCTAAAGGCAAGGGTGCTTCTTCGAGTGGGTCGCATGTTGGGGTCCGGAATCCGGACTATGTCATCAGGCTAGAGAATTGTTTGGGCAGGGCAGTTTTGAGTGAGCGGTGTATGGACCTCAACAATATTATTGGGTCTAACATCCCGCAGCAGGTTGATGATATGGGTTGGCGCCAGTATGTGACCACCGCACATAGAATCAACGAAAGGGTAGTCAGGGAGTTCTATGCTGCCATGGTTCCCTCTGAGTTTGAGAAGGGTACGCCGGTCAAAGTAAGGGGGGTTGATGTCGAGTTCAATATTCAGGACATCAACAGGTATTACGGTACCAGACCCTACAGAGAGCTAGATACCGGAGTCCCCAAGCTCAGCATTTTCTCGAGGTACAATGAAGACCTTACTAGGGAGCTAAGTATGCCGCATGTGGTGGGGCCATGGGACAATGCTGACCATCAACTGCTTCAGCATGATCTAGAGCTGGATTGGGCCTTCTGGGTCATATTTTTGTCATCCTCTAAGAAGCCTTCCAGACAGATCACCATCACTGTTTTTGAGCTCGCCAAGCTCCTATACTGTATCAAGCATCATGAGGGATTGGATGTAGGAAAGCTAATCATGCGAGCAATCGTCCGTGCGGGAAAAGCTGACGACTTAGTCCTACCTTTCCCTGCCTTGATCACTCACTCACTTTTGCGAGCAGGCTGGCGTAGAGGATGAGGAGGGGGACCGGATTACACATATGGACGAGCCACTGAACTCCAGGACGTTCAACGACATCTCCGCTCAGAGGCATGAGGCAGGCTTGCGACCAGTTGCCACCAGAAAGAGGCGTATGAGGGATGAGGCTGCCCGAGCTGCTGCTGCTGAGGCTGATGTGGCTGCTGAAGAGGGACCCAGGTGTAGTTCCAGCAGTGGACCATAGGCCGGATTGGATGGATGAGATGTTGCAAAGGCCAGCATGGGTAGATGAGATTGTGCAGAGGCCAGCGTGGGTTGATGAGATCTTTAGGAGGCAGGATGCTATAGAGACGAGGTAGACTTCTCTTGAGAGCGAGGTGGCCAGATTGACGAGAGCTATCCAGGATAGCCGCTTGAGTGCCTTGGAGCGTCATGGTGGAGTAGGGCCGAGTTCAGAGCATGGTGGCTAGGATGATCCTCTGACCAGTCATACTCAGGGTTATCTTTTAACTTTTTGGATTTTCGGATATTTTATTTTTATCGGATGCTTTATGTTTACTTAGTTGTTGGATGTTAGTTTTAATCTTTACATTGCTTTTAGTTAAAGTTATAACTTTTTGGAATTGTGTGTTGTTGGATATTAATTTTTTGAGTGCCTTTGTGATCATTCATGCATCGGGCATTTGGGGGTATTCCCATCTTTGAATGGAACTCTGTCCAATTTTGTAAAACTTTGAGGACAAAGTTTAGTTTAAGTTTGGGGGTACGGCCTTAGAATAAAGTTTTTGTTTTTCTGCTAAAATGAGCAATTTTTCAAAAAATTTCAAACATTTTTGTTGAGATGCTTGTGAGACGTTCCGTGGGTCGAATTTCATGGTATGCTTTGTTTCACTGAGTCCAAGCTTGGGTAGCATTAGTCAAAGCTACACCACATTGCTTGCACACATCTTGCCAGACTGTAATGTGACTTAGCAAATGAGGTATAGCGCTTAAGATGTTGAGATCATTAGTAGAGGCTACCCGTGTGAGGCTAGAGCCTTAAATTGCGTCCTTATGAGTGTGAATTTTCTTGTAAAATCTCAAACACTCCTCTTTTAGATATATGAGCATAAAATTTTAAGGACCTCACTCCATGCATTGGGCATTAAAGAATATCCATTGAAGGGCATCACTTTTGTTCCGCCTTGCTTGCTTGCTTGATCCGTGCCTTAAGAGATGACGTAGGCAAATTGTGTTAAGTCACTAAAATGGCCCAAACACAATCCCATGACCTTGTGTGTGTATGCTTTATTGTTCTATCATTGATAACCCACACTCTTTAACCATTCACTAAATCATCCCATCCCTTATCACCTAAACACTAAACCAACACTTGGCGGCGATTATAGTTAAAGATCATTGAGAATGAAAGATTGGAAAGGAGTTGTATTTAGGCCAATTTTGTAAATTGTGTATTAGTACTCTACAAAAAAAAAAAAAAAAGGTCGTTTATTTATAAATATGTTGAGAATAAGTTGTTGTGCCTAGAACACTCATCAAAAGGAGAAAAGTGTTTTTAAATGAGAATCTTTTCCATAATCGCTAGCTTGCCCATAATTCCATATCCACCTAGCCTTTCCATCACCAAAAATTCCATCGCCTTACTTGTGCTTTAAAAAGAAGTCCTAATTGATCTTTAGGAGGGATTTAGTTTGCTTGCAAGGTATTCTTTGGTGTTTGCCCTGTTCTTAATGTTCGATTCCGTTCTTGTGGTCCTTTTGCATTTCTAACTCTAGCGGTCTTTTGAGAAATATCATGCGTGTAATTTGATAATCTTTTTGTGCATAACTTCCAACCGCATGAGTTTGTTGAGTGAGCTTAGGTTCTGTGTGGTAAAATAAGAGAGTACCAGAAAGGTTTAGAGTCAAAGCGAAATGTTATCTTATGACTCTTGTGTTCGATGCTTTTGAAGCTTAGTTCACTATCAAGTATGGAATTGCAATCTCTCTTGTTGTAGCACATTGGCTTTTGAAATTCTTGCCTTGTCTCAGTGATCTTAGCATTATTTTCAGATGTCCACTCTTGGTTATGCTCATGTGGCATCTCACTTTTTTCAATAGGCTCAGCAGAATTATTTTTGTTTGTTTTTATTTTATTCTTTGTAGGTTTTTCTTTGTTTCGGTTTGCTCGGGACGAGCAAAAGATAAGTTTGGGGGTGTTGATAACTCTGATTTCTGCACGAAGTGTAGCCCCCTTATTTGTATCTTTTATGCTCAAATCCCGGGTAAAACCGTGTTTTTAAAGGCTTAAATAAGGGTTTCAAGATTCCTTCCAGCAGAGGGATTTATGTGCAAAAATGCAGGAATTCTGGGGCAAAAGTGCAATTTTAGGAAGTTGGTTCTGCGCCCTTAGTGGTTTTGCATTTAGGGGCCGCAGAAAAGGGACCAGAAGATCCCATTTTTGTCACGAATTCTGCGCCCCTTATTCTGCACCCTTGGCCACAGAACAGGGTGCATTTTCTCTTGTAATAGGAACAATATTTGTAATTCTGCTCCCTTAGCCGCAGAATAGGGAGCATAACATGGCGCATAATTTGCCCGATGCTGTCAACTTCAGTTGCAAATTTCAGATCCTTTGGCCCCCAAATTTCGGCCAACTAGAGATCTTGTCTCTGACCATTGCCTTGGCTGAGAGAGGGGAGGTAATGATGAGAAAATCTTGGTGGGCCCTCTTCATTTAAGAAGCATGGAGTTGGTTGTCATTGAGAGGAGGAGAGGAAGACTTTGAAAGACCCATTCCTTTCTTTCCAGCAGAAGACACACAACCACACACACATCTCTCTGCAGAAAACCTTCTCTTTTCTCTCTATTTTGGTGGTTCTTCATCAACCTTGGAGCTTGGAGGAGTGATTCTTGGAGAAAGAAGCCATTGGAGATCAAGCATTGCAAGAAGGAGATCATCATCTTAGTTTATCTCTTAAACTCTAACTTTTTTCTTCTTGTAATTGTTATGGTCTGTGTTTATTGGAGATTTTGTATGGTTTTTATGTGTAATATGAGCTAAATACTCTTGTGCTAGAACAATGATGAAACCAAACCCTTAATCTATTGTTAATGATTCCTTAGTTTCTCTACAAGTGTTTGTGTAGTTATATGAATGTTTTGTATGCTTAATGTTTTTGTCTTGATTGGCCATCTTGTTGAATGATCACTAGATAAACAAAACATTCACTATATATGACTAGAAAGTGAGAGATACACTAGGCTAGCATATAGGGTTCATGTATGTGTTCCACTATTCTTAATGAGTTCATCCATATTATGTATGTTTGGATACAATCTCTAAGACATCGAGAGAGATTAGAGATTGATTTAAGGGAATACGAACCTATAATCTATACTTGCACAAATGAGGGATTAAGTGAGTCAAGAGTTAATTGAAGGGTTAGGTGGATTCATGTTTTAGCACACTTTTCTCATATCATCACATTCACTTTAGTTGTGGTTAGTGTTTTATTTGCTTTAAAATCAATCTTTTTATTGTTAGAAGTAGAAAAACTCTCTTTTTAAATTGTCCA